>CM076848.1:90347028-90887028 GCA_039519185.1 Astragalus membranaceus | reverse complement strand
CATATATTTGCAACCTTTGATTGATGACCTAAAAAGGTTGTGGAATGGTGTTTTAACTTATGATGCAGCATGAAGACAAAATTTCATGATGAGGGAGGCTTTTTGATGTGGACCATTAATGACTTTCCTGCGTATGGAATGTTGTCTGGATGGGGGACACATGGTAAGATGGCGTGTCCAATTTGCATGGTTGACACAAAGGCTTTTACTCTTAAATATGGAGGAAAAACCTCATGGTTTGACTCGCACCGTAGGTTTTTACCTATCAGGCATCCTTTTAGAAAGTCAAAATATGCATTCATCAAGGGGAATGTTGAAACAGCTGAACCTCCTCGTAGGCTGACACCAGATGGTTATAGACTATGGCATGATTGGACGAAAAAAAGTATTTTTTGGGAACTTCCATATTGGAAAGATAATCTATTGAGACACAATCTCGATGTAATGCATATTGAAAAGAATTTCTTTGATAACATATTTAACACTGTTATGAACGTGAAAGGTAAAACGAAAGACAATGGGAAGGCTAGGAAGGACGTGGATCATTACTGCAGGCGAAAGGATTTGTTATTAGTTGAGCAAGCTAACGGTAGGACACTGAAACCCAAAGGCAATTATACTTTATCTACGGAGCAAGCGAAAGCAGTTTATAGGTGGATTTCTGAGTTGAAAATGCGAGACGGTTATTCTTCCAAATTAGCAAGATGTTCCGATGTGGATAATGGGAGGTTACATGGGATGAAGAGCCATGATTGTCATGTATTCATGGAGTGTTTTCTTCCTATTGCCTTTAGTTTGTTGCCAACACACATTTTGAATCCACTCATTGAAATAAGTCAATATTTTAAGAATTTGTGTTCTGCAACCCTAAAAGCGGATGACCTTACAAAAATGGAACAATACATCCCATTTATCTTATGCAAGTTGGAGAGAATATTTCCGCCGGGTTTCTTTGATTCTATGGAGCATCTTCCTGTTCATCTCGCAAATGAAGCTAAACTTGGCGGACCTGTCCAATATAGATGGATGTATCCGTTTGAAAGGTCAGTTAATATAAATATATATATATTTATATATATATATATATCATTTAGATTAATTAGATCGATGATTATATATTAACATATGATGGATATCATTTTCTAGGTTCATGGGTGATTCAAAAAGATCAGTTAAAAATAAAGCTAGAGTTGAAGGACCGATATGTTCTTCTTACTTACATCGTGAAACAACTCGTTTTTGTTCTTATTATTTCAACAATGAATTTGCTCCTAGAAGTAGTCGAAATGACGTGGAAATTGAATGTCCAAGACATCATTTAACTTTGTCTGTCTTTTCTCTACCTGGCCTTCCGTCTGGAAAGGAGTCAATTCATTGGCTAACAGAAGAAGAGTTAAATTCAGCCCATTTTCATGTCATGATAAACTATACCGAGGTCCAACCATTCATTGAGTATGTATTTCTCGACCTAGCTATCTCAATTAAATTAAATTACACAGTTGTATATAACAATTAATAATTTCTTATTAGGGAGTTCTTGTCATCAGAGGCAGTAAGTGAAGACCAATCTTCTGCTCATATTCATACGCATTTTCCAATGTGGTTTAGGCAATGTGTGTATTCCCTCCCGCCGACTCCTACCAACCAACACTTGAGGAACTTATCTGACGGTCCTCGTAGATGTGTTAAAGAATGGCACACATATTTTGTTAATGGATACAAATTTCACACTAACGAATGGACAGAGGGTAGAGAAACAGTCAATAGTAGAGTTTGCATGAAAGGTGTCACTCATCTGATGATGATGGCGATTTCGAGAAAGAATGGGATTCTAATTAATTTGTTATGAAATAATTAATATTTATATTTATCAGACTTGATTCATGTGTTATTCATTATATATGTTATTCATCATGTTATTCATTATTTATGTTATTTATCATGTATATATATATATATATATATATATATATATATATATATATATATATGTATATACATATATACAGTCATGACATCATCAGGATTAGATTTCGATCATGACCTACCTCGTGTCGACCCACCGAACGGTTTTTTTAAGAAGATTTCTACTTCTTTACGTGGTCGTCGTCGTGTAACTCGTGTCGTTGTTGATGGCCCTTTTGTGGCTCCACCTACTACGGAGGATGGCAGCGGACCTAGTACGTTGAGTCGTCCATTTGTGCCTCCACCCGGTAATGTAACACCCCCGCCAGATGCAGATGGGATACGCAGGTATAATATTGATAATGAGGTGTGTAGCGACCGAAAAATCTGGAGGAGGATTCCTCGAAGGTTCAAAAATGAAGCCGCCACCAAAGTTTAGTTTAAGGGCAAACATTGGAAAATCCCTTTTGGAATGGATAAGGGTCCTTGAGACCAGATTAGGGTTCGGGAGTCGGTTATGCGTGGGGAAGGTATTAGCAGCCCACGACATCCTTCCTAATGAAGGTTACCTGCTAACTATTTGTAGGGAAGAATACTAATTTTTAAAATGTTTATTTTTACCCTTTTATTGTGAATTAAAAAGAAAGAAGAAAATTGATATTTTATTTAAGAAAATGATTATTTAGGAGAAGACTGAAAAAGGTTTTTTATTAGCGCAATTGACAGAGGTCGGCCGCCCTCTGCTCCTACGTATCTCTTGGTAGAGAATCAAATCACACGTAGTTCTTGGTAGAAAACTTTGTTCTTGGGACCGTCTGAAAAACTTATCTCGTGGCAATAGGATTTGTGACTTATGACACGCAAACTAAATGATAGAAATGATTGCAAAAAAAAGATCGGACAAAATTGGGGTATAACAGCTGCCCCTCTTTATTGAACTGGGTAACAACAGAACTGGGTCGAACTGAACCGATGGACCTGGGGTCGGATGATCCGTCGGTTGCTTGATAACGCGACGTGCGATTTGGAGTGAATGACCATTGATGGTCTAAAGGAGCGCTTGGGGCTCCGAAAGACCACTAGGGGTCCGAGACTCTGAATTGTGATATGAGACCAGTGCCTGGAGCACTAACTTTGAGGGAACAAACTATTGAGATTGATACACGGCGTACTTGCCTAGAACATACCTAATGAATGCATTTACCTGAGAAGGGAAAAGCTATCTATACATGTCTAAAAATGCGATGAATGATGCATGCGTGCAATATGGGTATGTGAAATGATGGGATGAATGAAACGTGGCAGATGATGTGAGTTGAAGTTGGTGGAACATGGAGGTTGGCAAACAACGTATGTGAATGCAATGTGTATGATTTTTTCTTTTGGCTTTTCTTTTTTTTGCCTTTTTTTGGTCTTTTTTTTTTTGCTTTTCTTTTTGGGCCTCTCTTTTTGCTGGTCCTTCAACTCGCAGGACTTCCGGCATGAGGCCATCAAGTGCATTCGTACTGCTAAGTCAATTGCGCATGACTGGGACTTATCATTTGAGATGATCGCGCATTTATTGCTCTATTCCTGTGGTTCCTTTCTTCCTTATAGGTATTTTCATGAAAGACTATATCTCTTCTGTGATTCTCGGAAATTTCGTAATGATTGTAATGCTTTTGATTATGTCACAAGTTTCACAATCCAATATCAATTATCACAAAACATCATTTCAAAGATAGACGGAAGTAAAAAGAAAGGAAAGTGTTTGATATTGACAATGGAGGCCAAATGTGCAGAAGGCACACCGACTTAAGATTACGTCAGGAATTTCATTGTAAAAATAAGAAAGCTGAAATAGTAAGCATACTTCTCGGTAGTTGGTGTCCTTGAAGTAACGGTGCTGGCCACCCATGCTCACGACCTTGATCACTAATCATCCGACTTTTGGAAGTGTTGATTGCCTCAACGTTGTTTAGTCCACCGGGTCGCTCTAACTTTTGCCTAGGCCGCCCTTCCGGGTTTTCAACCTAGCGAGCTTTTTTTTGCTTGGCTCATCTTTCTCATTTTTCTATACTCCCTTTTTTAGGCAGCGTTCACCGGGACTGGCTCATCTGATAATCACCACGTAAGGTCCTTTATAGTTTGAGGTCCATTGTAACACCCCTTTTCTTCCCGGTAAACTTTTAACAAAAATCAGAGTTTCAAAAACATTTTTCACTACACCCACAAGGGATGCCACATTTACACCAATAAGACATCACACGCCAATAATAAAATTCACCATTAAAATAGTACGATACATAGCACGTCATAAATGGGGCAAACCCCCAAAACACCTGTTCAGTCTACATGACAGTAACTCCACCACCTCGCAGCGGAATAAAAATAAAGGTTTCAATGAATAATCATAACATCACCATAAAACTTCAGAAATTAAATAATAGAGACAACTAATAAAGACTAGCGTTCATCCCCCCGAGTGCTACGTATCAGAGCGACGACACCGACTCGACTAGCGAAGGTAGACACGCCTTCACTCGTAATCACCTGCACGTTACCAGCATAGGGATAACATTCAAACAGAAGGGGTGAGATATCTAACTTTATAATAGCATATATGATAGGCAATATGCTAGAGTTACGACAACTATATCTGCTGCTTCACAACAACATCAAATTGCAATCACCAAAAATCATCACCGATGTCATGAGTAAATGAATGAGATGCAACCCACACCAACGAGTATATGCATGTGGTGCCAATCATCACCAATAAAATAGCCAATAAGGGCATCATCACCTATATCATCACCAAGTCTTTGAGCATCATCATCATCACCTATAGCTCCAAGGCCGAAGCCTTCATCAATAAAGTAAAGCATATGAAATGTACGCGACACCATGAACAATGCACCAGAGACAATCAACAACAATAGTCATCTAAATAACACAACAACACCAATATCAACAAATGGTCATAGACCCATCACCTAACACCTTAGCCAATAAAATAGGCACATCACCTGTTATATCATCACCAATAACACCAACACCTATGGGATAGTGTAACAACTCGACCGTAACATCAACAACCACCGACACCAAAGACACCAATAGACTTACAACGTTAATGGCAACAACAATTTTACCACACCGAGAACAACAAAAATTTACATCACCTGGAACAACAACGATTTTTTTACAACACCAATGCCAACAACAATTATACGACACGAATGACAATACCAATTTACAACACCAATGACAACGACCACCGGGACAGCCACTCAGGCGCCCCAAACCACCAGAAAATGGCGCCCTTGATGGCGCCCAGCAAGCCAAACAACACAGAAAATGGCAGGAACTAGCGCCCAGCAACAAGGCGCCAACAGGCAACAACATCCAGCAGGAACTGGCGCCCAGCAACAAGGCGCCAATAGGCCACAGCAACAAATAGGAACTGGCGCCCAGAAGCAGGGCGCCTAGCACTACAGCAGCAACAACAGACATGGCGCCCAGGAGCAGGGCGCCTAGCACAATAGCGACAACAACAGACATGGCGCGCAGGAGCAGGGCGCCTAGCACAACAGCAGCAACATAACACCAGCACAGGGTGCCTAGGGCGCCAGTTTCAGCAGCAACACAGGGACTGGGCGCCTAGGGCGCCACTTCCAGCACAACAACAACCACTAGGCGCCAGTTTCAGTAACGGAACAACACTGGGCTCGGCGCCCAGGAGCAGGACGCCTTCAGCAGGAACAAAACGTGACACAGACATGGCACCCAGGAGCAGGACGCCTTCCAGCAACCAAGACAGCACATGCGACAACATCAATGGCGCCCATGGCGCCTAGGGATCAATTTTTTTTTTTATTTTCACCATGATCAATCACCAAACACCAATTGAAATCAACATGAATACATTCAAACATCACCAAATAAACACCAAACAAAATCAAAAGGACAACATAGAGCTTATCTCCCACATAACACCCATCATACACCCTATTATAACGGTAGAACCCACCCTTACCTTAGATTTGCCGAATACGAGATCCCCTTGCACGAAAACTCCCAAGAACCACAGCAACAAGAGCTCCTCTCCTCTTTCTCCTTGGTTGCGCCGTCCCCCTCTCTTCTCTCTTCGCAATCTCTCTTTTCTTTTTTTTTTCAAAATGTGCAAGTGATCCAAACCCTAGCTAATGTCTTCACCTATGCGCCTATGCCATTGGGCTCTTGGATCACGTTCCTCCTTCTACTACTCAACTTAATTACTAAACACCACTCCCTGGTTTAAATAAAACATCATATTATTATTTTAATATGACTATACCAATAAAATACCTAAATAATTTAATTAAATAAATAATTAAATTATTTGGGCGTTACAACTCTCCCCCAATTAGAATATTTCGTCCTCGAAATTTACCTGATTCAAACAGCTCGGGATAGGATTCCCACATCTTGTTCTCCAGCTTTCATGTCATGCTCTCTCCGGCAGCTCCTAGCCAGACTACTTTCACCAACGCAATCTCCTTGCCTCTTAGAATTTTCACCTCATGATCTTCGATTCGTACAGGCATCGTCTCCACCGTGAGATTATCCCGTACCTCCACATCATCCATGCGGATTACATGAGATGGATCTGAAATGTACTTTCGATGTTGCGACACATGAAACACGTCATGCAAATTCGAAAGGTTAGGCTGTAAAGCCACTCTATATGCAACATTCCCGACCCTCTCCAAAATCTGATAAGGACCAATGAAATGAGGAGTGAGCTTCTTCGACTTCAAAGCGCGTCCAACACCGGTCACTAGAGTGACTCTCAAAAATACATGCTCACACGCTTGAAACTCTAAATCTTTCCTCCGCTTGCGTGATAACTCTTCTGTCGACTCTGTGAAGCCTTCATCTTCTCACGAATCAACTTCACTTTCTCGGTTGTCTCTCGAACAATCTCCGGTCCAAGCACCACACTCTCTCCAGACTCATACCAACACAGCGGGGTTCTACCCTTTCGACCATCTAATGCTTCAAAAGGTGCCATCCCAATACTAGAATGGTAACTGTTGTTATACGTGAACTCTATCAGTGGAAGGTAGGAATCCCACGAACCTCCTTGTTCCAAAACACAAGCCCTCAACAAATCTTTTAATGACTGAATTGTCCTCTCTGACTGACCATCTGTCTGAGGATGATATGCCGAACTCAACCTCGACTTAGACCCCAACTTCTCTTGCAAGCTCTTCCAGAAATCTGAAGTGAACCACGGATCTCTATCCGAAACAATACTCATAGGAACCCCATGAAGCTTCATAATCTCCAGGATATAAATCTCCACCAACTTCGACACCGGATACGTGATGTTGATAGGAACAAAATGAGACGATTTTGTTAACCTGTCAACAATCATCCAAATTGCATCATACCCTCTCGCAGTACTAGGCAATCCCGACACAAAGTCCATCGAAATGCTATCCCATTTCCACTCTGGAATTTCTAACAGTTGCATCAATCCAGCAGGCTTCTGATGCTCAACCTTTGACTTCTGGCAAGTCAAACATGCATAAGCGAACTGCGCCACATCTCGCTTCATACCAGGCTACCAAAACAACTTCTTCAGGTCTTGATACATCTTTGTAACTCCTGGATGAATACTTAACTTACTTCTGTGACTCTCTTCAAGAATGGCTCTCTTCATGTCTGCATCATCAGGAATGCAAATCCTACCACGGAACCTCAACACACCTTGGGAATCCAACCTGAAATCCTCGTTCTCAGATCGATCAATCCCGACCATCAAGTGTACCAGCTTAACATCTGATTCCTGGGCCTCTCTGATGCTATCCAGAAAATCATTACCGATCTTCAACATCCCTAACTTAACACTCTGAGGTGTCACTTCACAAACCAGACCTATATCTCTGAACTCCTCAATCAGTTCTAACTCCTTAACCATCATTGCCGACATATGCAAGGTCTTTCGGCTTAAAGCATCAGCCACGACATTAGCTTTGCCTGGATGATAGTTCAAACCGAAATCATAGTCCTTCAACAACTCCAACCATCGTTGCTGCCTCATATTCAAATCCTTCTGGTCGAACAAATACCTCAAGCTCTTATGGTCACTAAACACCTCAAATCTAGAACCATAGAGATAGTGCCTCCAAATCTTCAGCACAAAGACCACTGCAGCTAACTCCAAGTCATGAGTGGGATAATTCTTCTCATGAACTCTTAACTGTCTCGATGCATACGCAATAACCTTCCCACCTTGCATAAGCACACAACCTAAACCCATTTTTGAAGCATCACAATACACCACAAACGACCCTTTCGGATTGGGCAACGTCAAGACAGGAGACGTTGTCAATCTCTTCTTCAATTCCAAGAAACTTTCTTCACAACGGGCGTCCCAAACGAAAGCCTTTCCTTTGCAGGTTAACTGAGTTAACGTAAGTGCTAACTTAGAAAAACCTTCAATGAATCTTCTATAATAGCCGGCCAATCCCATAAAGCTTCTAATTTCAGTAGCCGACTTCGGAGCTTCCCAATTCAACACTGCTTCTACTTTCGACGGATCCACCGCAATACCGCTACCAGAAATGACATGACCGAGAAAACTCACTTCCTTCAACCAGAACTCACACTTTGACAACTTCGCATACAGCTTCTTTTCCTTCAGTACCTCCAATACTAACCTCAGATGCTCGGCGTGTTCTTCCTCCGATTTAGAGTAAATCAGAATGTCATCGATGAATACCACCACAAACGATCTAAGTAAGTATGAAATATACGATTCATATATTCCATAACTACTCCTGGTGCGTTGGTAACACCGAACGGCATCACCGAATACTCATAATGACCATAACGGGTTCTGAAAGCCGTCTTCTGAATATCTTCGTCCCTCACCTTGATCTGATGGTAACCTGATCTCAAATCAATCTTACTGAACACTTGAGCACCCACCAGCTGATCCATCAAATCGTCTATCCTCGGAAGTGGATACTTGTTCTTAATTTTCACCTTATTCAACTGTCGATAATCCACACAGAGTCTCATACTACCATCCTTCTTCTTCACTAACAACACAGGAGCTCCCCACGGCGATACACTCGGCCTCACAAACTTCTTCTCGAGCAGATCCTCAAGTTGCTTCTTCAACTCAGACAATTCGGATGCGGACATCCTGTACAGTGCCATAGAAACAGGTCTGGTACCAGGTACAAGATCAATAGAGAATTCGATTTCCCTCTCTGGCGGTACACTTGGAATCTCATCAGGGAAAACATCAGGAAACTCGCGCACCACCTGCAACTCTTCAATGATAGCTTGATTCTCAACAGACAACGATGCCATCAGCGAGAATAACTGACCTCCTTCCTTCATCAACTTCCGCAACTGACTAGCGGATAACAGACCAGACTCCTCTCCTTCAAAACTCACCGACTTGCTACGACAATTAATATGGACATGGTTATGCTCTAACCAGTTCATACCCAAGATTACATCCAATCCGCTCAACGGCAAACAAACAAAATCCACAACAAAGTCTCTATCGAAGATCGACAAGGGACACTGAGAACACACTAGAGAAGTAGTTACCGACCCCTTAGCTGGAGTGTCCACAACCATCTCTCCATTCATAGCAGACAATACAAGACCCAATCTCTTACAACAATCAGCAGCAATAAAGCAATGAGTAGCACTAGTATCAACAATAGATTTTAGAGGAGTACCATTAATAAAGCACGTACCTCTAATGAGTCCATCATCTTCAGTAGGCTCTTCACCTGCCAAAGCGAACACTTTTCCACTGGACCTTTCCTTCTTCGGCTTCGGACACTGCGTACTAATGTGCCCTCCTTTACCACAGTTGTAGCAGACCACCTCCTTACGCTCACACTCAGCCACCACATGACCCTCCTTACCACAACGGTAACACTTCTTCACTTCAGCTTTGCACACGTTACTCTTGTGAGCAGCTCTGCCACATTTGTAACATACAATGCTAGCAGGAGCATCTCCCCCACTAGTACTCTTGCCAACAGCAGCTTTCTGTTTACCCTTACCAACAGGAACATCATACGGCTTACCACGACTTTGAAATTTGCTCCTCTTCTCATTCATAATCTTGTAGTGAGCATTGTTGTCTTCCTCATAAATTCTGCAGCTATCAATCAAGTCGGAGAAAACACGGATCTTCTGGTAACCAATCGCCTTCTTAATCTCAGGTCGCAGCCCATTCTCAAACTTAATGCACTTGGAAAACTCAGCAGTAGCCTCACTGTAATGCGGGTAAAACTTTGCTAATTCCACGAACTTAGCAGCATACTCAGTCACAGAAATATTCCCTTGTTTCAGCTCAAGGAACTCAATCTCTTTCTTACCTCGGACATCCTCCGGATAATATTTTCTCATAAACTCCCTGCGGAACACAGCCCAAGTGATCTCTTCGTTTGCAGTCTTCAATCTCTGCTTAGCCTCTAACCACCAGTCATCGGCCTCCTCTACCAGCATATGCGTACCATAACGGACCTTCTGCGCTGGAGTGCAGTCAATCACACGAAAGATCCTCTCCATCTCCTTCAACCAAGCTAAAGCCCCATCGGGATCATACTTACCCTTAAAGGTAGGAGGATTCTCTCTCTGAATGGAAGCCAAACTACGAGACCCAGCATTCTCACCAGCATTCTGATGACCCTCCACGGCCTAAGCCTTAGCAGCCAACGCAGCAGCAATAGCAGCATCGTTCCTTCCAGCCATCTCAACTAATCACTACAATCATAAGCAACAGTTAGAACTAATTGACAATACTTGATCGTCAATGACACAATAACTTGACAACTTGCCCGGACAGACCGAACCTGGCTCTGATACCACTAATGTAACACCCCTTTTCTACTCGGTAAACTTTTGACAAAAATCAGAGTTTCAAAAACATTTTTCACTACACCCACAAGGAATGCCACATTTACACCAATAAGACATCACACGCCAATAATAAAATTCACCATTAAAATAGTACGATACATAGCACGTCATAAATGGGGAGAACCCCCAAAACACTTGTTCAGTCTACATGACAGTAACTCCATCACCTCGCAGCGGAATAAAAATAAAGGTTTCAATGAATAATCATAACATCACCATAAAACTTTAGAAAATAAATAATAGAGACAACTAATAAAGACTAGCGTTCATCCCCCCGAGTGCTACGTATCAGAGCGACGACACCGACTCGACTAGCAAAGGTAGACACGCCTTCACTCGTAATCATCTGCACGTTACCAGCATAGGGGTAACATTCAAACAGAAGGGGTGAGATATCTAACATTATAATAGCATATATGATAGGCAATATGCTAGAGTTACGACAACTATATCTACCGCTTCACAACAACATCAAATTGCAATCACCAAAAATCATCACCGATGTCATGAGTAAATGAATGAGATGCAACCCACACCAACGTGTATATGCATGTGGTACCAATCATCACCAATAAAATAGCCAATAAGGGCATCATCACCTATATCATCACCAAGTCTTTGAGCATCATCATCATCACCTATACCTCCAAGGCCGAAGCCTTCATCAATAAAGTAAAGCATATGAAATGTATGCGACACCATGAACAATACACCAGAGACAATCAACAATAATATTCATCTAAATAACACAACAACACCAATATCAACAAATGGTCATAGACCCATCACCTAACACCTTAGCCAATAAAATAGGCACATCACCTGTTATATCATCACCAATAACACCAACATCTATGGGACAGTCTAACAACTCGACCGTAACATCAACAACCACCGACACCAAAGACACCAATAGACTTACAACGTTAATGGCAACAACAATTTTACAACACCGAGAACAACGACAATTTACATCACCTGGAACAACAACGACTTTTTTACAACACCAATGCCAGAAAATGGCGCCCTTGATGGCGCCCAGCAAGCCAAACAACACAGAAAATGGCAGGAACTGGCGCCCAGCAACAAGGCGCCAACAGGCAACAACATCCAGCAGGAACTGGCGCCCAGCAACAAGGTACCAACAGGCCACAGCAACAAACAGGAACTGGCGCCCAGCAACAGGGCGCCTAGCACTACAGCAGCAACAACAGACATGGCACCCAGGAGCAGGGCGCCTAGCACAACTGCGACAACAACAGACATGGCGCCCAGGAGCAGGGCGCCTAGCACAACAGCAGCGACATAACACCAGTACAGGGCGCCTAGGGCGCCAGTTTCAGCAGCAACACAGGGACTGGGCGCTTAGGGCGCCACTTCCAGCACAACAACAACCACTAGGTGCCTAGGGCACCAGTTTGAGTAACGGAACAACACTGGGCTCGGCGCCCAGGAGCAGGACGCCTTCAGCAGGAACAAAACGTGACACAGACATGGCGCCCAGGAGCAGGGCGCCTTCCAGCAACCAAGACAGCACATGCGACAACATCAATGGCGCCTAGGGATCAATTTTTTTTATTTTCACCATGATCAATCACCAAACACCAATTGAAATCAACATGAATACATTCAAACATCACCAAATAAACACCAAACAAAATCAAAGGGACAACATAGAGCCTATCTCCCACATAACACCCATCATACACCCTATTATAAAGGTAGAACCCACCCTTACCTTAGATTTGCCGAATACGAGATCCCCTTGTACGAAAACTCCCAAGAACCACATCAACAAGAGCTCCTCTCCTCTTTCTCCTTGGTTGCGTCGTCCCCTTCTCTTCTCTCTTCGCAATCTCTCTTTTCTTTTTTTTTCAAAATGTGCAAATGATCAAACCCTAGCTAATGTCCTCACCTATGCGCCTATGCCATTGGGCTCTTGGATCACGGGCCTCCTTCTACTACTCAACTTAATTACTAAACACCACTCCCTAGTTTAAATAAAACATCAAATTATTATTTTAATATGACTATACCAATAAAATACCTAAATATTTTAATTAAATAAATAATTAAATTATTTGGGCGTTACATCCATCTCCTGCGGGAATCCTTTTGGGTATGACTTTCTTGGGCACCAAGTCTCCTTAAAATTGTTGAGGACATACCTTCTTTTGTTATGTTTTCTTTGTTCTTTTCCAATATGACATAAGACAACCGTTCTTTTGTTTGGTGAGGTTTAATGGAAGTACTACTCCCATCGTACGGGGTTGCCTCTGATGAAGTATGAACGAGATCTGATCTCCATGTAAGGTGAAGTGTCACTATCATCCCTGGTATTCTTTGTTTGTTGTCGCAACTACCCCGTTTGTTTTTTGGGATGTATGGGAAGGGATCATGATGCTCGACTTGGGGTCTTTACATGGCCCTTTCACCATTGTCCGTGATGATCTTTTTAGGAAAGCCGTAACGGCAGACCAAATTTCTCGTCAATAACGGATTTGTTACACCAGTGGGCGTCTTATGTCAGACAAGGTGATGTAAGCGGGCTTTCTTGATTTGCTATCCTTTGGGTGTGATGTTAATTTTAACACCTTTTTATCTTCTTCTGTGCCCAAGTTAATCATTTCGTTTGATTCCATGCAAGGCTGGGTCACTTTATCCTTTTGTTCCATTATTCTCATTACCTCTGGAAGAGTTTCCCAGTTATCTTCAACATCTTCCTTGGTTTGATTAATGGGGCGATCAAAGTTATGACATGAATTACCGACGTTGTTATTTTCAAGGACAAGTTATTTAAGTCTGCATGAGTAGAAATTGAAGAAGGATAAAAGAAAAAGTAAAGCGAGCAAAAATGCTATTTTATTAATATTGATACCGGAAAGAAACATGCGTGCCCTTATTGAAATGTCCTAAGGCTTTGTGCGGAGCCATAGGATTTGCACCACGTAACATTACTTTGAACCGAAAATCACAAGAAAATCAACAATCTCCCTATTCATAAGTGCTTCAGTTGCAGGATAAAGGCGCACAAGGTTGATGATGTTGTTTTTAGCCCTTTGATCGCCTTCAAAAGCATTGACGGATGACTTCTCATGCCCCTGGCAAAGGGTTAGCGCCTCCGTTCGGAGCATCCTCATTGAAGCTCAACCATTTGGATTCGATCAGATCCTTAATCACATGTTTCGGTGCCTTGCAGTTTTCTACTGAATGCCCAATTGCGCCTGCGTGAAATTCGCAAGTGGCGTTCGGGTCATAGCCTCTCGGGAAAGGAGGTTCAATGGGCCTCATCGGGCGGGGGTAGATTAGGTTGTGACTAGTGAGGTGGTCGAACAGATCTGAGTAGGATGCGGGAATTGGATCAAACTGTACATGTCTCCTTTCTGGGTAGTTTGGTGGTTTATGGATTTTAGTGGTTTGGGTAGAGAGGTGCATGGCTTGAGGATGGTTTTTGGAAGTGTAAGAAGCTTTCACTGATCTTGTTATGGAATTGGTTTCCCCTTCATTATTTCTAACAAATCCTGCGAAGGGCTTCTTTGGGTTATTGGTTTCGGCTGAACCGTGAGAGATTTTCCCGTTTCTCATTCCCTTCTCCAACCTTTCTCCTATGGTGATCATGTCTGAGAAGTTAGAGCATACGCTCCCAATTAATCTGTCATAGAAGGGTGATTGCAACGTATCTATGAACATGGATACCATCTCTTTCTCTAGTAGAGGCGGTGCTACCTGCGCTGCCAATCCTCTCCAACGCTGGGCATACTCCTTGAAAGATTCGTTGTTTCTTTTCACCATATTCTGCAACTGTTCTCTAGCGGGAGCTATATCGATGTTGTATTTATATTGCTTTAAGAAAGCATCAGCCAGATCTTTCCAACATCGAATGTGGGTGCGTTCCAACTGCATGTACCAGCTTGAGGCTGCCCCGGTCAAGCTGTCCTGAAAGTAATGGACGAGCAGTTTGTCGTCGTGTGCAAATGCGGCCATTTTTCTACAGTACATAGTCAGATGGCTAGCGGGACAAGTTACCCCTCTGTATTTGTCAAAGTCAGGCATTTTGAAATGGGTGGGATAATCACATTAGGGACGAGACACAAATCATATGCATCCCTTGCACCGACATTGGATCCTTCAATTGCTCTCAGGCGCTCTTCTAGCATCTGATATTTGTCCTTGGGCTGAGAGTCCTCCATTGAGTAGTTATGAGAGGGTCCTCTCATGTTGTAGCAGGGAGGAACCATTGGCATTGCAGCGGAGTTCGGTGTAGGAGAATGATGAATTACTACTGGTGACAAAGTATAACCCTGTGGAATGACCTGTGGTGCAGTCGCAGGACTTGAGAAGTGAACTCGCGGTATTTCTACAATCGTATTTTGAGCTGAAGGTCCAGCGACTCCCGAAGGCCCTTCCTCTGGATTGGCTTCCATGGTAGGAGGAGCGTAACCAGATGGGAGGCCGTAAGGGGGCCATTGGTAGCTCTGGATGTTCACTCCAGCGGTGTGTGGAGTCTCGGAGCTGGGAGGAGGAGGAAGGCTCTAAGAATTGTTCTCAGTATTCCCCGCCGAGGCATTTTCATCTGCATTTCTTCTCTCGAGGAGTTTCACAAGTTCAGCCATTTGATCTTTCAGCACCATCATCTCCCTCATTCGATCTTTCAATACCATCATCTCGCTCATTTGATCCTTCAGCTTTGCAATGTCTTCTTTCAGAGCCTGATTACTCTCTTCGGCCATTTTTCTTGTTTGAGAGCGAGTCCGGTAGCGATGTTGACGAACCAGCCTGCCCTTTTAATTTTTGTTTTTTTACGTAAGTACATGAATGAACGAATGAATATGCTTGAAGTTCAAATGTATGATTTCGTGTTACGCTGAGGAAATTGTAAGTTTCTGTTTTACGCAGAACTAAAAGAAACTTATTTTATTAATGCAAATGTTTGAACCATCTTGTCAAAAAGAAAGTATTACAATTCCCTGACGGTTATAGAAATGTATGAAAAATGAAATGTTAATGTGCAAAAATTAATTTTTTTTATGCCATGCAAAAGGGAAAGGTAAAAATGCATGAGGTATGCTAAAAAAATAACATGATTTTTTGAATTTTTTTTTATTTTAAGAAGACCGGAAAAATGTATCAGTGTTTGTTCGAATGCGAGGGTATGAGGCTCCTTTGTGTCCTACGAGGGTTCCTTAGAGAATAGGTCTAGGGCTCATCTATTGAGTGAACCTTTCGAAGGGTAGCTCTAAAGAGTCCTATATAAGGTTCCTAGAGCCAACGACCCCAATTAAGAACACTGATCACAACAATAGGCAAGCTATTAGGAGTGCCAGCATTCTCAAGAGGGACCAAACTCTAGGTGAGACTTTCGTGACCACCAAACAGGACGCACATCCAGTAGGCCATCACTACGCAGTCTCGTTCTAACTTAGGTTATTCTCCAGTCCGGGTATAGGACTATTCTTACGTGTGTGCAAAAGTGTGATAGTGGAATGTGTGAAGGAGAAAAATATCAAGAATACCCCCCAAGCTGCAAAACAAACAAACATACATACAGAAAAGTGGTCTTCTATTCTAGGGTTTTCATATCACAAAAGAATAATATGCAATAAAAATAAAAGACAGAAAGGGCAGGATAAAAATAAACATTAAATTAACGACTAATCCTACAACTAATTAGACTAGGTTTGACTCTCTAAATTTTCCTCAGTGAAGTCGCCAACTGTAGCGACCGAAAAATCCGGAGGAGGATTCCTCGAAGGTTCAAAATTGAAGCCGCCACCAAAGTTCAGTTTAAGGGAAAACATTGGAAAATCCCTTTTGACCGAAAAGAAATGGGCACTTAAACTATAACTATAGATAGACAGCTAGAACAATTTCAAGACTTGGCAATGAGACCACAGGAAAGAAGAAGAAAACCGCTTACCACCTAAGGTTTTTGGGTAAAAGGGTATTTTGGTCATTTATAAAACTAGGAAGATTTCTCATCAAAAATCGTTGTGCAATATTAGAGGAAATTATTTGAGGCATATCCCTTCTTGATCATCACATGTTGCGCATGCATGCATGTATGTTACAAAAAATTCAAATTCAAAAAAGGTATCAAAAGGGAATATTCTTCAAATAATACAATATGGGATTTTTGTGACATTTTTGGTCATGGTGATCTCATAATGTTGACATCCTCCTAATATTCCTAGTATGTGGCCCAAAATGGTTAGATTTTTTGGAATTATCTTCAAAGGAATAATCAAAAAATGAAAGAAAAGGGAGTGGTCTCATAATAGTACAATAGTACAAAATGACAACCAAGCAAAACTTGTTCACCAAGGCCAAATGAATAGTACCCAGGTTACTAATCATCTCACTCTCATTTTGTGCTTCTTCAAAGTCCTCAATCCATGTGATGATCAATCTCAACCCTTGATTCAAAATTAAAATCCAATCCTAGAGCACATTCAAACCACAATGACTAAAATACCCTTATACCTAGTTGCCTCCTATATATACCTTGCTTAGCTCTTCACTCACGATCTTTTGCTTCTCATTCTCCTACACTAAAACCCTAGCACACAAAAACCTCTCCCTTTTCCTCTCCTAAAACCGTAGCCATTAACCCTCCTCCCTCAACCATTTTTGATTTTCTCTTCACCCAAACACCACCATCTCACTTCATTCTCATCCCTCTTTCACATATCTCCTCCACTTTCCATTCAAGTCCAAACATCATCATCAAAGAAGGTTTTCACCAAGCTTTTGTGGGTTAGAGTTGAAGAACCTTGGAGTCTTATTGATTTGTGTCTAGTTTCATCTTCTCATCTCATTTCCTAGCTTGGAGTTAAGGTAAAATCCTTAAAACCTTGCATCACATTTGAGTTCTTGCCTCAAAAAATGTAAAATCATTCATCCTATCATCTTCATATTGTTGATTGTTGTTGGTGAGAAGTGTCATAAGCACTTTGACAAGCACTTAGGGAGGCTTGGGTGCTTATGGTGCTTCTCACCCTTGAATGATTGTTGATTTGTGTTGATTTGATCTTGATCCTTGCATTTCATGAAATAAAATGTTGTTTTATGGCATATTATGTTTCGCATACTTGTAGACAAATAGGGTTTATGTTAAGTTTTGTGCATTTCTTTGCCTAATCACATGAACCTTTACCAAAAATGCGATTCAACATGCTTTGATGCTTTGATTGCTAAGATGATTTGCTTGATTATGGTTTGCCAATGATCTTGCTTGAGGCTACTCTTTTGAATTCGCTTGTGCTTTGTAATCTCCTTGTTTACTCACATATTGTATCATCAATACTTAGATAGGTCCATTCCATACATTACATCTTCCACTAGATGTGCATTTAGATTCCCTTGCGTTTTGTAGAAATATTTGAGTATGGTCCTCGCCTAGCATCTTCCATTAGATGTGCATTTAGGTTCAATCTTGCCTACTCTTGCATTTATGCTTAATGCCCAATTCAAGTCCCTTTTTTGCCCATTTATGTGTTGTGGTCTAATATGTGTAGTCTAGGCTAATATTCGCTCAAGAATTCAAATGAGATTAGTTGTAAAGTTATGTCCATGTTGTTGTTTGCCTAAGGATTCGATTTCGATGATTGTGCCATGCTTGAATCTCCAAATCGTCTCGCATTCATTGTTTTCTTTTCTAAATAGCTTAGCATGAAAATGGTGACTAGTGACAACTACCCTTAACCTTTGTTAGTTTGGTTGTCCTAAGAGCCTAAATTTCAAAAAAAAAGATGTTTTCATATGCATAAGCTACTAGTGATAATCACCCATAACCTTTGTTAGTTTGATTATCATGCACACTTTCAATTTCAAAAGATATTTTCCTAAGTATCAAAAGTCATAGCAAGTGTTAGTGTTGACCACCCATAACCTTTGTTAGTTTGGTCATCATGAAGGCTTTCATCTTTCAAAAGAGATTTTTACATGCACTTAAGTGGTTTTTAGTAGTGATCACCCATAACCTTTGTTAGTTTGATCATTACGAACGCCCTTCACTTTTCAAAACCAAAGCAAAAAGACTTTCACTTTCAAGGCTCGTTAGAACTACGTCGCTTTGATTCCCATTTGGGATACGTAGGAGCGAGCCACAATCTCGTCAAGCGCAGCCATAAAAATTAGCATTTGCATAACAAAAAGAAAAGAGTTATTTTCATAACACAAAAAAAAGAATTACTTTTGCAAACCAAGATCATTTTCAGAACAAAAACATTCTCCTTTCAAGAATCATTTTCAAACCCATTGTCGCTAGTGGCTAATCAGAACTTTTGTTCGTCTAGCCATTGGTAGCAATGTCTTTTTCCCAAAAGAACAACAAGCGATGATCACTCATAACCTTCGTTAGTTTGATCATTCGTGCCAATCAATCTCTTTCGAAAACCACTTTCAAAAGATTAAATAAAAAACGAGTTGCTACTAATAGTCAATCAGAACCTTTGTTCGTCTAACTGGCTGTGGTGACTCTCATTTTCAAGAGTACTTAGCGGTGATTACCCATAACCTTGGTTAGTTTAATCATTCACTAAATGCTCGTCCTATTTCGAAAACTCACTAAAAAGATAAAAGACAAAAACCTTTTCAAAGAAAAAGACAAACAAGAACTACGTAGCTTTGAATTCTCCATCGCACCGGGAGATACGTAGGAGCGAGAGGCTAACTCTCGTCAAGCGCCAAAAATAAAAATTTTCATTAAGTCTTCTCATTCCCTTTTCAATAAAGAAGCAAATTTAAGTATTTTCCAAATCAACACTTAAAACCACACGTTTAATTAAAGGCTCCCTTTCGGTAGAAAGGAGGTGTGGGGTGCTAATACCTTCCCCATGCCTAACCGACCCCCGAACCCAAATTTTCCGGTTTCCAAAAGGCCATTCTCTTTCCAAAAAGGTTTTTCTTCAATATTTTCCTTACAAAAAATATTGGTGGAGACTTCATTGTTTTAAAAAGTTGTAAACGAAGAAAGATCTCTTCAAGGACTTTTTCGGGTGCAACAGCTGGCGACTTCACTGGGGACTAAAAAGAAAAACATTTTTTTAAAAGTGGGTCAAGCCTAATTAATTAAGTGTGTGATTTGTGTGATTGATTTGAATATCTTGTTTTGCCTCTATGCTTTCTTCTTTTTCATACTTTCATGTTGCATTCCTGTGCATTCTTCTTCTTCTCCTTCTATGTTTGCTTTTGTTTAAAGTAATAGATGGTTGCTTCTTTGCTTATATGCTTAGTTCCCTCATGCATTTCCCCAATCATATCATGTTCCCCTTTTCTTTGCTCCCTTTCTTAAGGTAAATTCATGCATTTTCCCCTCTCTTATCATGTTCCCCTCTTCCCAGCTCCCTTTCTTAAGCAAGTAGTGCATTGTTGTTGGCACCCTAAGCTTGTTTGGATTTGAATGATATTGAACCCTAGAGCAGACAAGATGCTATTGTCTGGACTGTTCTGGATTTTCATTTGCAGGTGGGGTAGTTTTTAAGGAAATACCCTCCGCACACACACACTTGTACCTTGAGATTATATGATTAGAGAAAGATACCATAACCCAGGTCTGTTAGGATACCTTAGGATGAGTGGATTCAAGTAGTGGGAGCCCATCAGGACCTTTGTCCGTTTGGCTACTCGCGAAAGTTTCAATCAGAGTTGTGCTCTTTCATGATGCTTCGTATCTAGCAGTTTGCTGCATTTACGGGGATTTTCATGAGAGGGACTGTGGCTTTGATGACCTTTGTGAGGGTGTGAATAGAGCTACATGAGAAGATTATCCCTAAAGAGCCTTAGATCATAGGTCCTACCCCCTTTTTAGGTCACAAGGGCTTTCCAAATTGTGTGCTGCATTGTTGCATTCAGTTCAATCAATTTTTCCTTCAAAATTTTCGAAAATCAAAAAAGATATGCTTTTCCTTTTCAATAAACGCCTATATGAGGTGGCATATAGTGTGAAAATTTTCAAATCACCACCTGTAAATATCCTCTTTCTGCAAAAACACAAAAAAAAGGCATCATTACATCATTATATCATTTGCATCATCTGCATTAAATAAAACCCAATCTTGAAAAATCATTCATCATGCATCTAAGTTGTTTGCCGGGATTGTAAAGTAACTTGGAATCTTGTCTTAAGCGGGAAAGATAAAGCAACATGGGATCAAGAAGCGAGATTGTACTTAATTCAAGGTTTCCGGTTATCAGGAGAATAGATGTAGAGGGTTTGAAAGAGTTTGTCTCCTTGATGGGGTCGGAGGAGAGGGATTTATTCGGGAAAGCTTATGGTAACCTCCTCAGATAGTTACAATTAGATGTCCAAGAGAGTGCTATTATGGCCCTGAGCCGAATCTATGATCCGGACACTCGATGTTTCCTCTTCAAAGACTTTCAGTTATCACCAACTCTCGAGGAGTATGAGCAGATTCCGGGGTTCTCAAAGTCAGAGTTAGCACTTACCAATATCAGAAACATCGGTACTCAGACGAGAGACTCTCGTTGTTGTAGCAGGTCAGTGTGAAGGAACCAGGGCTTCATAAGTAAAAGAAGAACCGTATCAGGGGTTTCCCGCTAAGTTATTTTGAAGGTTTATTGAAGTTTTATGCCCAGAATAAGAAGTGGGGTCCTTTCAAGAAGCTGTTAGCCCTAACCACTTTCGGGATCGTCCTTTTTCCTCAGGTCGAGAAGTTCATTGATGAGACCGCTATTGGGCTTTTTCTAGCATTCATAAGTAAAGAAAATCCGATTAACCCTCTACCAGCAATTCTTGCAGATACCTACTATTCCTTCACTCATCACGTGTGTTAGGAAAGAAGAAGGCTGCTTGCTCTTTCCATGTTCTCTACACCTGGTTCCTCAACCATGTTGTCACTCATAAAACGAAAGCTGCGGACTTGGTAGATTATGCCCTGAGTTGTGAGGTAAAAGCCAGAAGTGCGCAAGAATGGGCACGCACTTTAGGGAATCTCAGTGCTCTCAAAGTCTGTTGGTTCAATCATCCGTGTTGGAAAGGTAGGCCTTCAATACTGTTCCGGTGTGGCAATTTCCAGAATGTGCCCTTAATGGGAACCCAAGGCTACATCAATTACAATCCTTCTCTCACCATTAGACAGCTTGGGTATCCTATGAAGAATGCACCCACTGAAGACATGTTAGCCCCAATTTTTCTCGATAAGGAAGATTCAAAGAACCAAGGCTTGCTTCAGAAAATTTCAAAGGCTTGGGAGGGTGTAGTTTACAAGGATAAAGAGGAGATCACAAAGAAAACATGTGATGTTGCTTTCTACCAATGGCTCCACCAAAGAATTCAAGATGTTTGTCCGCCTCGTCAGAATTCATCGTCAGTTGGGAAAGAAGTCCCAGAGCTTCACGTTCCAAGTCTCAAAGAACTAAGTGAGGTCAAGTCTGCCTTGTTCAAGGTAGAGGAAGAAAAGAAAGCCTTGGAAGATAAGTTGGGGAAAGTAATTTCTGAGAAGAGAAAGTTAGAGAGCGAGAATGAGCGCAAGGCCGAAGCTCTCAAAGAAAGCAGCAAGAAACTTAAGAAAGAAGAGGAAAGTAATCAAGACTTGAAGAAATATCTGAAAGGTGCCAAAGATGAGTTGAAAAGATCGAATGCCAAAGTGGGTGAGGCCATGGTTAGAGCAAACGAATGGAGGAAGTTGTTTAAGAAGTCTGTGCAAAGTGAGAGAGCTGCAAAGGAATCACTAGAGGAATTCAAGAAAGAGTCTCAGTCTGTGGCGTTTGAGCTTGAAAGTCAAATAAGGTGCATCAGACAAGATAGAGGTGCAATTGAGAACATCCTTAGAGAGTATCAGCAGGCTTTAAGGATGGAGCAAGAGAATTCAGACGAGCTAAGAAGGAATCTGAGGCACATCAGTGATGCTTACCGACAGGTGAGAGAGGAGAGTCAATACTGGGAACACCGTTTTTTCGAGCTAATGGGTGGGATTGAAAAGAAAGAGATCATAGTTGAGTTGAGGGCAGAAATTCAACAGTGGAAGAACAAGTTCTCCAAGTTGGCGTGGTTGGCCAACTAGGTGGTGAGGGATGTTCCCAAGAGGTTGAGGAAGGCAGAAGCTGAGATGCTGCCTTACAACACTCCGGTGCGAGTATATGAATTCGTGGAGTACTGCAAGTCTCTGACTGAGGAACTCATGGAAAGGGCAAGAGAAGCTGCTGCAGTTAGCAAAAAGAAGAAGAACGAAGAGAAGATGAAGGCAATAGGTTTTTAGATTTTAATTCAATGTAATTTTCCTTTTTTAGAATGTTCACTGGGAAATTGTAATTTTTCTTTTCTTAAAGAATATTGTACTTTTCTTTTCAAGGCATTGTATTGCACATTTAAGGATATTGTACCTTGTTCTTTTCGTTGAATGATTAAAGTTATGATGCTTGAATGAAGTACGCTTATCCCGCTTGTTGATCCCAGCCGTGTTATGTCCTTGAAAATATTTGAATATGCACTTAAGACAAGAGCAAGTTGCACTGTGGTTCCCGGCAATAAACAACAAAAAATCATATGCATTACATTGCATTCATTAATTTGTTCTTTTTCTTATAAAAATATTTCAACTCAAACAGAAGATAAGGCAAGCTGGTGCGACTACATCGGTATTGGACACGCTCACAGGCCAGAGGAATGGCAATCTTAAGTGACCTCGATCAACCTCAACCAGCAACAGAGAATCAGGGTCATCCAGCTTCAGGCTCAGGGAATGGAAATGGGGCAGGCTCGGGCCTCGAGGTACAGAATCAGAACCATTCAGCTCCTGGTAACTCCAGTCAGGGTGATCCTGAGATGAGAAATGAAATGAATGGCATGAAGGCACAGATGAGTGAGATGATGAGACTCTTGTTGTCCTTGAAGAATGGGAATGCCTTTCAAGCTGCTTAGTGGCCTCCTTATGGCCTTCCTTTGGGTTATACCCCTCCAAATCAAGAAGCTAACGCGGGAGCTGGTCCCGCGGCAATGGTTGAGAATGTACAGCCAACGTCTGTCGGATCAGAAGGAATGACTGGTGAACCCCGGGTTCAGATCACGCATCCAATTGTTATACGTCAGCCCACTCCTCAGAATCTCACTCCACAGCCAGCTGCCTTTCCACAGGCTCAAGGCTTTGGGTCCGGAAACTCTGTTTACCCTCAGGTTCAGCACTCAATGCTTCCACCTCCTTATGGTGTAAGTAACTCCCCTCAAGTCTATTCCGCTGAGCACCAGCAGACCAAAGAGCAGTTCCAGATGTTAGAAGAAAGATTAAGAATGATTGAAGGCTTTGGCTCCAGGGCTAGGGAGGTCAGAGACTTGTGCCTTATTCCCGATGTGGTGTTGCCTCCAAAATTCAAGGTCCCCGATTTTGACAAGTACAGAGGTGCGACCTGCCCAAAGAGTCACTTGACGATGTATTGTAGGAAGATATCTACTTACTCCCGTGATGACAAACTATTAATCCATTGCTTCCAAGAGAGCCTTGCTGGGGCATCTCTTAATTGGTATATGAAGTTAGAGCCATCGCAAGTTCGCTGCTGGAAGGATTTAGCAGATGCATTCCTCAAGCAATATCAATACAATACAGACATGACACCAGACAGAACGCAGCTGCAGGGCATGAGCAAGAGGGACAATGAATCGTTCAAGGAGTATGCCCAGCGATGGAGAACTTTGGCTGCACAAGTTACACCTCCTCTTTTAGACAAAGAATTGGTTTCTATGTTCATGGAAACCTTGCCACCACTATACTATGATCGTCTGATCAGCAGTGCATCCTCCAATTTTTCAGATGTGGTGATTGTTGGGGGGAGGATAGAGAACGGATTGAGAAGTGGCAAGATCGCCCAGGGTTCCCCAGGTAAGACAAGTGTCCACAAAAACCATCTTCCGGGTTTCCTGGAAAGAAGAATGAAGAAGCTAATGCAATAACAGGCCAAAAAAAGTCGCCTCGATACGACCTGATCGTACCTGATCAATACGATGAGTTGCTGTTGTCAGTTGATGTCGCTCGGTCGCTGGGATGAAGGACCGAGTTCTGGGCCGCACGCGGGTGGTACCTGCAAAGGCACTCCAACGCTCAAGTCAGAGGTGCTTCAACGGGCAGGGTCACAAGGTGAGTAAAACATACCTGAAGCCACATGCTGGTGTGGTATATATAACGTTGGCGTTCTAGCCGTTGCGGTTTTTGCGGGGCCAGCCGCATCTTGCGGAGCAAGCTAGATATTGGGCTGCGATGGGCCTACTGCACGAAAATGGCCTTCAAGCCCACTCCAGAACAGTTGCCCCCCAAGCCTAGGTCGCCTGGGGGCGGGCTAAGGCTTGATTCCTTGCGCCCCAGCGTGGTCTCAAACGACCGTTCTGGACTGATCGAACGCAAGGTGGCCTGGCTCGCTAATTAGCTGATTGTGTGGTTGCTGCCACGCGACCTGGTCACACGGGGCCAGGTGCCGTCTCGGGGGTGACGCCTGACAACCAATCGTCATGAATGCTGAGGCGAAAGTTACTTTAATGAGGTGACGTTTGGAGATTCGAGGAGTTTAAGCAATGATGGCACGCGAAGAGGGGCGCCTCTTCGCCTCCGGCCCATGATGACGGTTGGCCCATTATATATAGGGTTCAAGGGGTGCCTCATTTGCACGTTTATCCGATTTCTCCGCTCTCGCTGATCGCTCGCTTTTACCAAAGCTCGCTCGCTCTTGCCAAAGCTCGCTCACTCCCGCCGAAGCTCGCTCGCTCTTGCAAAAGCTCGCCCGTTTTCAACTCGCTCTAATTCCAGGTAACTACGATCGCCCTGTCTTTATTTCCATTTCTGTTTCACCTGGTGGAGGGGGTGTCAGGTCTGGGGACGACCACGTCGCCCCTTCCCACGCGCGAGCAAGACCCTGACTGTTACTCCCCTCCACAGGTACATTCTGGCGCGGACTAAACAAACCCGCCGTATCATTGGAACCCCGGCCATTTCTCTTTCGCACAACATGACCAGACCAGTGGAGCAAAGTTCTGCGAATGTCCGGTTGTCTTCTTCTTCTGACGAATCTTCCTCTGGGTCTTCGACTCAGAACTGGTCTTCCTCAAGCGAATCCGGGACTCGGCCAGACAGAAGTAGGGCGCCGTTGACCGAGGCTGTGGTTGACACTAAAGAAAGCAACGCGCGGGTTGCCAGCGATGAGGGTATTGGCCAGGCAGCGGCCGACGCTGAAACGACCGACAGAGGCCAACGAAGCGACCAAAGAGGAGATCCTGAGGTCGCAGCTGCGAAGGAGATGTCTTGGGTTTCTCTTAACCTGAGAAATCAACGCAGCAAGATTCAACAGGGAAGCCAGGAACTAGAGTATCTGGCGACCGGGTTGAATGAAGGTTGGAGAGTCGAGGATATGGCGAAAGGGGAAGATGTAGCGGCCTGGACTGATGTGCTAAAATTTACAATGTACCGCATCGTTTTCGAACGTATGGGTATCATTCCGCCGTTCACCAGGTTTCAGCGCCAAGTTCTACGCTATCTTTAGGTCGCCCCTTCTCAATTGAACCCGAACGCTTGGGCGTTCCTGCAGGCCTACGAGGATGTGCTCGCAGTTCTGAGGCGACCGGTCTCCATACGGCTGTTCTTCATTTTGTTTGAAATGAGCTATATCTATGAAAAAGGCTCCAAGGGCGCCCCCAAGGAAGCGGTCTCATTCAAAAACCGGTCAACATACAACTTTTTCAAGCCCTACATGGAATCGTTGACGACCGGGTGGAAGAGGGAATTCTTTTGGGTTGTTCCTGAGTCGGCCGAAGCCCATCGAGGGATCTCCCAAATGTCCAATGATGAGGAAGGAACGCCCCTGTTTCCCACAGTGTGGAGTTTCAACCATTTCTCAAAGAAACCAGGCCAATATGCTTTCAAGGACACTGATCTGACGACCTGGACAGGGGGACGATCCACAGGCTGAGAAAGATTGCATCCCTGGTCCCTGAGGGTCGCATCAAGGTCAAGAAAGTTGTGGATGCTCGGGGCAAGAAAAGAGTCAAGGCCGCTCTTGGTCGGTGGCCGCTCGCCTACTTTAATTTGTCACTTAGTAGTTTTGTTTAACTGTTTCTAACCATCTACTTTGTCCTTTGCAGTTGATATGACGACCATGAATGACTTTGACCTCTTGGAGAAATGGGCGGCCGAGGATGGCGATGCCTCGCCCGTGCGCGGAATTCCTGAAGCTCAACCCCAAGGCACGCCCCTACCTGCCGGAACTGGGTCTCAGTCCGGTCGCCATACTCCTCGGGCGGGCACACCAGCACAAGCCATTGACCTAAGCAGCCCACCCAAAAATCAAGGAAAGTCCAAAAGGAATAGGTCGGTCGATGACGGGGGCGAGAAAAAGAAGCACAAGAGTGGGAAAAGCCACGGGCACAACCGGTCGCCCAAAATCGACCTGCTTGGGTTGGGTGATGAAGACTGTGCTCGTTTCAAGGAGGAACCTTTCGAGGTGATGGCCGAGGCAATGAAGGCCGCTGGTATTCTGTTCAAGAAATACCAAGATGAAGAATCGGATCGCCTGGAAGGTAGGCGCCTTGCCCATAGATATTCATTACTTGAAGATGACCTAGTCGATAAAAATTTTAAATTGAATTCTGCCTTGTCATTGCTCGCATAAATGAGGGGCGAGCGAGACGACCTGCTCAAGAAAATGAAGGAGCTCGAACCGAGAATCGAAGCGGCCGCTGACAACGAGAGGAAGCTTGTCGAAGCAGAACACCAGCTCGTGGCTGTTGTCTCTGCTCAAACACTGGACGAGTCTGCTCTGGATAAGGCGGTCGCTGACAAGGAAACAGCTGAGAAAGAGGTCGAACGCCTCTCTTCCAAGAATCAAGAGCTGTCAAGCCAGGTCGTTGGGCTGAAAACTGAGCTGGATGCAATGGAGGTGGAAAAGAACAATTTTAGAGGTCCTACAAGGACGTTCTTGACCGGGCAAAAGGAGCTGCGGAGGGGCAATTCGAAAATGCTGTCAGCCAGATCAAGATCCTCTACCCTGATTTGGGGGTCGATCGCGAGATTGTGCAAAGCACACATCCTGCGGTCGATCATCAGATCGTCCGCCCCAAGAAGGTTGTGAAAGGGAAGGTCCTTCAAGAAGAGGCGGTCATCTATCAGGCCCCCAGCGACTCTTAACTTGTGATTCTTCTGAATTGTAATCTTGGCCCGCCTGCGAGTGGTGTTTGAATTGGCGCCCTGGCTTCGACCAAGGCGTCTTTGCTTGTAATCAATGACAATTTTATCATGAATATGACCGGTTTAATCGCTTTTGTAATTCGATTAGATTCTTTTTACTACGGTCGGTCGCGACCTTGAATTTCTTATGGGTCACTCTTTGTTCGGTAACACTTTTTCAGGCCGCTCGGCGGATATCGTTTGGGCCATTCGATGGCACTCTTTTAAGGCCGCTCGGCGGCTCTCGTTTGGGCCATTCGATGGAACTCTTCTTAGGCCGCCCGGCGGCTCTCGTTTGGGCCATTCGATGGCACTCTTTTTAGGCCGCCCGGCGGCTCTCGTTTGGGCCATTCGATGGCACTCTTTTTAGGCCGCCCGACGGCTCTCGTTTGGGCCATTCGATGGCACTCTTTTTAGGCCGCTCGGCGGCTCTTGTTTGGGCCATTCGATGGCACTCTACTGGTCGCTCGACTGCTACTCGCATGGTGAGCGATCGTGCATACAATTTGCATGAAAATAAAGTACACAAGTCAAATTTTAAAGTCGGTCCTCAGTAAAAAACTCCTGTGGGGAAAAAGAGCAACCGCCTGTTCTTTATTGATCAATTGATGTTTACAACTTAAACATAATATTTTCTCAATTTATCAGCATTCCATGTTCTGGGGATGGTCGCCCCTTCCATGGTTTCCAGTTCGTAAGCTCCCTTTCCGGTCTTGCTGATGACACGGTATGGTCCTTCCCAATTGGGGGCGAGCTTTCCCTGGCGAGCGTTCTTATTCCCTACGTCGGCCCTCCTAAGGACTAGCTGTCCAATGGAGAATTCCCTCTTCTGGACGCGGGCATTGTACCTGGCAGCGACCTTCTGTTTGATGAGTTGCTCCCTAAGTGACGCCTTGGTTCGCAGCTCATCAACCAGGTCGAGTTCTTCTCTTGTTGCTCGCTCATTTGCGGCCGGGGTTGGTGGGTTGGTCGTTCTCCAACTTAGCTCTCCCATCTCAATCGGGATGACGGCATCAGTACCGTAGACAAGTCTAAATGGTGACTCCTCGGTCGATGAGTGGGGGGTCGTTCTATAGGCCCAAAGGACCGACTGTAGCTCTTCTGCCCAGTTGCCCTTGGCTTCGTCCAACCTCCTTTTCAGTCCGCGTAGTATCACCCTGTTGGCCGCTTCTGCCTGGCCATTGGTTTGTGGGTGCTCGACCGAGGTGAAACGCTGTTTCACGCCTAGGCCGGCCAGCATTTCTCTGAATTTTCTGTCTGCGAACTGAGTCCCGTTGTCGGTCACCAGTTGTTGGGGCACACAGAAGCGGGCGAGCACATTTCGGCCAAAAAACTTGGATACCTTCGCTGAGGTAATGGTTGCAAGTGGCTCTGCTTCTGTCCACTTGGTGAAGTAGTCGATCGCAACGATGAGGAATTTCAGCTGACCTGGTGCAGGTGGAAAAGGGCCGAGCAAGTCCATGTCCCACCAAGCGAACGGCCATGGTGGGGTTAAGCTGTGTAGTTCTGATGAGGGCGCTATGTGTACGTCGGCATGGATTTGGCATTTCTTGCACTTCTGAACAAGTATCTTAGCGTCCTCATCCATGGTCGGCCAATAGTATCCGGCCCTGAGTGCCTTCTTAGCAATCGACCGACCACCTTGGTGGCTACCACAATCTCCCTCATGTATATCTCTTAGTACATGGTCGGCCTCGACCGGCGTAAGGCATCTTAGCAGTGGGGATGAAAAGCCCCTTCTATACAGTCTTCCTTCGATTACTGAATACTTGGTCGCCCGCAACCTCAGGAGTTTTGCTGCCTTCTGGTCGCAAGGTTCTACTCCGTTGAGAATATATTGCAAGATAGGAGTGATCCAGTCTTTATCTAAGTCGACCGCCAGAATGGCTAATGGTTGGGCAGGCTTGGTTGATACGCTCGGCCGCGTTAACGTCTCTTGGATTAGACTTCTGTGGTTCCCAGTAGTCTTTGTACTAGCTTGCTTTGATAGGATATCAGCCCGAACGTTCTCTCTCCTGGGGACGTGCTTAACTTCTGCTCGGTCGAATTGCTTGAGCAGATCCCTTACCTTAGCCAAATAATTCTTCAGGATATCATCCTTTGCGTCGTATAGGTCTTGAATTTGGGATACAACCAGTAGAGAGTCGGAGTGAAGTTCGACACGGTCGACATTGAACTCTTTGGCTAGCTGCAGCCCGGCAATGCACGCTTCATACTCGGCCTGGTTATTTGAAGTGTGAAATGCAAAAGTCAATGACACTTCAACAGTAAGTCCTTCTGAGTTTTCCAGTATCAAACCGGCCCCACTTCCTTTGTTGTTGGAGGACCCGTCCACGTGTAAAGTCCAGGTCGTGATGGCCTGATCGTCTGGTATTGGAGTCATTTCAGCTATGTAGTCGGCCAACACTTGTGCCTTAGCGGCCGATCTAGATTCGAACTTGATCCCAAACTCACTGAGTTCGACAGCCCACTTGATCATACGCCCTGCTAGGTCAGGTCGGTGAAGGATTTGCCTAATAGGCTGGTCGGTCCTTACCACGACCTGATGGGCCACGAAATAAGGGCGCAATCTGCGAGTGGCCACAAGTAACGCTAAGGCTAGCTTCTCGATCTTCTGGTACCTGATCTCTGGGCCTTGAAATACCTTACTGATGAAGTAGACCGGATTCTGCTTCAGGTCGCTTTCTCTTACAAGAACAGCGCTCATGGCCTCGTCTGTTATGGCCAAGTATAAGTAAAGCGTCTCCCCTGGTTGCGGCTTGGTCATGATGGGCGGGTTGGTGAGTGCCGCCTTCAGCTCGTCCAATGCTCGCTGGCATTGGTCGGTCCATTCAAACTCGACCTCCTTCTTCAAGAGCTTAAATAGTGGAAGAGATTTACACGCTGATTTAGGTATAATCCGTGACAGGGCAGCGACCATGCCATTCAGCTGCTGAATTTCTTTCTTCGTAGTGGGCAGCCTCATGTCAGCGACCGCCTTGCACTTGTCAGGGTTTCCTTCGATCCCTCGCTCTGTTAAGTGGAAGCCCAGGAACTTGTCCGCCCTTACTCCGAAGGTGCACTTCTCTGGATTCAACCTCAAGGAATTCTTCCTTGCTTCTTCAAAAACTTCCTTTAGGTCGTCAATATGGTCTCGGTCGGTCTTGCTTTTAATGATCATATCATCCAAGTAGACCTCTGATATCCGACCGATCTGCTGCCTGAAGATCTTATTCATCATTCTTTGATAGGTCGCCCCGGCGTTTTTCAGGCCAAAAGGCATTACCTTGTACTGGAAATTTCCACGATCGGTCATGAACGCGGTCTTATGACGATCGGGTGGGTACATGGTGATTTGATTGTAACCTGAATAGGCATCTAAAAAAGATAGGAGTTTATAGCCCGCATCCCCGTCGACCAGCTTGTCAATGTTTGGTAGGGGAAAGGCGTCCTTCGGGCATGCCCTATTCAGGTCGGTATAGTCGACGTGTAACACCCCATTCTACCCGGCTATTTTTCATAGAGATCAGAGTTTCAAAATTTCTTTTTGAATGGAATGCTACACACGTACTTAATCTAACAACGATCAAATCAGTCTAAGCCTTCCTTATAACTTTACAATACGCAACACCATTTAATAAATTAGGGTACTCTTGGTTTTACCAACAGAATCCACACATTAGTATTTTAGATGTCTCGCAGCGGAAAAAATAACATAATCTCAAAATGCCAAACAACGGCCTCATCGGAAAATCATTAGATTAATGCATACAAAATTCAACAACGATTAAATAACATTAGAAATCCTAAGCCAACCCCCTAGGTGTCACGTATCAGAGCAGACCGACTCGGGAGTGAAAGGAGTAAGCCTTCACTCAGGACTACCTGTGGTAAACAACAACAGAAGGGTGAGTCTCAACTACATAATAAAGACTATAATAAGAGGTATATTCCATCATAGCATCACACTCATACAGTCATACAATAACATAGTTCATACAATCACCAACTCACATGCTTATCATGAGGATGTATGCAATACCAGTTATGCATGTGGTACCATTTTCCCAGACCGCAGCCTTATCAACATAATATCAACTCAGACCGCAGCCTTATCATTTTGATTTAGAACTCAGACCGCAGCCTTATCATCTTAATTTAAAACTCAGACCGCAGCCTTATGTATGCATGAGACTCCATGACAATTCCACAATCATAATTCTTAACAACACGGCCCATGTATCCTATATCACATCTTTAATTAATCTTAGTCTTAGCCCCCATGGCCTCATCATCAATCAACACATTATTTTCTCATCTCAATCACGTCTCTATGACTAAGCTAGCTCTAGGGACCAATCTGTTACCATTAGGACCGAAGCCAAAAGACAAAGCACGGACGCACTACTTGGCGCCCTGGGCGGCACACTTGGCGCCCAACACAACACCCAACGCACAACCATATTAGGTCACCTAAAAATTAAAAACCGCTCTAGCCAAAATGTTCTAAATGGGATTTGGTCACGCGAATACAGAATTTGGCTAGGAAAAATATGTTCAGAACTCACAGCTCACCCCTAGGCACCATAACATATTCAAAACAACACCCAATAGGACCATTTCAAAACAACAAGTGAAAATCTGGAAATTCTTTAGCCAAAGTGCTTAAAATACAATTTGGTCAGGTGAATACAAAATTTGGCTCGGTAAATTATGCTCAGAAATTGAATTGCACACTAGACACCCCTTAGACAAGCCAAAACGATGCCTAATAGGACCATTTCAAAACCACAAGTGCAAATCTGGAAATTCTTTAGCCAAAGTGTTTTAAATACAATTTGGTCAGGTGAATACAAAATTTGGCTCGGTAAAAACTGTTTAGAAATTGAAGTGCACGCAAGGCACCCCTTAGACAAGCCAAAACAATGCCCAATAGGACCATTTCAAAACCACAAGTACAAATCTGGAAATTCCTTAGCCAAAGTGTTTTAAATACAATTTGGTCAGGTGAATACAAAATTTGGCTCGGTAAAAACTGTTTAGAAATTGAAGTGCACACAAGACACCCCTTAGACAAGCCAAAACAATGCCCAATAGGCCCATTTCAAAACCACAAGTGCAAATCTGGAAATTCCTTAGCCAAAGTGTTTTAAATACAATTTGGTCAGGTGAATACAAAATTTGGCTCGGTAAAAACTGTTTAGAAATTGAAGTGCACACAAGGCACCCCTTAGACAAGCCAAAACAATGCCCAATAGGACCATTTCAAAACCACAAGTGCAAATCTGGAAATTCCTTAGCCAAAGTGTTTTAAATGTCATTTGGTCAGGTGAATACAAAATTTGGCACGACAAAAACTGTTTAGAAATTGAGCTTCACATAAACCACCCCTAGGCGCACACTCCATGGGACACAGGCGCCCAGGCGCCATTCTGGGCAGCACAGGCGCCCAGACAGCAACACACGCACGCCCAGGCAGCAAAACAACACACGCAACGCAACCCACACCCACTGCTACAGTACACAGAGCGCTATTTTCCCTAGGCACTTGGCGCCCATGTGACCCAACATCTACTAAACATCAAATTTCCAAAACAATTCACCACAACAATTCACACAATACATTATGCTCATACCAATCATTCATTCTCACATTCATGCATTAAGGACACAACAAGGCATAAAACCAACACATGTAATCTAACATTAGCATAGGAAATCGAATCAATCACACTAATTATCAATTTCAACTAACCTAAACAATCTAACAATTAACAAAATAATGTCAAGTGGGATCCTATGGTTTACATACACCCTATTATACTCTCTATTATAGAGTGAGACTCCCCTAACCTTGATTATGACGAACTAGAGCTCTTTCCACCGAAGCACCGACAAACCACCGCAACAAGAATTCTTCTCCTTCTTCTTCCCTTATTCACGAACACGTCCTCTCTCTCTATCTCTTGGACCATTCGCGAATTGAACAAAAATAGGAAGGGTTAGGGAAAAACGAAAACCTAAGCACTTGATAGAGAAAGGAAATCGAATCATAAAGATTAGGAACCCTTACCTAGGATCAAGGTGCACAAACCCTAACTCCTTAGCTTGAAGTCGCCTCCTCCCTTCTCTTCTCCTCTCTTCGACTTTCTTTCTTTTCTTCTCTCCTTCGACTCACTTGCTCACTTTTGGCACAATTGGGGCGCAACCTAGACCTCTAGCGCCTAAGGAGCGCCTAAGCCAACGGGCTTGGGCTTCTTGGGCCGTCACTTGCAATTCCGATATTTCCGATGCCATCCCCTTCAATTCAAATAAAATGCTATATTATAATATAATAAAAGAATTAGTGCAACACTTTAAATAATTTAATCAATTACTTAATTAAATTATTTTAGGGTGTTACACGACGCACATGCGCCACTTACCATTTTTCTTCTTCACCAACACGACGTTGGAAAGCCAAGTTGTATACTTTATTTCCTCAATGAAATTGGCCTTGATGAGGTCGTCAACTGCCTGTTCGGCCGCCAATGCTTTCTCTTCGCTCTGAGTGCGTCTCTTCTGAGCGACCGGTCTGGCTGTCTCATCGACGGACAGTTGGTGGCAAGCGATTTCTATTGGGATCCCAGGCATGTCTGATGCTCGCCATGCGAAAAGGTCTGCGTAATCCCTGAGACAGGTGATGAGATCTTGCTTGACCTGTTCAGGTAGGTCGCTCCCCAACTTAACTGTCTTAGTTGGGTCGTCCGATAACCGAACATCGACCAATTCTCCGTGGGGCTCGGGCCTCTTGAGTTTATTTTTTAGCTCGCGGGCTAAATCATCGTCGTCGTCCTCAGGGTCGCTATCTGGGTCATAACGAGCATCCAGGTCGGCCACATTGACTTGATGCCCCTCTCCTAGATCCTGCGGTTTAGCACTCACCGCCTCCGTATCACAAATCTCTTGATAGTGGAAATGGCTCCTCATGGCCGCTTCCATGTCGGCCATTACTGTCACAACTTGGTCGCTTTTACTATAGAACTTCATCTTCAAGTGTACAGTTGAGGCTACGGCCTCCAATTTTCCCAGTGTTGGGCGGCCAATGATACAGTGGTAACATGATTTGATTGGCAGAACTAAGAACGTCGTTCTGACCGTCCTGTATGAGGTGCTGCCGTTCGTATCATCTCCAAAAGTAACAAGTAATTCTATCGTCCCCAGTGGGTAGGTGGTCGCCCCATTGAACCCGGTCAATGGGGTAGGAACGGCTTGCAGAATGATTTCGCTCCTGTCCACGTTTAACTTGTCAATCTGTTCTTCAAACATGATGTCGGCCGAGCTCCCTTGGTCGACCAGTATTCTCCTGACCTCAGTGTTGGCCATTACGGCCGATACTACCAAAGGGACGTAATTGTTGACTTTTCCATCGAGCAAATCTTCGTCCCCAAAGGAAATGGGCGGCCTATTCGAGGCCGGCCGTGGGGTTGAAGTTGAGCCGACCATCATGAGTTCATTCCACTTCCTCTTCATTGCTTTGTTGGACTCTCTGAAATCCAACGGGTTACCTCCATGGATGACCATGGCTACATTGCGGCCCTTTGACTGTCTGGGGTCGCGACCTTCCTCAGAATTGTTACGCTCTTGCTCGATCGTCGAGTTGACGATCGCTTTAGCTCTGTCATTGCCGGGTTGGCCAGCAGCTCTTTGTTCAGGGCGATCGTTGCCTTCATCTTTGACATATTGCCTCAACTTGACCTTCTGTATGAGATCTTCAATGTCATCTTTTAGGGCCATACAGTCATTGGTATCATTCCCCTTACTCTTGTGGTATCTGCAGTATTTCTTGGTGGGCCGACCTCCTTTCTTCAACACTAGGGGATCAGGTCGCCTCACACCAGTGAACTCGTTGTTCTGGCACTCCGTGAAGATCTGGGCGATCGGAGTGTTCAACTTTGTACGATGCTCGTACTTCTTAGGCCGGTACTCGGGCTTACTGTCACGGTAATTTTCTTGCCCCTTGGCCGGCCTGCCATTCTCTTCCTTAGGACGCGCGCGGGCGCCCTTGTCGGCGGCCAATTGCTCTTCATAGCCCATATGGTCGTTGGCCCTTCTAAGGAACAGGCCGAGGTCGTAGTAGGGGTTCAAAGAGAACTCTTCAGCAAATCTGTGGTTCTTTCTTATACCACGTTTGAGATACTTCAGCTTGTCCGTGTCTGATAGGTCGCGGACTGTGTCAGCCTCTGTCATGAACCGGTCGATAAACTCCCTCAACGATTCATTCTCTCCTTGGACGACCGAGTCCAAGTGCTCTTCATAACGATACTGACAACGGTTGGCTGTATAATTGGCCAAGAACATTGCCACAAGACCTTCCCAAGAAGAGACGGAGTTGGGACGCAGGGATTCCCACCATTCTAACGCCCGGCCTTCGAGTGACTGAGGGAATAGTCTGCACTTCATCGTCCGGCCTAGCTCTCTATAGCTACAGTAGTTGTTGAAGTACATGAGGTGTTTATCTGGATCCCCGCGGCCGTTAAACTTGTTCAGGTTTGGGGGCTTCCTGAGATCCCTTGGAATACGATAACGCCTGATTTCGCTGGTGAAGGGTCCTTCCCCGGTTGGTATGTGATTCTACCCGTAGGGCTGCATGGCGGCATAAGTTTGGTCGATGGGCAGACCGTAAAGGCCAACCGGCTGACCATGGAACCTGTCAGCAATTGGAGGAGGTCCGTGGTGTTGTGGAGCATGCGACGACGAGCGTCTTCTAGGTCGCTCTGAGTAGTTTCTTCTTGGTCGGCTGATGGCACGGGAGACATCTCTAATCTCCCCGTTGCGGTAGTCGTCAAACTCTTCGTATGAGTCCCACGACCTGCTTCTTGACCGGCGGGATCCTGAGGACTCGTTGGACGAGTATCTTGTTGGCGACCTATCAGACTCTGGTCGGTAGCTTGAGTCAGCATAGTGGTAGTCTTCCACGGGGGAACGACGATGGCGACTTCCTCGATGAGGAGGCGACCTGTGGACGATCGTCCTTCTTGAAGGATTGCGTCGGGATACGCCTCGACGAGTAGGAGCTTCTCTTCGTGGTGGTGAACGATGGGGCCGGAATGGTTGCCCTCGGTGACCACTGTCCGCACGCGGGCGGATTGAGATCGACCCTCTCTCATAGCGTTCGATCAGCTCGTCTCGATCAGCAATCACTTGATTCTTTTGCTCCAGAATTTGTATAAGTGCCTGGGTCACATGCTCTGGCAATGCTTCTGGGATTCCAGCTTCGGCCAGCTCGGCCGGTAGTTGCTGGACCGGTTGGATGACTGGCCCGCCACCCTGCACTGAGGGTTCTTGGCGAGCCTCGCCTTGTGATTCGTGAACTGTCACAGGCACGCCCTCTGGTGTCCGTTGAGGTCGGTTATGCCCAGAGGTGTTGAGCCTGGAAGAAGTGCGTTTCTGGCGTGGCGGCATGGTTTGATGTGGAATAGCGCTCGGGCCTCCCACTGTGGTCACCAATTGATCGTACCTGATCAATACAATGAGTTGCTGTTGTCAGTTGAGAGAGGAGAGTCAATACTGGGAACACCGTTTTTTCGAGCTAATGGGTGGGATTGAAAAGAAAGAGATCATAGTTGAGTTGAGGGCAGAAATTCAACAGTGGAAGAACAAGTTCTCCAAGTTGGCGTGGTTGGCCAACTAGGCGGTGAGGGATGTTCCCAAGAGGTTGAGGAAGGCAGAAGCTGAGATGCTGCCTTACAACACTCCGGTGCGAGTATATGAATTCGTGGAGTACTGCAAGTCTCTGACTGAGGAACTCATGGAAAGGGCAAGAGAAGCTGCTGCAGTTAGCAAAAAGAAGAAAAACGAAGAGAAGATGAAGGCAATAGGTTTTTAGATTTTAATTCAATGTAATTTTCCTTTTTTAGAATGTTCACTGGGAAATTGTAATTTTTCTTTTCTTAAAGAATATTGTACTTTTCTTTTCATAAAGAATATTGTACTTTTCTTTTCAAGGCATTGTATTGCACATTTAAGGATATTGTACCTTGTTCTTTTCGTTGAATGATTAAAGTTATGATGCTTGAATGAAGTACGCTTATCCCGCTTGTTGATCCCAGCCGCGTTATGTCCTTGAAAATATTTGAATATGCACTTAAGACAAGAGCAAGTTGCACTGTGGTTCCCGGCAATAAACAACAAAAAATCATATGCATTACATTGCATTCATTAATTTGTTCTTTTGCTTATAAAAATATTTCAACTCAAACAGAAGATAAGGCAAGCTGGTGCGACTACATCGGTATTGGACACGCTCACAGGCCAGAGGAATGGCAATCTTAAGTGACCTCGATCAACCTCAACCAGCAACAGAGAATCAGGGTCATCCAGCATTAGGCTCAGGGAATGGAAATGGGGCAGGCTCGGGCCTCGAGGTACAGAATCAGAACCATTCAGCTCCTGGTAACTCCAGTCAGGGTGATCCTGAGATGAGAAATGAAATGAATGGCATGAAGGCACGGATGAGTGAGATGATGAGACTCTTGTTGTCCTTGAAGAATGGGAATGCCTTCCAAGCTGCTCAGTGGCCTCCTTATGGCCTTCCTTTGGGTTATACCCCTCCAAATCAAGAAGCTAACGCGGGAGCTGGTCCCGCGGCAATGGTTGAGAATGTACAGCCAACGTCTGTCGGATCAGAAGGAATGACTGGTGAACCCCGAGTTCAGATCCCGCATCCAATTGTTATACCTCAGCCCACTCCTCAGAATCTCACTCCACAGCCAGCTGCCTTTCCACAGGCTCAAGGCTTTGTGTCCGGAAACACTGTTTACCCTCAGGTTCAGCACTCAATGCTTCCACCTCCTTATGGTGTAAGTAACTCCCCTCAAGTCTATTCCGCTGAGCACCAGCAGACCAAAGAGCAGTTCCAGATGTTAGAAGAAAGATTAAGAATGATTGAAGGCTTTGGCTCCAGGGCTAGGGAGGTCAGAGACTTGTGCCTTATTCCCGATGTGGTGTTGCCTCCAAAATTCAAGGTCCACGATTTTGACAAGTACAGAGGTGCGACCTGCCCAAAGAGTCACTTGACGATGTATTGTAGGAAGATATCTACTTACTCCCGTGATGACAAACTATTAATCCATTGCTTCCAAGAGAGCCTTGCTGGGGCATCTCTTAATTGGTATATGAAGTCAGAGCCATCCCAAGTTCGCTGCTGGAAGGATTTAGCAGATGCATTCCTCAAGCAATATCAATACAATACAGACATGGCACCAGACAGAACGCAGCTGCAGGGCATGAGCAAGAGGGACAATGAATCGTTCAAGGAGTATGCCCAGCGATGGAGAACTTTGGCTGCACAAGTTACACCTCCTCTTTTAGACAAAGAATTGGTTTCTATGTTCATGGAAACCTTGCCACCACTATACTATGATCGTCTGATCAGCAGTGCATCCTCCAATTTTTCAGATGTGGTGATTGTTGGGGGGAGGATAGAGAACGGATTGAGAAGTGGCAAGATCGCCCAGAGTTCCCCAGGTAACACAAGTGTCCACAAAAACCATCTTCCGGGTTTCCTGCAAAGAAGAATGAAGAAGCTAATGCAATAACAGGCCAAAAAAAGTCGCCTCGATACGACCTGATCGTACCTGATCAATACGATGAGTTGCTGTTGTCAGTTGATGTCGCTCGGTCGCTGGGATGAAGGACCGAGTTCTGGGCCGCACGCGGGTGGTACCTGCAAAGGCACTCCAACGCTCAAGTCAGAGGTGCTTCAACGGGCAGGGTCACAAGGTGAGTAAAACATACCTGAAGCCACATGCTGGTGTGGTATATATAACGTTGGCGTTCTAGCCGTTGCGGTTTTTGCGGGGCCGGCCGCATCTTGCGGAGCAAGCTAGATATTGGGCTGCGATGGGCCTACTGCACGAAAATGGCCTTCAAGCCCACTCCAGAACAGTTGCCCCCCAAGCCTAGGTCGCCTGGGGGCGGGCTAAGGCTTGATTCCTTGCCCCCCAGCGTGGTCTCAAACGACCGTTCTGGACTGATCGAACGCAAGGTGACCTGGCTCGCTAATTAGCTGATTGTGTGGTTGCTGCCACGCGACCTGGTCACACGGGGCCAGGTGTCGTCTCGGAGGTGACGCCTGACAACCAATCGTCATGGTTACTTTAATGAGGTGACGTTTGGAGATTCGAGGAGTTTAAGCAATGATGGCACGCGAAGAGTGGCGCCTCTTCGCCTCCGGCCCATGATGACGGTTGGCCCATTATATATAGGGTTCAAGGGGTGCCTCATTTGCACGTTTATCCGATTTCTCCGCTCTCGCTGATCGCTCGCTTTTACCAAAGCTCGCTCGCTCTTGCAAAGCTCGCTCACTCCCGCCGAAGCTCGCTCGCTCCTGCAAAAGCTCGCCCGTTTTCAACTCGCTCTAATTCCAGGTAACTACGATCGCCCTGTCTTTATTTCCATTTCTGTTTCACCTGGTGGAGGGGGTGTCAGGTCTGGGGACGACCACGTCGCCCCTTCCCACGCGCGAGCAAGACCCTGACTGTTACTCCCCTCCACAGGTTCATTCTGGCGCAGACTAAACAAACCCGCCGTATCTTTGGAACCCCGGCCATTTCTCTTGCGCACAACATGACCAGACCAGTGGAGCAAAGTTCTGCGAATGTCCGGTCGTCTTCTTCTACTGACGAATCTTCCTCTGGGTCTTCGACTCAGAACTGGTCTTCCTCAAGCGAATCCGGGACTCGGCCGAGTAGAAGTAGGGCGCCGTTGACCGAGGCTGTGGTTGACACTGCTGAAAGCAACGCGCGGGTTGCCAGCGATGAGGGTATTGGCCAGGCAGCGGCCGACGCTGAAACGACCGACAGAGGCCAACGGAGCGACCAAAGAGGAGATCCTGAGATCGCAGCTGCGAAGGAGATGTCTTGGGTTTCTCTTAACCTGAGAAATCAACGCAGCAAGATTCAACAGGGAAGCCAGGAACAAGAGTATCTGGCGACCGGGTTGAATGAAGGTTGGAGAGTCGAGGGTATGGCGAAAGGGGAAGATGTAGCGGCCTGGACTGATGTGCTAAAATTTACAATGTACCGCATCGTTTTCGAACGTATGGGTATCATTCTGCTGTTCACCAGGTTTCAGCGCCAAGTTCTACGCTATCTTCAGGTCACCCCTTCTCAATTGAACCCGAACGCTTGGGCGTTCTGCAGGCCTACGAGGATGTGCTCGCGGTTCTGAGGCGACCGGTCTCCATACGGCTGTTCTTCATTTTGTTTGAAATGAGCTATATCTATGAAAAAGGCTCCAAGGGCGCCCGCAAGGAAGCGGTCTCATTCAAAAACCGGTCAACATACAACTTTTTCAAGCCCTACATGGAATCGTTGACGACCGGGTGGAAGAGGGAATTCTTTTGGGTTGTTCCTGAGTCGGCCGAAGCCCATCGAGGGATCGCCCAAATGTCCAATGATGAGGAAGGAACGCCCCTGTTTCCCACAGTGTGGAGTTTCAACCATTTCTCAAAGAAACCAGGCCAATATGCTTTCAAGGACACTAATCTTGACGACCTGGACAGGGGGACGATCCACAGGCTGAGAAAGATTGCGTCCCTGGTCCCTGAGGGTCGCATCAAGGTCAAGAAAGTTGTGGATGCTCGGGGCAAGAAAAGAGTCAAGGCCGCTCTTGGTCGGTGGCCGCTCGCCTACTTTAATTACTGTCACTTAGTAGTTTTGTTTAACTGTTTCTAACCATCTACTTTGTCCTTTGCAGTTGATATGACGACCATGAATGATTTTGACCTCTTGGAGCAATGGGCGGCCGAGGATGGCGATACCTCGCCCGTGCGCGGAATTCCTGAAGCTCAACCCCAAGGCACGCCCCTACCTGCCGGAACTAGGTCTCAGCCCGGTCGGCATACTCCTCGGGCGGGCACACCAGCACAAGCCATTGACCTAAGAAGCCCACCCAAAAATCAAGGAAAGTCCAAAAGGAATAGGTCGGTCGATGACGGGGGCGAGAAAAAGAAGCACAAGAGTGGGAAAAGCCACAGGTACAACCGGTCGCCCAAAATCGACCTGCTTGGGTTGGGTGATGAAGACTGTGCTCGTTTCAAGGAGGACCCTTACGACGTGATGGCCGAGGCAATGAAGGCCGCTGGTATTCTGTTCAAGAAATACCAAGATGAAGAATCAGATCGCCTGGAAGGTAGGCGCCTTGCCCATAGATATTCATTACTTGAAGACGACCTAGTCGATAAAAATTTTAAATTGAATTCTGCCTTGTCATTACTCGCAGAAATGAGGGGCGAGCGAGACGACCTGCTCAAGAAAATGAAGGAGCTCGAACCGAGAATCGAAGCGGCCGCTGACAACGAGAGGAAGCTTGTCGAAGCAGAACGCCAACTTGTGGCTGTTGTCTCTGCTCAAACACTGGCCGAGTCTGCTCTGGATAAGGCGGTCGCTGACAAGGAAACAGCTGAGAAAGAGGTCGAACGCCTCTCTTCCAAGAATCAAGAGCTGTCGAGCCAGGTCGTTGGGCTGAAAACTGAGCTGGATGCAATGGAGGTGGAAAAGAACAATTTTAGAGGTCGCTACAAGGACGTTCTTGACCAGGCAAAAGGAGCTGCGGAGGGGCAATTCGAAAATGCTGTCAGCCAGATCAAGATCCTCTACCCTGATTTGGGTGTCGATCGCGAGATTGTGCAAAGCACACATCGTGCGGTCGATCATCAGATCGTCCGCCCCAAGAAGGTTGCGAAAGGGAAGGTCCTTCAAGAAGAGGCGGTCATCTATCAGGCCCCCAGCGACTCTTAACTTGGGATTCTTCTGAATTGTAATCTTGGCCCGCCTGCGAGCGGTGTTTGAATTGGCGCCCTGGCTTCGACCAAGGCGTCTTTGCTTGTAATCAATGACAATTTTATCATGAATATGACCGGTTTAATCGCTTTTGTAATTCGATTTGATTCTTTTTACTACGGTTGGTCGCGACCTTGAATTTCTAATGGGTCACTCTTTATTCGGTAACACTTTTTCAGGCCGCTCGGCGGCTATCGTTTGGGCCATTCGATGGCACTCTTTTTAGGCCGCTCGGCGGCTCTCGTTTGGGCCATTCGATGGCACTCTTCTTAGGCCGCTCGGCGGCTCTCGTTTGGGCCATTCGATGGCACTCTTTTTAGGCCGCCCGGCGGCTCTCGTTTGGGCCATTCAATGGCACTCTTTTTAGGCCGCCCGGCGGCTCTCGTTTGGGCCATTCGATGGCACTCTTTTTAGGCCGCTCGGCGGCTCTCGTTTGGGCCATTCGATGGCACTCTACTGGTCGCTCGACTGCTACTCGCATGGTGAGCGACCGTGCATACAATTTGCATGAAAAAAAAGTACACAAGTCAAATTTTAAGGTTGGTCCTCAGTAAAAAACCCCTGTGGGGAAAAAGAGCGACCGCCTGTTCTTTATTGATCAATTGATGTTTACAACTTAAACATAATATTTTCTCAACTTATCAGCATTCCATGTTCTGGGGATGGTCGCCCCTTCCATGGTTTCCAGTTCGTAAGCTCCATTTCCGGTCTTGCTGATGACACGGTATGGTCCTTCCCAATTGGGGGCGAGCTTTCGCTGGCGAGCGTTCTTATTCCCTACGTCGGCCCTCCTAAGGACTAGCTGTCCAATGGAGAATTCCCTCTTCTGGACGCGGGCATTGTACCTGGCAGCGACCTTTTGTTTGATGAGTTGCTCCCTAAGTGACGCCTTGGTTCGCAGCTCATCAACCAGGTCGAGTTCTTCTCTTGTTGCTCGCTCATTTGCGGCCGGGGTTGGTGGGTTGGTCGTTCTCCAACTTAGCTCTCCCATCTCAATCGGGATGACGGCATCAGTACCGTAGACAAGTCTAAATGGTGACTCCCCGGTCGATGAGTGGGGGGTCGTTCTGTAGGCCCAAAGGACCGACTGTAGCTCTTCTGCCCAGTTGCCCTTGGCTTCGTCCAACCTCCTTTTCAGTCCGCGTAGTATCACCCTGTTGGCCGCTTCTGCCTGGCGATTGGTTTGTGGGTGCTCGACCGAGGTGAGACGCTGTTTCACGCCTAGGCCGGCCAGCATTTCTCTGAATTTTCTGTCTGCGAACTGAGTCCCGTTGTCGGTCACCAGTTGTTGGGGCACACCGAAGCGGGCGAGCACATTTCGGCCAAAAAACTTGGATACCTTCACTGAGGTAATGGTTGCAAGTGGCTCTGCTTCTATCCACTTGGTGAAGTAGTCGATCGCAACGATGAGGAATTTCAGCTCACCTGGTGCAGGTGGAAAAGGCCCGAGCAAGTCCATGCCCCACCAAGCGAACGGCCATGGTGGGGTTAAGCTGTGTAGTTCTGATGAGGGCGCTATGTGTACGTCGGCATGGATTTGGCATTTCTTGCACTTCTGAACAAGTATATTAGCGTCCTCATCCATGGTCGGCCAATAGTATCCGGCCCCTTCTATACAGTCTTCCTTCGATTACTGAATACTTGGTCGCCCGCAACCTCAGGAGTTTTCCTGCCTTCTGGTCGCAAGGTTCTACTCCGTTGAGAATATATTGCAAGATAGGAGTGATCCAGTCTTTATCTAAGTCGACCGCCAGAATGGCTAATGGTTGGGCAGGCTTGGTTGATACACTCGGCCGCGTTAACGTCTCTTGGATTAGACTTCTGTGGTTCCCAGTAGTCTTTGTACTAGCTAGCTTTGATAGGATATCAGCCCGAACGTTCTCTCTCCTGGGGACGTGCTTAACTTCTGCTCGGTCGAATTGCTTGAGCAGATCCCTTACCTTATCCAAATAATTCTTCAGGATATCATCCTTTGCGTCGTATAGGTCTTGAATTTGGGATACAACCAGTAGAGAGTCGGAGTGAAGTTCGACACGGTCGACATTGAACTCTTTGGCTAGCTGCAGCCCGGCAATGCACGCTTCATACTCGGCCTGGTTATTTGAAATGTGAAATGCAAAAGTCAATGACACTTCAACAGTAAGTCCTTCTGAGTTTTCCAGTATCAAACCGGCCCCACTTCCTTTGCTGTTGGAGGACCCGTCCACGTGTAAAGTCCAGGTCGTGATGGCCTGATCGTCTGGTATTGGAGTCATTTCAGCTATGAAGTCGGCCAACACTTGTGCCTTAGCGGCCGATCTAGATTCGAACTTGATCCCAAACTCACTGAGTTCGACAGCCCACTTGATCATACGCCCTGCTAGGTCAGGTCGGTGAAGGATTTGCCTAATAGGCTGGTCGGTCCTTACCACGACCTGATGGGCCACGAAATAAAGGCGCAATCTGCGAGTGGCCACAAGTAACGCTAAGGCTAGCTTCTCGATCTTCTGGTACCTGATCTCTGGGCCTTGAAATACCTTACTGATGAAGTAGACCGGATTCTGCTTCAGGTCGCTTTCTCTTACAAGAACAGCGCTCATGGCCTCGTCTGTTATGGCCAAGTATAAGTAAAGCGTCTCCCCTGGTTGCGGCTTGGTCATGATGGGCGGGTTGGTGAGTGCCGCCTTCAGCTCGTCCAATGCTCGCTGGCATTGGTCGGTCCATTCAAACTCGACCTCCTTCTTCAAGAGCTTGAATAGTGGAAGAGATTTACACGCTGATTTAGGTATAAACCGTGACAAGGCAGCGACCATGCCATTCAGCTGCTGAATTTCTTTCTTCGTAGTGGGCGGCCTCATGTCAGCGACCGCCTTGCACTTGTCAGGGTTTGCTTCGATCCCTCGCTCTGTTAAGTGGAAGCCCAGGAACTTGCCCGCCCTTACTCCGAAGGTGCACTTCTCTGGATTCAACCTCAAGGAATTCTTCCTTGCTTCTTCAAAAACTTCCTTTAGGTCGTCAATATGGTCTCGGTCGGTCTTGCTTTTAATGATCATATCATCCAAGTAGACCTCTGATATCCGACCGATCTGCTGCCTGAAGACCTTATTCATCATTCTTTGATAGGTCGCCCTGGCGTTTTTCAGACCAAAAGGCATTACCTTGTACTGGAAATTTCCACGATCGGTCATGAACGCGGTCTTATGACGATCGGGTGGGTACATGGTGATTTGATTGTAACCTGAATAGGCATCTAAAAAAGATAGGAGTTTATAGCCCGCAGCCCCGTCGACCAGCTTGTCAATGTTTGGTAGGGGAAAGGCGTCCTTCGGGCATGCGCTATTCAGGTCGGTATAGTCGACGCACATGCGCCACTTACCATTTTTCTTCTTCACCAACACGACGTTGGAAAGCCAAGTTGTATACTTTATTTCCTCAATGAAATTGGCCTTGATGAGGTCGTCAACTGCCTGTTCGGCCGCCAATGCTTTCTCTTCGCTCTGAGTGCGTCTCTTCTGAGCGACCGGTCTGGCTGTCTCATCGACGGACAGTTGGTGGCAAGCGATTTCTATTGGGATCCCAGGCATGTCTGATGCTCGCCATGCGAAAAGGTCTGCGTAATCCCTGAGACAGGTGATGAGATCTTGCTTGACTTGTTCAGGTAGGTTGTAACACCCTAAAATAATTTAATTAAGTAATTGATTAAATTATTTAAAGTGTTGCACTAATTTTTTTTTATTATATTATAATATAGTATTTTATTTAACTGAAGGGGATGGCATCGGAAATACCGGAATTACAAGTAACGGCCCAAGAAGCCCAATCCCATTGGCTTAGGCGCTCCTTAGGCGCTAGGGGTCTAGGTTGCGCCTCATTAGTGCCAAAAGAAAGAAAGAAAGTCGAAGGAGAGGAGAAGAGAAAGAAAGTCGAAGGAGAGGAGAAGAGAAGGAAGGAGGCGACTTCAAGCTAGGAGTTAGGGTTTGTTCATCTTGATTCTAGGTAAGAGTTCCTAGTCTTTTATTATTCGATTCTCTTTCTCTATCAAGTGCTTAAGTTTTCGGTTTCCCTAACCCTTTCTATTTTGATCAATTCGTGATGGTCCAAGAGAAAGAGAGAAAGGGCGTGATCGTGAGTAAAGGGAGAAGAAGGAGAAGAGTTCTTGTTGCGGTGGTTTGTCGGTGCTTCGGTGGAAGAGCTCTAGTTCGTCATAATCAAGGTTAGGGGAGTCTCACTCTATAATAGAGAGTATAATAGGTGGTATGTAGATCATAGAATCTTATTTGATGTTATTCAATATTTGTTTGATTGTTTGAATTGGTTGAAAATTGATAAATTGTATGAGGAAATCGATTTAGGCTTGAGTTAAGGTTTATAACATGTTGATTTTCGTGTTTTGATATGTAATTGGTGTGTAAGTGTGAAATTGAAGTTGTTGGTATGATCATAACATGTTTTGTGATTTGTTGTTGTGACTTGATTTGGAAATTTGATGTTTGGTGGATGTTGGGTCGCATGGGGCGCCAAGTGCCTAGGGAAAATGGCGCCCTGTGTAACACCCTAAAATTATTTAATTAATTTAATTAATTAAGTAATTGGGGATTTTATTTAAATTATTTGATATAATGTGATTAATTAGAATTTTATTTATTTTGGTGGTATTAGGAGGGAGTGGAGGCGCCACTTGCATGACTTGGGCTTAAGTGGAAAGCCCAAGCCCATGATCCACAATGTAGGCGAAGTGGTTAGTTAGTTGGGGGGCTAGGGTTTGTGGCCATTTTGCGAAAATCAAAAAGAAAGGGAGCGTGAGATAGTGAGAGAGAGCAAGGCGCCGTAGGAGAGAAGAGGAAGAGGAGAAGAAGTCGCAACCAAGGAAGAGCAAGAACGTGATCTTGTTGCTGTGGTCCTGTACGTGACTATCTCCGGAGCCTCCGTTCTTCAATTTCGAGGTTAGGGGAGCTCTATCATTCTATCTAATAATTCCTATGATGAGTTCTAGATCTAGGGCTTGTATTAGAATCGTACGTTTTCTTGATGTTCTTGCGTTTTTGAAGTCCCTTGCGTTTTGATGTTCTTGCGTTCTTGATGTTCTTGATGCATTGTTGTTGTTGGTTTTTATATATATATGTATGCGAATTGAGGGATACATGAGTTCTTGATGTTTCATGATGCATTGTGGTATTGGTTATTATGTGTACATATATATGCGAAGTGAATGGTTGAGTTTTCCTATACATATGTGTGCGAATTGTAGTGTGGGATTGTGCTTGTGTTACTCGCAAAATTTGATGGATGGTGCGTAGGCGCCTAGGGCGCCAAGGGGATAGGGAAAACAATGCTCAATTGAATTTTTGGAGGGAGTAATTAAAATTAAGTGTATTTTTGGTGGCTGGAAAATGTTGAGTTTTTATAATTTCAAGTTGTCAAGAAAAACCAATTTTTAGTGTTTAAAAAGTGTTGAACAAAATCTGGGTGTGTTGCTGTTTTTCTGGGCGCTGGGTGCCTGGGCAGGGCGCTGGGCGCCTGATGAAGTGTGTGCTGTGCGTGTCTGGCGCGCCTGGGCGCTGGGCGCCTGGGGCGTGCGTGTTGCGTTTTGCGCCTGGGCGCTAGGCGCCCGTGTCTTGTTTGTGTTGCGCTGTGCGCGCGTTGTTGTTCCCTGGGCGCATGGCGCCCGTGTCTGTGTTGCGTTGTGCGCGCCTGGGCGCTGGGCGCCTGTGGCACTGTGTTGCGTTGTGTTGTGCGCGCCTGGGCGCTGGGTGCCTGTGTTGCCTGGGCGCCTAAGGCGCCAATTTTCAGAACGTTGTCTAATTTTTCCCAAACTTATTTTTATCATAACTTTTGACTCAGACGTCCGTTTTGAACGATTCAAAAGTGTCGTGAAGCTTTTTACGCTGTCCATCTATGGGTCTAATTTTTAAAATGAAAAATTGTTATTTTCTGATGGTTTGTGGGCGCCCAAGTGGCTGTCCCCGGTGATCGTCCCAGTGACATTGAAAAATGACGTGGAACTCTTTAAAAATCCCTTTTGGTGTATAAACAACAGTTTTAACACGGTAGTGTCAAAATGACTGTTTTGCCCCTAGTGGCCAAAGTTAATGATATTGATGTGTAAATGACGAGGATGCCCTTGGTGGCTAGTCAAATGACTGTTTTGCCCAAGTGGCCAAAGTAATGATAATGATGTGTAAATGACGAGGATACCCTTGGTGGTTAGTCAAATGACGTTTTTGCCCTCGGTGGCTAATGTTTGAGTTGAATGATGTTTATGTGTAAATGACATTTGGGGCCTGAGTGGCTAAGTGATGTTAAAGCCTAAAAGGCTAAGTGACGTTATTTGTGTGTGAATTATGAAATGACAGGTGCTGTGCCTTTAATCGGCAAACCGGTAAGTGACGGGTCACATAGTTGACTATGAATTGAGTAATTGTGTATTTGTGTATTGTGAGTGGTGCATGTCATAGTGTCTCATGCCCATATGCATAAACCCAGTGATGTTTTGAGGCCTGAGTGGCTAAGTGATGATAAGGCCTGAGTGGCTAAGCGACGTTTTGTGAAAAGGTACCTTCATGCATATACCCGCGAGTGGGTTGCATTTCATAAATCTACATGATATGTAATGAGTTATTGTAAATGATGTAAGAGATGACTATGATGTGAGTATTTGGTGTTTGGATGCTGATTGTTCTAGTGCGTAGCCTATGATTAGTGCTTATCATATTTTCTATTATATAGACTGAAATGATGCTCACCCTTTCCTGTTTGAATGTTACCCCCGTGTTGGTAACGTGCAGGTGATTCCCAGTGAAGGTATTAGCTTCACTTATGAGTCGAGTCGTCATGCTCTGATACGTAGCACTCAGGGGGAATAACGAACTCGGCATTTATTTATGATTTTTGACTATTATGTCCATGTGGACTATTTGGTTATGTTTTACTATTTTCCGCTGCGTATTGGGTTGTGTTATGTTGAGTTTTATAAGTGACGTTGAAATGAGATTGGAGATTCTTTATTTGTGATGTGCTACGCGAATGCATGAGTATTGAGTTGAACTGTTTTTCAAAACTGCTAAGCGACGTTTTATTGAAGTATGTGTAACATTTCCCTATGAACGAGATTTTCAAACTCTGATTTTTATAAACGAAGTAACGGGTAGAAAGGGGTGTTACATAAGTGGTATCAGAGCAGTTCGGTCTGTCCGGCCAATGTTGTCCTGTCATAGTGTCTTATGACAATAGATTAGTTCTAAATCTTTAGTTTGTGCTGCAGTGATAGTTCGTAATGGCTGGAAGGAACGACGCTGCTCTTGCTGCTGCATTGCAAGCTATGGCTCAGGCTGTGCAGGGTCAGCAAAATGTTGGAGATAATGCTGGTTTTAGGAGTCTGACAACCTTTCAGAGGGAGAATCCGCCCACCTTTAAGGGCAAATATGATCCAGATGGTGCTATGGCTTGGCTGAAGGAGATCGAGAGGATTTTCAGGGTGATGGACTGTACTGTTGAACAGAAGGTCCGCTTTGGTACCCACATGTTAGCCGAGGAGGTCGACGACTGGTGGTTGGCTACTAGGCAGAGGTTAGAGGCTGTGCAGGAAGAGATTACTTGGGAGGTTTTCAGCAGGGAATTTCTGAGAAAATATTTTCCTGAAGACGTCCGAGGGAAGAAAGAGATAGAGTTTTTAGAACTGAAGCAGGGTGGTATGTCTGTGACTGCCTATGCGGCAAAATTTGTGGAGCTAGCAAAATTTTATCCACACTACAGTGAGGCTACAGCTGAATTTTCAAAATGCATAAAATTTGAGAACGGGTTAAGGCCTGACATTAAACAGGCCATTGGTTATCAGAAGATTCGTGTGTTCGCAGATCTGGTTGACAGTTGCAGGATCTTCGAGGAGGACAGTACTGCTCGCTACAAAGCTACTTCTGAGAGAAAGGGCAAGTTTCAGAGTCGAAGCAAGCCGTATGAGGTTCCTGCGGGTAAGGGTTATCAGAAGGCTGCTGGAGGTAAGGGTCCTAGTGGGGGAGATGCCCCTGCTAGCATTGTCTGTTATAAGTGTGGCAAGCCTGGCCACAAGAGTACTACATGCAGGTCGGATGACAGGAATTGCTACCGTTGCGGTAAAAAGGGTCATATGGCAGCCGATTGTAAGGTCAAGGATGTGGTGTGTTTCAACTGTGGTGAGTCTGGGCATATCAGTACAAAGTGTACAAAGCCGAAAAAGGAAAGGTCTACTGGGAAGGTATTTGCATTGGCAGGAGAGGAGCCTGATGATGATGATGGTCTGATTAGAGGTACGTGTTTTATTAATGGTACTTCTCTGAAATCTCTTATTGATACTGGTGCTACCCATTGTTTTATATCTGTTGATTGCTGTAAACGATTGGGTCTTGCTTTATCTGCTATGTGTGGGGATATGGTTGTCGATACTCCTGCGAAGGGGTCGGTGATTACGTCCCAGGTGTGTTCTCAGTGTCCCATGTCGATCTTCGGCAGGGACTTTATTGTGAATTTTGTATGTTTGCCATTGAGAGGTCTGGATGTAATCTTAGGCATGGACTGGTTAGAGAATAATCACGTTCATATCAACTGTCGTAGCAAGTCGGTTAGTTTCGGTGAAGAAAGTTCGGTTTTGGTGTCTGCTGGTCAGTTGAAGAAATTGAAGAAAGAAGGAGTTCAGTTATTTGCGTTGATGGCTTCGTTGTCTGCTGAGAGTCAGGCTGTTATTGAAGAACTGAAGGTAGTACGTGAATTTCCTGAGGTTTTTCCTGATGAAATTCCGGGTGTGCCACCGGAGAGAGAAGTTGAATTTTCGATTGATCTTGTACCCGGTACGAGGCCTGTGTCTATGGCTCCGTACAGAATGTCGGCGTCGGAACTGTCTGAGTTGAAGACGCAACTTGAAGAATTGCTTGAGAAGAAATTTGTAAGACCGAGTGTATCACCGTGGGGAGCTCCGGTATTGTTAGTGAAAAAGAAAGATGGGAGCATGAGGTTATGTGTGGACTATCGTCAGTTGAATAAGGTAACTATCAAGAATAAGTATCCGCTTCCGAGGATCGACGATCTGATGGATCAGTTAGTGGGTGCCCGTGTTTTCAGCAAAATTGATTTGAGGTCCGGATATCATCAGATTAAAGTAAAAGATGAAGATGTTCAGAAGACGGCGTTCAGGACAAGGTATGGACATTATGAGTATTCAGTGATGCCGTTCGGTGTGACCAATGCTCCTGGTGTATTTATGGAATATATGAACCGTATTTTCCATGATTACCTAGATCGGTTTGTGGTGATCTTCATAGATGATATTCTAGTTTATTCTAAGTCAGATGAAGAGCATGCTGAGCACCTGAAGTTAGTGTTGGAAGTTTTAAAGGAGAAAAAGCTGTACGCTAAGTTATCGAAGTGTGAGTTCTGGCTGAAAGAGGTGAGTTTCCTTGGGCACGTGATTTCTGGTAATCGTATTGCGGTTGATCCGGCAAAAGTAGAAGCAGTGTTGGAGTGGGAGTCTCCGAAGTCCGTAACAGAGATTAGAAGCTTTTTGGGTTTGGCTGGGTACTACAGGAGGTTCATCGAGGGTTTTTCCAAGTTGGCCCTTCCGTTGACTCAGTTGACCTGCAAGGGTAAAGTTTTTGTTTGGGATGCTCGGTGTGAGGAAAGCTTTATGGAACTGAAAAAGAGATTGACGACGTCGCCTGTTTTGACGTTGCCTAATCCAAAGGAACCGTTCGTTGTGTATTGTGACGCTTCGAAGATGGGTCTCGGTGGTGTGTTGATGCAGAATGGGAAAGTCGTTGCGTATGCGTCGAGGCAGTTGCGGATTCATGAGAAAAATTACCCTACGCATGATTTAGAGTTGGCTGCTGTGGTATTTGTGCTTAAAATTTGGAGGCACTACCTTTATGGTTCAAGGTTCGAAGTGTTCAGTGATCATAAGAGTCTAAAGTATCTGTTCGATCAGAAAGAGTTGAATATGAGACAGCGTCGGTGGTTGGAACTCTTGAAGGATTATGACTTTGAGTTGAATTATCATCCCGGCAAGGCTAATGTCGTGGCTGATGCTTTAAGCAGAAAGTCTTTGCATATGTCGGCAATGATGGTGAAAGAATTAGAGTTGATCGAAGAATTCAGAGATTTGAGTTTGGTTTGTAAATTGACACCTCGCAGTGTCAAGCTGGGAATGTTAAAGATCGATAATGATTTCCTGGGCAGTATCAGAGAAGCTCAGAAGACAGATGTCAAGCTGGTGGATTTAATTAATGGGGTCGGTCAGTCTGAAGATGAAGATTTCAAATTAGATTCCAGTGGCGTGTTGAGATTCCGGGGTAGGATCTGTGTTCCAGACGATGAAGAGATGAGAAAGGCAATTTTAGAGGAAGGTCATCGTAGCAAGTTGAGTATCCATCCTGGAGCGACGAAAATGTATCAAGATCTGAAAAAGATGTTTTGGTGGTATGGTATGAAGAGAGATGTGGCGCAATTTGTGTATGCCTGTTTGACCTGTCAGAAATCTAAGGTAGAGCATCAGAAGCCTGCAGGGCTAATGCAACCGTTGGAAGTCCCAGAGTGGAAATGGGATAGCATAGCGATGGATTTTGTGACGGGGTTACCGAATACAGTTAAGGGTCATGACGCTATTTGGGTGATCATTGATAGGTTAACGAAGTCTGCGCATTTTATTCCTATTAATATCACTTATCCGGTGTCGAGATTGGCAGAAGTATATGTCAAAGAAATTGTGAGACTGCACGGTGTTCCGAAGAGTATTGTGTCAGATAGGGATCCGAGGTTCACTTCCGAGTTTTGGAAGAGTTTGCAGAAAGAATTGGGTTCTAAGTTAAAGATGAGTTCGGCGTATCATCCCCAGACAGACGGTCAGTCAGAGAGGACAATTCAATCGTTAGAGGATTTGTTGAGGGCTTGTGTATTGGAACAGCGGGGTTCATGGGATTCCTACCTTGCGTTGATTGAGTTTACTTATAACAACAGTCACCATTCCAGCATTGGGATGGCACCGTTTGAAGCATTGTACGGTCGAAAGTGTAGGACGCCGTTATGTTGGTATGAGTCGGGAGAAAGTGTAGTGTTGGGTCCGGAGATTGTGCGGGAGACTACAGAGAAGATCAAGATGATCCGTGAGAAGATGAAGGCTTCGCAGAGTCGGCAGAAGAGTTATCATGACAAGCGGAGGAAGGATTTAGAATTTCAGGAGGGTGAACATGTGTTCTTGAGGGTTTCTCCTATTACCGGTGTTGGTCGAGCGTTGAAATCGAAGAAGCTCACTCCTCGATTTGTTGGTCCTTATCAGATTTCTGAAAGAATCGGAAATGTGGCTTATAGAGTGGCTTTACCGCCAAATCTTTCGAACTTGCATGACGTGTTTCACGTGTCACAACTTCGGAAGTATGTTTCGGATCCATCACATGTGATCCATATGGACGATGTAGAAGTGCGGGATAATCTCACTGTGGAGACGATGCCCGTACGGATTGAGGATCGTGAAGTGAAGGCGCTTAGAGGCAAGGAGATTGCATTAGTGAAAGTGGTCTGGCTAGGAGCTGCCGGCGAGAGTATGACTTGGGAGCTGGAGGGCAAGATGCGAGAATCCTATCCAGAGTTGTTTGATCAGGTAAATTTCGAGGACGAAATATTCTAAGTGGGGGAGAGTTGTAACACCCTAAAATTATTTAATTAATTTAATTAATTAAGTAATTGGGGATTTTATTTAAATTATTTGATATAATGTGATTAATTAGAATTTTATTTATTTTGGTGGTATTAGGAGGGAGTGGAGGCGCCACTTGCATGACTTGGGCTTAAGTGGAAAGCCCAAGCCCATGATCCACAATGTAGGCGAAGTGGTTAGTTAGTTGGGGGGCTAGGGTTTGTGGCCATTTTGCGAAAATCAAAAAGAAAGGGAGCGTGAGATAGTGAGAGAGAGCAAGGCGCCGTAGGAGAGAAGAGGAAGAGGAGAAGAAGTCGCAACCAAGGAAGAGCAAGAACGTGATCTTGTTGCTGTGGTCCTGTACGTGACTATCTCCGGAGCCTCCGTTCTTCAATTTCGAGGTTAGGGGAGCTCTATCATTCTATCTAATAATTCCTATGATGAGTTCTAGATCTAGGGCTTGTATTAGAATCGTACGTTTTCTTGATGTTCTTGCGTTTTTGAAGTCCCTTGCGTTTTGATGTTCTTGCGTTCTTGATGTTCTTGATGCATTGTTGTTGTTGGTTTTTATATATATATGTATGCGAATTGAGGGATACATGAGTTCTTGATGTTTCTTGATGCATTGTGGTATTGGTTATTATGTGTACATATATATGCGAAGTGAATGGTTGAGTTTTCCTATACATATGTGTGCGAGTTGTAGTGTGGGATTGTGCTTGTGTTACTCGCAAAATTTGATGGATGGTGCGTAGGCGCCTAGGGCGCCAAGGGGATAGGGAAAACAATGCTCAATTGAATTTTTGGAGGGAGTAATTAAAATTAAGTGTATTTTTGGTGGCTGGAAAATGTTGAGTTTTTATAATTTCAAGTTGTCAAGAAAAACCAATTTTTAGTGTTTAAAAAGTGTTGAACAAAATCTGGGTGTGTTGCTGTTTTTCTGGGCGCTGGGTGCCTGGGCAGGGCGCTGGGCGCCTGATGAAGTGTGTGCTGTGCGTGTCTGGCGCGCCTGGGCGCTGGGCGCCTGGGGCGTGCGTGTTGCGTTTTGCGCCTGGGCGCTAGGCGCCCGTGTCTTGTTTGTGTTGCGCTGTGCGCGCGTTGTTGTTCCCTGGGCGCATGGCGCCCGTGTCTGTGTTGCGTTGTGCGCGCCTGGGCGCTGGGCTCCTGTGGCGCTGTGTTGCGTTGTGTTGTGCGCGCCTGGGCGCTGGGTGCCTGTGTTGCCTGGGCGCCTAAGGCGCCAATTTTCAGAACGTTGTCTAATTTTTCCCAAACTTATTTTTATCATAACTTTTGACTCAGACGTCCGTTTTGAACGATTCAAAAGTGTCGTGAAGCTTTTTACGCTGTCCATCTATGGGTCTAATTTTTAAAATGAAAAATTGTTATTTTCTGATGGTTTGTGGGCGCCCAAGTGGCTGTCCCCGGTGATCGTCCCAGTGACATTGAAAAATGACGTGGAACTCTTTAAAAATCCCTTTTGGTGTATAAACAACAGTTTTAACACGGTAGTGTCAAAATGACTGTTTTGCCCCTAGTGGCCAAAGTTAATGATATTGATGTGTAAATGACGAGGATGCCCTTGGTGGCTAGTCAAATGACTGTTTTGCCCAAGTGGCCAAAGTAATGATAATGATGTGTAAATGACGAGGATACCCTTGGTGGTTAGTCAAATGACGTTTTTGCCCTCGGTGGCTAATGTTTGAGTTGAATGATGTTTATGTGTAAATGACATTTGGGGCCTGAGTGGCTAAGTGATGTTAAAGCCTAAAAGGCTAAGTGACGTTATTTGTGTGTGAATTATGAAATGACAGGTGCTGTGCCTTTAATCGGCAAACCGGTAAGTGACGGGTCACATAGTTGACTATGAATTGAGTAATTGTGTATTTGTGTATTGTGAGTGGTGCATGTCATAGTGTCTCATGCCCATATGCATAAACCCAGTGATGTTTTGAGGCCTGAGTGGCTAAGTGATGATAAGGCCTGAGTGGCTAAGCGACGTTTTGTGAAAAGGTACCTTCATGCATATACCCGCGAGTGGGTTGCATTTCATAAATCTACATGATATGTAATGAGTTATTGTAAATGATGTAAGAGATGACTATGATGTGAGTATTTGGTGTTTGGATGCTGATTGTTCTAGTGCGTAACCTATGATTAGTGCTTATCATATTTTCTATTATATAGACTGAAATGATGCTCACCCTTTCCTGTTTGAATGTTACCCCCGTGTTGGTAACGTGCAGGTGATTCCCAGTGAAGGTATTAGCTTCACTTATGAGTCGAGTCGTCATGCTCTGATACGTAGCACTCAGGGGGAATAACGAACTCGGCATTTATTTATGATTTTTGACTATTATGTCCATGTGGACTATTTGGTTATGTTTTACTATTTTCCGCTGCGTATTGGGTTGTGTTATGTTGAGTTTTATAAGTGACGTTGAAATGAGATTGGAGATTCTTTATTTGTGATGTGCTACGCGAATGCATGAGTATTGAGTTGAACTGTTTTTCAAAACTGCTAAGCGACGTTTTATTGAAGTATGTGTAACATTTCCCTATGAACGAGATTTTCAAACTCTGATTTTTATAAACGAAGTAACGGGTAGAAAGGGGTGTTACATAAGTGGTATCAGAGCAGTTCGGTCTGTCCGGCCAATGTTGTCCTGTCATAGTGTCTTATGACAATAGATTAGTTCTAAATCTTTAGTTTGTGCTGCAGTGATAGTTCGTAATGGCTGGAAGGAACGACGCTGCTCTTGCTGCTGCATTGCAAGCTATGGCTCAGGCTGTGCAGGGTCAGCAAAATGTTGGAGATAATGCTGGTTTTAGGAGTCTGACAACCTTTCAGAGGGAGAATCCGCCCACCTTTAAGGGCAAATATGATCCAGATGGTGCTATGGCTTGGCTGAAGGAGATCGAGAGGATTTTCAGGGTGATGGACTGTACTGTTGAACAGAAGGTCCGCTTTGGTACCCACATGTTAGCCGAGGAGGTCGACGACTGGTGGTTGGCTACTAGGCAGAGGTTAGAGGCTGTGCAGGAAGAGATTACTTGGGAGGTTTTCAGCAGGGAATTTCTGAGAAAATATTTTCCTGAAGACGTCCGAGGGAAGAAAGAGATAGAGTTTTTAGAACTGAAGCAGGGTGGTATGTCTGTGACTGCCTATGCGGCAAAATTTGTGGAGCTAGCAAAATTTTATCCACACTACAGTGAGGCTACAGCTGAATTTTCAAAATGCATAAAATTTGAGAACGGGTTAAGGCCTGACATTAAACAGGCCATTGGTTATCAGAAGATTCGTGTGTTCGCAGATCTGGTTGACAGTTGCAGGATCTTCGAGGAGGACAGTACTGCTCGCTACAAAGCTACTTCTGAGAGAAAGGGCAAGTTTCAGAGTCGAAGCAAGCCGTATGAGGTTCCTGCGGGTAAGGGTTATCAGAAGGCTGCTGGAGGTAAGGGTCCTAGTGGGGGAGATGCCCCTGCTAGCATTGTCTGTTATAAGTGTGGCAAGCCTGGCCACAAGAGTACTACATGCAGGTCGGATGACAGGAATTGCTACCGTTGCGGTAAAAAGGGTCATATGGCAGCCGATTGTAAGGTCAAGGATGTGGTGTGTTTCAACTGTGGTGAGTCTGGGCATATCAGTACAAAGTGTACAAAGCCGAAAAAGGAAAGGTCTACTGGGAAGGTATTTGCATTGGCAGGAGAGGAGCCTGATGATGATGATGGTCTGATTAGAGGTACGTGTTTTATTAATGGTACTTCTCTGAAATCTCTTATTGATACTGGTGCTACCCATTGTTTTATATCTGTTGATTGCTGTAAACGATTGGGTCTTGCTTTATCTGCTATGTGTGGGGATATGGTTGTCGATACTCCTGCGAAGGGGTCGGTGATTACGTCCCAGGTGTGTTCTCAGTGTCCCATGTCGATCTTCGGCAGGGACTTTATTGTGAATTTTGTATGTTTGCCATTGAGAGGTCTGGATGTAATCTTAGGCATGGACTGGTTAGAGAATAATCACGTTCATATCAACTGTCGTAGCAAGTCGGTTAGTTTCGGTGAAGAAAGTTCGGTTTTGGTGTCTGCTGGTCAGTTGAAGAAATTGAAGAAAGAAGGAGTTCAGTTATTTGCGTTGATGGCTTCGTTGTCTGCTGAGAGTCAGGCTGTTATTGAAGAACTGAAGGTAGTACGTGAATTTCCTGAGGTTTTTCCTGATGAAATTCCGGGTGTGCCACCGGAGAGAGAAGTTGAATTTTCGATTGATCTTGTACCCGGTACGAGGCCTGTGTCTATGGCTCCGTACAGAATGTCGGCGTCGGAACTGTCTGAGTTGAAGACGCAACTTGAAGAATTGCTTGAGAAGAAATTTGTAAGACCGAGTGTATCACCGTGGGGAGCTCCGGTATTGTTAGTGAAAAAGAAAGATGGGAGCATGAGGTTATGTGTGGACTATCGTCAGTTGAATAAGGTAACTATCAAGAATAAGTATCCGCTTCCGAGGATCGACGATCTGATGGATCAGTTAGTGGGTGCCCGTGTTTTCAGCAAAATTGATTTGAGGTCCGGATATCATCAGATTAAAGTAAAAGATGAAGATGTTCAGAAGACGGCGTTCAGGACAAGGTATGGACATTATGAGTATTCAGTGATGCCGTTCGGTGTGACCAATGCTCCTGGTGTATTTATGGAATATATGAACCGTATTTTCCATGATTACCTAGATCGGTTTGTGGTAATCTTCATAGATGATATTCTAGTTTATTCTAAGTCAGATGAAGAGCATGCTGAGCACCTGAAGTTAGTGTTGGAAGTTTTAAAGGAGAAAAAGCTGTACGCTAAGTTATCGAAGTGTGAGTTCTGGCTGAAAGAGGTGAGTTTCCTTGGGCACGTGATTTCTGGTAATCGTATTGCGGTTGATCCGGCAAAAGTAGAAGCAGTGTTGGAGTGGGAGTCTCCGAAGTCCGTAACAGAGATTAGAAGCTTTTTGGGTTTGGCTGGGTACTACAGGAGGTTCATCGAGGGTTTTTCCAAGTTGGCCCTTCCGTTGACTCAGTTGACCTGCAAGGGTAAAGTTTTTGTTTGGGATGCTCGGTGTGAGGAAAGCTTTATGGAACTGAAAAAGAGATTGACGACGTCGCCTGTTTTGACGTTGCCTAATCCAGAGGAACCGTTCGTTGTGTATTGTGACGCTTCGAAGATGGGTCTCGGTGGTGTGTTGATGCAGAATGGGAAAGTCGTTGCGTATGCGTCGAGGCAGTTGCGGATTCATGAGAAAAATTACCCTACGCATGATTTAGAGTTGGCTGCTGTGGTATTTGTGCTTAAAATTTGGAGGCACTACCTTTATGGTTCAAGGTTCGAAGTGTTCAGTGATCATAAGAGTCTAAAGTATCTGTTCGATCAGAAAGAGTTGAATATGAGACAGCGTCGGTGGTTGGAACTCTTGAAGGATTATGACTTTGAGTTGAATTATCATCCCGGCAAGGCTAATGTCGTGGCTGATGCTTTAAGCAGAAAGTCTTTGCATATGTCGGCAATGATGGTGAAAGAATTAGAGTTGATCGAAGAATTCAGAGATTTGAGTTTGGTTTGTAAATTGACACCTCGCAGTGTCAAGCTGGGAATGTTAAAGATCGATAATGATTTCCTGGGCAGTATCAGAGAAGCTCAGAAGACAGATGTCAAGCTGGTGGATTTAATTAATGGGGTCGGTCAGTCTGAAGATGAAGATTTCAAATTAGATTCCAGTGGCGTGTTGAGATTCCGGGGTAGGATCTGTGTTCCAGACGATGAAGAGATGAGAAAGGCAATTTTAGAGGAAGGTCATCGTAGCAAGTTGAGTATCCATCCTGGAGCGACGAAAATGTATCAAGATCTGAAAAAGATGTTTTGGTGGTATGGTATGAAGAGAGATGTGGCGCAATTTGTGTATGCCTGTTTGACCTGTCAGAAATCTAAGGTAGAGCATCAGAAGCCTGCAGGGCTAATGCAACCGTTGGAAGTCCCAGAGTGGAAATGGGATAGCATAGCGATGGATTTTGTGACGGGGTTACCGAATACAGTTAAGGGTCATGACGCTATTTGGGTGATCATTGATAGGTTAACGAAGTCTGCGCATTTTATTCCTATTAATATCACTTATCCGGTGTCGAGATTGGCAGAAGTATATGTCAAAGAAATTGTGAGACTGCACGGTGTTCCGAAGAGTATTGTGTCAGATAGGGATCCGAGGTTCACTTCCGAGTTTTGGAAGAGTTTGCAGAAAGAATTGGGTTCTAAGTTAAAGATGAGTTCGGCGTATCATCCCCAGACAGACGGTCAGTCAGAGAGGACAATTCAATCGTTAGAGGATTTGTTGAGGGCTTGTGTATTGGAACAGCGGGGTTCATGGGATTCCTACCTTGCGTTGATTGAGTTTACTTATAACAACAGTCACCATTCCAGCATTGGGATGGCACCGTTTGAAGCATTGTACGGTCGAAAGTGTAGGACGCCGTTATGTTGGTATGAGTCGGGAGAAAGTGTAGTGTTGGGTCCGGAGATTGTGCGGGAGACTACAGAGAAGATCAAGATGATCCGTGAGAAGATGAAGGCTTCGCAGAGTCGGCAGAAGAGTTATCATGACAAGCGGAGGAAGGATTTAGAATTTCAGGAGGGTGAACATGTGTTCTTGAGGGTTTCTCCTATTACCGGTGTTGGTCGAGCGTTGAAATCGAAGAAGCTCACTCCTCGATTTGTTGGTCCTTATCAGATTTCTGAAAGAATCGGAAATGTGGCTTATAGAGTGGCTTTACCGCCAAATCTTTCGAACTTGCATGACGTGTTTCACGTGTCACAACTTCGGAAGTATGTTTCGGATCCATCACATGTGATCCATATGGACGATGTAGAAGTGCGGGATAATCTCACTGTGGAGACGATGCCCGTACGGATTGAGGATCGTGAAGTGAAGGCGCTTAGAGGCAAGGAGATTGCATTAGTGAAAGTGGTCTGGCTAGGAGCTGCCGGCGAGAGTATGACTTGGGAGCTGGAGGGCAAGATGCGAGAATCCTATCCAGAGTTGTTTGATCAGGTAAATTTCGAGGACGAAATATTCTAAGTGGGGGAGAGTTGTAACACCCTAAAATTATTTAATTAATTTAATTAATTAAGTAATTGGGGATTTTATTTAAATTATTTGATATAATGTGATTAATTAGAATTTTATTTATTTTGGTGGTATTAGGAGGGAGTGGAGGCGCCACTTGCATGACTTGGGCTTAAGTGGAAAGCCCAAGCCCATGATCCACAATGTAGGCGAAGTGGTTAGTTAGTTGGGGGGCTAGGGTTTGTGGCCATTTTGCGAAAATCAAAAAGAAAGGGAGCGTGAGATAGTGAGAGAGAGCAAGGCGCCGTAGGAGAGAAGAGGAAGAGGAGAAGAAGTCGCAACCAAGGAAGAGCAAGAACGTGATCTTGTTGCTGTGGTCCTGTACGTGACTATCTCCGGAGCCTCCGTTCTTCAATTTCGAGGTTAGGGGAGCTCTATCATTCTATCTAATAATTCCTATGATGAGTTCTAGATCTAGGGCTTGTATTAGAATCGTACGTTTTCTTGATGTTCTTGCGTTTTTGAAGTCCCTTGCGTTTTGATGTTCTTGCGTTCTTGATGTTCTTGATGCATTGTTGTTGTTGGTTTTTATATATATATGTATGCGAATTGAGGGATACATGAGTTCTTGATGTTTCTTGATGCATTGTGGTATTGGTTATTATGTGTACATATATATGCGAAGTGAATGGTTGAGTTTTCCTATACATATGTGTGCGAATTGTAGTGTGGGATTGTGCTTGTGTTACTCGCAAAATTTGATGGATGGTGCGTAGGCGCCTAGGGCGCCAAGGGGATAGGGAAAACAATGCTCAATTGAATTTTTGGAGGGAGTAATTAAAATTAAGTGTATTTTTGGTGGCTGGAAAATGTTGAGTTTTTATAATTTCAAGTTGTCAAGAAAAACCAATTTTTAGTGTTTAAAAAGTGTTGAACAAAATCTGGGTGTGTTGCTGTCTTTCTGGGCGCTGGGTGCCTGGGCAGGGCGCTGGGCGCCTGATGAAGTGTGTGCTGTGCGTGTCTGGCGCGCCTGGGCGCTGGGCGCCTGGGGCGTGCGTGTTGCGTTTTGCGCCTGGGCGCTAGGCGCCCGTGTCTTGTTTGTGTTGCGCTGTGCGCGCGTTGTTGTTCCCTGGGCGCATGGCGCCCGTGTCTGTGTTGCGTTGTGCGCGCCTGGGCGCTGGGCGCCTGTGGCGCTGTGTTGCGTTGTGTTGTGCGCGCCTGGGCGCTGGGTGCCTGTGTTGCCTGGGCGCCTAAGGCGCCAATTTTCAGAACGTTGTCTAATTTTTCCCAAACTTATTTTTATCATAACTTTTGACTCAGACGTCCGTTTTGAACGATTCAAAAGTGTCGTGAAGCTTTTTACGCTGTCCATCTATGGGTCTAATTTTTAAAATGAAAAATTGTTATTTTCTGATGGTTTGTGGGCGCCCAAGTGGCTGTCCCCGGTGATCGTCCCAGTGACATTGAAAAATGACGTGGAACTCTTTAAAAATCCCTTTTGGTGTATAAACAACAGTTTTAACACGGTAGTGTCAAAATGACTGTTTTGCCCCTAGTGGCCAAAGTTAATGATATTGATGTGTAAATGACGAGGATGCCCTTGGTGGCTAGTCAAATGACTGTTTTGCCCAAGTGGCCAAAGTAATGATAATGATGTGTAAATGACGAGGATACCCTTGGTGGTTAGTCAAATGACGTTTTTGCCCTCGGTGGCTAATGTTTGAGTTGAATGATGTTTATGTGTAAATGACATTTGGGGCCTGAGTGGCTAAGTGATGTTAAAGCCTAAAAGGCTAAGTGACGTTATTTGTGTGTGAATTATGAAATGACAGGTGCTGTGCCTTTAATCGGCAAACCGGTAAGTGACGGGTCACATAGTTGACTATGAATTGAGTAATTGTGTATTTGTGTATTGTGAGTGGTGCATGTCATAGTGTCTCATGCCCATATGCATAAACCCAGTGATGTTTTGAGGCCTGAGTGGCTAAGTGATGATAAGGCCTGAGTGGCTAAGCGACGTTTTGTGAAAAGGTACCTTCATGCATATACCCGCGAGTGGGTTGCATTTCATAAATCTACATGATATGTAATGAGTTATTGTAAATGATGTAAGAGATGACTATGATGTGAGTATTTGGTGTTTGGATGCTGATTGTTCTAGTGCGTAGCCTATGATTAGTGCTTATCATATTTTCTATTATATAGACTGAAATGATGCTCACCCTTTCCTGTTTGAATGTTACCCCCGTGTTGGTAACGTGCAGGTGATTCCCAGTGAAGGTATTAGCTTCACTTATGAGTCGAGTCGTCATGCTCTGATACGTAGCACTCAGGGGGAATAACGAACTCGGCATTTATTTATGATTTTTGACTATTATGTCCATGTGGACTATTTGGTTATGTTTTACTATTTTCCGCTGCGTATTGGGTTGTGTTATGTTGAGTTTTATAAGTGACGTTGAAATGAGATTGGAGATTCTTTATTTGTGATGTGCTACGCGAATGCATGAGTATTGAGTTGAACTGTTTTTCAAAACTGCTAAGCGACGTTTTATTGAAGTATGTGTAACATTTCCCTATGAACGAGATTTTCAAACTCTGATTTTTATAAACGAAGTAACGGGTAGAAAGGGGTGTTACACCCTGTGTACTGTAGCAGTAACTTGTGTTGTATGTTGTTGCTGCCTGGGCACTGTTCTGGCGCCTGGGGTGGCGCCAAGGTGCTGCCTATGCCTAAACATGGCGCACAAATGGTATCTTGGGCAAAACTCAGTTTTCTGAACATATTTTCCCTAGCCAAATTTTGTATTCACCTGGCCAAATTGTATTTTAAGCACTTTGGCTAAAGAATTTCCAGATTTGCACTTGTCGTTTTGAAATGGTCCTATTGGGCATAGTTTTAGCATTGTGTAAAGGGGCTTTGTGTGCAAATCATTTTCCAAGCAGATTTTCCCTAGCCAAATTTTGTATTCACCTGGCCAAATTGTATTTTAAGCACTTTGGCTAAAGAATTTCCAGATTTGCACTTGTCGTTTTGAAATGGTCCTATTGGGCATAGTTTTAGCATTGTGTAAAGGGGCTTTGTGTGCAAATCATTTTCCAAGCAGATTTTCCCTAGCCAAATTTTGTATTCACCTGGCCAAATTGTATTTTAAGCACTTTGGCTAAAGAATTTCCAGATTTGCACTTGTCGTTTTGAAATGGTCCTATTGGGCATAGTTTTAGCATTGTGTAAAGGGGCTTTGTGTGCAAATCATTTTCCAAGCAGATTTTCCCGAGCCAAATTTTGTATTCACCTGACCAAATTGTATTTTAAGCACTTTGGCTAAAGAAGTTTCTGTTTTGCACGCGTTGCATTGAAATGGTCCTATTGGGCATAGTTTTAGCTTGTGTAAAGGGGGCTTTGTGTGCAAATCATTTTCTAAGCAGATTTTCCCTAGCCAAATTCTGTATTCGCCTGACCAAATAGTATTTAAGACATTTTGGCTAAAGAATTTTCAGTTGTTCACGTACCGTTTTGAAATTGTCCTAGAGGGCGTTGTTTTGACTATGTTTGTGGTGCCTAGGGGTGAGCTGTGAGTTCTGAACATATTTTCCCTAGCCAAACTTTGTGTTCACCTGACCATATTCCATTTTGAACGTGTTGGCTAGAGCGGTTTTTAATTTTCAGGTGGTCTACTCGGTTTGGTCCTTGTGAGGGGTTCTAGTCCTCTAGTTGAGTTTTGTCCTAGAGACGTGATTGAGATGAGTTAATAAATGAGTTGAATTATGTTTTTATGGGGACATGGGCTATGGGGGCCAGAGCCTTGGGGACTCAATTGATTGATGATGAGGCATTGGGAGCTATGTCTACTGATTGATAAAGAGGTGAATATATGGTGTATGAACTATGTAGCTAAGAATTGTGATTGTGATCTTTGTCATGGAGTCTCATGCATACATAAGGCCTAGGTCTGAGTTTATATAGTAGTGATAAGGCTGCGGTCTGAGTTGATAAGGCTGCGGTCTGAGTTTGATATTATGATGATGAGGCTGCGGTCTGGGGAAATGGTACCACATGCATATCTGTATTGCATACATTCTCATGATAAGTATGCGAGTTGTTGGATGTATGATTTATGACACTGTGTGACTGTATGAGTATGACACTATGATGAAATATACCTCTTATTATAGTCTTTATTATGTAGTTGAGACTCACCATTCTGTTGTTGTTTACCACAGGTAGCCCTGAGTGAAGGCTTAGTCCCTTTATTCCCGAGTCGGTCCGCTCTGATACGTGACACCTAGGGGAGGGGTTTAGGTTTCTAGTGTTATTCAATTGCTGTTGATTTTTATATGCATTGATTTAATGATTTTGGATGAGGCTGTTGATTGGCACTTTTGAGATTACGTTATTTTCCGCTGCGAGACATTCATTTCTAGTGTGTGGATTTTATTTGATGAGGTCTTGAGTATTCTATCCCATCTAAGGGTGTTGCGTAATATCATGATATAATGAACGCTTAAGCTGATTTTGCTATTTGTTAGATCTGAGTTATGTGTAGCATTCCATTGAAACGAAATTTTGAAACTCTGATTCTTACAAATAATAGCCGGGTAGAATGGGGTGTTACATTAGTGGTATCAGAGCAAAAGTTCGGTCTGTCCGACCAAGTGTGTCTGTCTATCATATTGTGTATGACAATTAGGTGTTTTTAATTTAGTTCTGAATTGTCGTTGTGCTGCAGTGCTAGGTTGATATGGCTAGAAGGGATGATGCTGCTTTGGCTGCTGCTCTGCAAGCCATAGCCCAAGCTGTTGGAAATCAACACACTGCTGCTGATATGAATGCCCGTAACCTGGCAACGTTTCAGAGGGAAAACCCACCCACCTTCAAGGGTCGGTATGATCCCGATGGAGCCTTGTCGTGGTTGAATGAGATAGAGCGGATATTCCGTGTTATGGAGTGCACTGCTGCCCAGCAAGTGAAGTTTGGGACGCACATGCTGGCGGAAGAGGCTGACAAGTGGTGGTTAGGGATGCTGCATAGGTTGAACACTGCTGGTGAAGGGGTTACTTGGGAAGTCTTCACAAGGGAATTTAAAAGAAAGTATTACCCTGAAGACGTTCGGGCCAAGAAAGAGGTAGAATTCTTAGAATTGAAACAGGGAAATAAGTCAGTGGCTGAGTATGCAGCCAAATTTGAAGAGCTGGCCCAATTTTGTCCTTATTACGCCAATGATGCTGATTCAGAGTTCTCCAAGTGTGTGAAATTTGAGAGTGGCCTGCGACCTGATATTAAGAAGGCAATCGGATATTATGAGATACGAGATTTTGCTAGACTAGTTGACAAGAGTAGAATTTATGAAGAAGACAGTTCTGCTGCCTACAAGATTGGGAAAGAGAAAAGGAATACTCAGTTTAGGGGAAAACCCTATGATACGGCTGGAGGTAAAAATAAGTGGAAGGCAGGTTCTGGTAAAAGATTTTGAGGGTAAGAAGCCTAGTGGGGGAGGTGCTCCCGCTGATATAGTGTGTTACACGTGTGGCAAGCCGGGTCACAAAAGCTTCGATTGCAAGACTGAAGTAATGTGTTACCGTTGTGGGAAGAAAGGTCATATGGCGTCTAACTGTGATCGTAAGGAATCAGTGTGTTTCAATTGTGGTGAAGCTGGTCACTTTAGTTCTAAATGCACCAAGCCAAAGAAAGAGAAGTCCAATGGAAGAGTTTTCGCGCTAGCAGGTTCAGAGGGGCCCAATGAGATTAGAGGTACTTGTTTTATTTATGGTTCCCCTTTAGTTGCTATAGTTGATACTGGTGCTACGCATTCTTTTATTGCTGCTGTTTGTGCTGAAAAGTTAAATCTAGTATTGTCTGCTATGAAAAGGGAAATGGTTATCGACACTCCGGCTAAGGGTTCGGTGACTACTTCTCTATTATGTGCTAAGTGTCCTCTGTCAGTCTTCGGCAGAGATTTTCTGGTTGACCTTATATGTTTGCCTTTGGGAGGGTTAGATGTTATTCTTGGTATGGACTGGTTAGTGGATAACCATGTGCACATCAACTGTTTCAGCAAGTCGGTGAGTTTTCTTCCTCCTGAGGAGGAGAAGTCTGTTTTGTTGTCTGGGGATCAGCTGCATAGAGTAAAGAAGGATGGTGGTCAACTATTTGCTTTGATGGCGTCTATGTCTGCTGAAAACCAAGCTATGGTTGAAGGGTTGCAGGTGGTTTGTGAGTTCCCTGAAGTGTTCCCTGATGAGATTCCTAGTGTGCCACCAGAGAGGGAAATAGAGTTTGGGATTGACCTTGTGCCTGGTACTAGGCCTGTGTCCATGGCACCGTACCGGATGTCAGCTTCTGAGTTATCTGAGTTAAAGAAGCAGTTGGAAGAGTTACTCGAAAAGAAATTTGTGAGACCTAGTGTGTCGCCATGGGGAGCTCCGGTTTTGTTAGTAAAGAAGAAAGATGGGAGTATGCGCCTGTGTGTGGATTATAGACAGTTGAACAAGGTAACTATCAAAAATAAGTACCCTCTTCCGAGAATTGATGATCTGATGGACCAGCTGGTGGGTGCTAAGGTTTTTAGCAAAAATTGATTTGAGGTCAGGATATCATCAGATTAAAGTAAAAGACGAAGACGTCCAGAAGACAGCATTCCGAACGAGATATGGACATTATGAGTACTCTGTGATGCCGTTTGGTGTCACCAATGCACCAGGGGTGTTTATGGAGTACATGAACCGTATCTTCCATAGTTACTTGGATCGGTTTGTGGTAGTTTTTATAGATGATATTCTGGTATACTCCAAGTCTGAAGAGGAGCATGCAGAGCACTTGAGATTGGTGCTTGAGGTATTGAAAGAGAAGAAGCTTTATGCTAAGTTGTCCAAATGCGAGTTCTGGCTGCGTGAGGTAAGCTTTTTGGGTCACATTATTTCTAGTGATGGCATAGCTGTAGACCCAGCCAAGGTTGATGCAGTGTTACAATGGGAGAGCCCAAAGTCTGCGACTGAGATCAGGAGTTTCTTGGGGTTGGCTGGTTACTACAGGAGGTTCATTGAGGGTTTCTCAAAGCTAGCCCTTCCGTTGACTCAATTGACGTGTAAAGGGGGAGTTTTTGTGTGGGATGCCAAGTGTGAAGAGAGTTTCCAAGAGTTGAAGAAAAGATTGACAACATCTCCGGTGTTAGTGTTGCCCGTACCGGATCAACCGTTTGTGGTATATTGTGATGCTTCCAGAATGGGCTTAGGAGGTGTATTGATGCAGGATGGGAAGGTAGTCGCTTATGCGTCCAGACAGTTGCGGACACATGAGAAGAACTATCCTACTCATGATTTGGAATTGGCTGCTATTGTGTTTGCGCTAAAGATTTGGAGGCACTATTTGTATGGCACTAGATTCGAGGTATTCAGCGACCACAAGAGTTTGAAATACTTGTTTGATCAGAAGGAGCTGAATATGAGGCAGAGGCGTTGGCTAGAGCTGCTGAAAGACTATGATTTTGGCTTCACTATCACCCCGGCAAAGCTAATGTTGTGGCTGATGCTTTAAGTCGAAAGACTTTGCATATGTCAGCAATGATGGTAAAAGAGTTGGAGTTGATTGAGCAATTCCGTGATATGAGTCTGGTTTGTGAAGTGACCCCGCAAAGTGTTAAGCTGGGTATGCTGAGAATTGGTAATGACTTCTTGGTTAGTATCAGAGACGCCCAAAAATTAGATGTGAAGCTGGTTGACTTGTTAGTTGCGGGTGATCAGGACGTGGATGGGGATTTCAGGTTGGATTCCCAGGGTGTGTTGAGATTTAGAGATAGGATCTGTGTTCCCGATGATATTGAGATGAAGAAGATGATCCTTGAGGAGAGTCATAGGAGCAAGCTGAGTATTCATCCAGGGGCTACAAAGATGTATCATGACTTGAAGAAATTATTCTGGTGGCCTGGTATGAAGAAAGATGTGGCACAGTTTGTGTATGCCTGTTTGACTTGCCAGAAGTCAAAGGTTGAGCACCAGAAGCCTGCGGGGTTGATGCAACCTTTAGATGTTCCGGAATGGAAATGGGATAGCATTTCCATGGATTTTGTGACTGGGTTACCAAGAACCGTTCGGGGGTTTGATTCTATTTGGGTGATCGTGGATAGGTTGACGAAGTCTGCTCACTTCCTTCCTATCAACATCACATATCCGGTATCGAGATTGGCCGAGATATATATTCAGGTGATTGTAAAGTTGCATGGTGTCCCGAAGAGTATTGTATCTGACAGAGATCTGAGGTTTACTTCGGAGTTTTGGGGGAGCTTGCAGGAGGCATTGGGGTCCAGATTGAGGTTGAGTTCAGCCTATCATCCTCAGACTGATGGGCAGACAGAGAGAACCATTCAGTCCTTGGAGGATTTATTGAGATCGTGTGTTTTGGAGCAGGGAGGTGCGTGGGATACACACCTTCCATTGATTGAGTTTACTTACAACAACAGCTACCATTCGAGTATAGGGATGGCTCCTTATGAGGCACTGTATGGGCGGAGGTGTAGAACTCCTTTGTGTTGGCATGAGTCTGGCGAGAGTGTTGTTCTTGGACCTGAATTAGTGAGAGAGACTACAGAGAAGATAAAAATGATCAGGGAGAAAATGAGAGAGTCTCAAAGTCGGCAAAAGAGTTACCATGATAGAAGGAGGAAAGACTTGGAATTTCAGGCTGGTGAGCATGTCTTCTTGAGGGTCACGCCTATGGCTGGTGTTGGGCGTGCACATAAAGCAAAGAAGTTGACTCCTAGATTTATTGGACCGTACCAGATCACCGAGAGGGTCGGAAAGGTTGCTTATAGGGTGGCTTTACCGCCTAACCTTTCGAACTTGCACGACGTATTTCACGTGTCGCAACTTCGGAAGTACATTCCGGACCCGTCTCATGTGATCCATATGGACGATATTGAGGTGCGAGATAATCTCACTGTGGAGACTATGCCAGTGAGGATTGATGATAGAGAAGTGAAGGTGCTGAGAGGGAAAAACATTGCTTTAGTAAAGGTGGTGTGGTTGGGAGCTACTGGCGAGAGCATGACTTGGGAGTTGGAGAGTAGGATACGGGAGTCCTATCCAGAGCTATTTGACTCAGGTATGAATTTCGAGGACGAAATTTCCTAAGTGGGGGAGAGTTGTAACACCCTAAAATAATTTAATTAAGTAATTGATTAAATTATTTAAAGTGTTGCACTAATTTTTTTTTATTATATTATAATATAGTATTTTATTTAACTGAAGGGGATGGCATCGGAAATACCGGAATTACAAGTAACGGCCCAAGAAGCCCAAGCCCATTGGCTTAGGCGCTAGGGGTCTAGGTTACGCCTCATTAGTGCCAAAAGAAAGAAAGAAAGTCGAAGGAGAGGAGAAGAGAAAGAAAGTCGAAGGAGAGGAGAAGAGAAGGAAGGAGGCGACTTCAAGCTAGGAGTTAGGGTTTGTTCATCTTGATTCTAGGTAAGAGTTCCTAGTCTTTTATTATTCGATTCTCTTTCTCTATCAAGTGCTTAAGTTTTCGGTTTCCCTAACCCTTTCTATTTTGATCAATTCGTGATGGTCCAAGAGAAAGAGAGAAAGGGCGTGATCGTGAGTAAAGGGAGAAGAAGGAGAAGAGTTCTTGTTGCGGTGGTTTGTCGGTGCTTCGGTGGAAGAGCTCTAGTTCGTCATAATCAAGGTTAGGGGAGTCTCACTCTATAATAGAGAGTATAATAGGTGGTATGTAGATCATAGGGTCTTATTTGATGTTATTCAATATTTGTTTGATTGTTTGAATTGGTTGAAAATTGATAAATTGTATGAGGAAATCGATTTAGGCTTGAGTTAAGGTTTATAACATGTTGATTTTCGTGTTTTGATATGTAATTGGTGTGTAAGTGTGAAATTGAAGTTGTTGGTATGATCATAACATGTTTTGTGATTTGTTGTTGTGACTTGATTTGGAAATTTGATGTTTGGTGGATGTTGGGTCGCATGGGGCGCCAAGTGCCTAGGGAAAATGGCGCCCTGTGTACTGTAGCAGTAACTTGTGTTGTATGTTGTTGCTGCCTGGGCACTGTTCTGGCGCCTGGGGTGGCGCCAAGGTGCTGCCTATGCCTAAACATGGCGCACAAATGGTATCTTGGGCAAAACTCAGTTTTCTGAACATATTTTCCCTAGCCAAATTTTGTATTCACCTGGCCAAATTGTATTTTAAGCACTTTGGCTAAAGAATTTCCAGATTTGCACTTGTCGTTTTGAAATGGTCCTATTGGGCATAGTTTTAGCATTGTGTAAAGGGGCTTTGTGTGCAAATCATTTTCCAAGCAGATTTTCCCTAGCCAAATTTTGTATTCACCTGGCCAAATTGTATTTTAAGCACTTTGGCTAAAGAATTTCCAGATTTGCACTTGTCGTTTTGAAATGGTCCTATTGGGCATAGTTTTAGCATTGTGTCAAGGGGCTTTGTGTGCAAATCATTTTCCAAGCAGATTTTCCCTAGCCAAATTTTGTATTCACCTGGCCAAATTGTATTTTAAGCACTTTGGCTAAAGAATTTCCAGATTTGCACTTGTCGTTTTGAAATGGTCCTATTGGGCATAGTTTTAGCATTGTGTAAAGGGGCTTTGTGTGCAAATCATTTTCCAAGCAGATTTTCCCGAGCCAAATTTTGTATTCACCTGACCAAATTGTATTTTAAGCACTTTGGCTAAAGAAGTTTCTGTTTTGCACGCGTTGCATTGAAATGGTCCTATTGGGCATAGTTTTAGCTTGTGTAAAGGGGGCTTTGTGTGCAAATCATTTTCTAAGCAGATTTTCCCTAGCCAAATTCTGTATTCGCCTGACCAAATTGTATTTAAGACATTTTGGCTAAAGAATTTTCAGTTGTTCACGTACCGTTTTGAAATTGTCCTAGAGGGCGTTGTTTTGACTATGTTTGTGGTGCCTAGGGGTGAGCTGTGAGTTCTGAACATATTTTCCCTAGCCAAACTTTGTGTTCACCTGACCATATTCCATTTTGAACGTGTTGGCTAGAGCGGTTTTTAATTTTCAGGTGGTCTACTCGGTTTGGTCCTTGTGAGGGGTTCTAGTCCTCTAGTTGAGTTTTGTCCTAGAGACGTGATTGAGATGAGTTAATAAATGAGTTGAATTATGTTATTATGGGGACATGGGCTATGGGGGCCAGAGCCTTGGGGACTCAATTGATTGATGATGAGGCATTGGGAGCTATGTCTAATGATTGATAAAGAGGTGAATATATGGTGTATGAACTATGTAGCTAAGAATTGTGATTGTGATCTTTGTCATGGAGTCTCATGCATACATAAGGCCGAGGTCTGAGTTTATATAGTAATGATAAGGCTGCGGTCTGAGTTGATAAGGCTGCGGTCTGAGTTTGATATTATGATGATGAGGCTGCGGTCTGGGGAAATGGTACCACATGCATATCTGTATTGCATACATTCTCATGATAAGTATGCGAGTTGTTGGATGTATAATTTATGACACTGTGTGACTGTATGAGTATGACACTATGATGAAATATACCTCTTATTATAGTCTTTATTATGTAGTTGAGACTCACCATTCTGTTGTTGTTTACCACAGGTAGCCCTGAGTGAAGGCTTAGTCCCTTTATTCCCGAGTCGGTCCGCTCTGATACGTGACACCTAGGGGATGGGTTTAGGTTTCTAGTGTTATTCAATTGCTGTTGATTTTTATATGCATTGATTTAATGATTTTGGATGAGGCTGTTGATTGGCACTTTTGAGATTACGTTATTTTCCGCTGCGAGACATTCATTTCTAGTGTGTGGATTTTATTTGATGAGGTCTTGAGTATTCTATCCCATCTAAGGGTGTTGCGTAATATCATGATATAATGAACGCTTAAGCTGATTTTGCTATTTGTTAGATCTGAGTTATGTGTAGCATTCCATTGAAACGAAATTTTGAAACTCTGATTCTTACAAATAATAGCCGGGTAGAATGGGGTGTTACATTAGTGGTATCAGAGCAAAAGTTCGGTCTGTCCGACCAAGTGTGTCTGTCTATCATATTGTGTATGACAATTAGGTGTTTTTAATTTAGTTCTGAATTGTCGTTGTGCTGCAGTGCTAGGTTGATATGGCTAGAAGGGATGATGCTGCTTTGGCTGCTGCTCTGCAAGCCGTAGCCCAAGCTGTTGGAAATCAACACACTGCTGCTGATATGAATGCCCGTAACCTGGCAACGTTTCAGAGGGAAAACCCACCCACCTTCAAGGGTCGGTATGATCCCGATGGAGCCTTGTCGTGGTTGAATGAGATAGAGCGGATATTCCGTGTTATGGAGTGCACTGCTGCCCAGCAAGTGAAGTTTGGGACGCACATGCTGGCGGAAGAGGCTGACAAGTGGTGGTTAGGGATGCTGCATAGGTTGAACACTGCTGGTGAAGGGGTTACTTGGGAAGTCTTCACAAGGGAATTTAAAAGAAAGTATTACCCTGAAGACGTTCGGGCCAAGAAAGAGGTAGAATTCTTAGAATTGAAACAGGGAAATAAGTCAGTGGCTGAGTATGCAGCCAAATTTGAAGAGCTGGCCCAATTTTGTCCTTATTACGCCAATGATGCTGATTCAGAGTTCTCCAAGTGTGTGAAATTTGAGAGTGGCCTGCGACCTGATATTAAGAAGGCAATCGGATATCATGAGATACGAGATTTTGCTAGACTAGTTGACAAGAGTAGAATTTATGAAGAAGACAGTTCTGCTGCCTACAAGATTGGGAAAGAGAAAAGGAATACTCAGTTTAAGGGAAAACCCTATGATACGGCTGGAGGTAAAAATAAGTGGAAGGCAGGTTCTGGTAAAAGATTTTCTGAGGGTAAGAAGCCTAGTGGGGGAGGTGCTCCCGCTGATATAGTGTGTTACACGTGTGGCAAGCCGGGTCACAAAAGCTTCGATTGCAAGACTGAAGTAATGTGTTACCGTTGTGGGAAGAAAGGTCATATGGCGTCTAACTGTGATCGTAAGGAATCAGTGTGTTTCAATTGTGGTGAAGCTGGTCACTTTAGTTCTAAATGCACCAAGCCAAAGAAAGAGAAGTCCAATGGAAGAGTTTTCGCGCTAGCAGGTTCAGAGGGGCCCAATGAGATTAGAGGTACTTGTTTTATTTATGGTTCCCCTTTAGTTGCTATAGTTGATACTGGTGCTACGCATTCTTTTATTGCTGCTGTTTGTGCTGAAAAGTTAAATCTAGTATTGTCTGCTATGAAAAGGGAAATGGTTATCGACACTCCGGCTAAGGGTTCGGTGACTACTTCTCTATTATGTGCTAAGTGTCCTCTGTCAGTCTTCGGCAGAGATTTTCTGGTTGACCTTATATGTTTGCCTTTGGGAGGGTTAGATGTTATTCTTGGTATGGACTGGTTAGTGGATAACCATGTGCACATCAACTGTTTCAGCAAGTCGGTGAGTTTTCTTCCTCCTGAGGAGGAGAAGTCTGTTTTGTTGTCTGGGGATCAGCTGCATAAGGTAATGAAGGATGGTGGTCAACTATTTGCTTTGATGGCGTCTATGTCTGCTGAAAACCAAGCTATGGTTGAAGGGTTGCAGGTGGTGTGTGAGTTCCCTGAAGTGTTCCCTGATGAGATTCCTAGTGTGCCACCAGAGAGGGAAATAGAGTTTGGGATTGACCTTGTGCCTGGTACTAGGCCTGTGTCCATGGCACCGTACCGGATGTCAGCTTCTGAGTTATCTCAGTTAAAGAAGCAGTTGGAAGAGTTACTCGAAAAGAAATTTGTGAGACCTAGTGTGTCGCCATGGGGAGCTCCGGTTATGTTAGTAAAGAAGAAAGATGGGAGTATGCGCCTGTGTGTCGATTATAGACAGTTGAACAAGGTAACTATCAAAAATAAGTACCCTCTTCCGAGAATTGATGACTGGCCCGCCACCCTGCACTGAGGGTTCTTGGCGAGGCTCGCCTTGTGATTCGTGAACTGTCACAGGCACGCCCTCTGGTGTCCGTTGAGGTCGGTTATGCCCAGAGGTGTTGAGCCTGGAAGAAGTGCGTTTCTGGCGTGGCGGCATGGTTTGATGTGGAATAGCGCTCGGGCCTCCCACTGTGGTCGCCAATTGATCGTACCTGATCAATACGATGAGTTGCTGTTGTCAGTTGATGTCGCTCAGTCGCTGGGATGAAGGACCGAGTTCTGGGCCGCACGCGGGTGGTACCTGCAAAGGCACTCCAACGCTCAAGTCAGAGGTGCTTCAACGGGCAGGGTCACAAGGTGAGTAAACCATACATGAAGCCACATGCTGGTGTGGTATATATAACGTTGGCGTTCTAGCCGTTGCGGTTTTTGCGGGGCCGGCCGCATCTTGCGGAGCAAGCTAGATATTGGGCTGCGATGGGCCTACTGCATGAAAATGGCCTTCAAGCCCACTCCAGAACACGACCCTATTCCCATGTCGTATACCAACCTATGCAGATGCCTAATCAGCTACAATTTGATCTCCCCTCGTGAGATGAAGCCAGTACAACCTCCATTCCCAAAAAGATACGACCCGCAGGCCACTTGTGAATTCCATGCTGGGGAAATTAGTCACTCTGCTGAAAATTGTTATCTTTTGAAACATTTGGTTCAGGGTCTTATTGATTCAAGGCGGTTAACCTTTGAAGAGGGTGGTGAAGGATTTAACCCTCTGAGTTCAGGGCTATCAAGTCAAAATGGCAACAGTTGAAGATGATCAAAGTGTTGAAGGCAGCATCGTCTTTCCCATGCATTTCATAGCATTTATGAGTGATTGTTGATTCTCATGTAGTTTTTCTGTGATGCAATCCTCTGGCTCTGCCCAAGGCCTTAGGATATTTCAATAAGGGCACATGTTCCTTTTCAATATTGTCATCAATAAAAAGTTACTTTCTTCAATCACTCTTGAGTCCTCCATGCAGGGGCAGTTCTGTGATCACTAAGTCTCCTCATCAATATCATATACCTTTAGTGCAAGTCTTTCAAAAATAATATAATAAACAAGAAGAATAAGCTCGCTAGGTTGAAAACCCGCAAAGGGAGGCCTAGGCAAGAAAGAGCGCCCGGTGGATTGAAAACTCGCAAAGAGCAGTCCCGGCAAAAGTTAGGGCACAAAAAAAAACAAAAAAACAAAAAAGAAAAGTAAAAGAAGAGAGCAAACACATATAGATAGATAAATTGTTGTCAAGTTTTACAAAAATAAGTAATCGCGATTTGAAATGAAGTTTGGCTATCTCCCCATACCCTCAAAAATCCAAAATCCCAAAAATACCCTTTCCTACCCACCTTAAGCCAAGAAAATCCCAAGATATCTCCATCAGCTCACCTCAAGTCCAAGGCAAAGAGGAAGCCAAAAGGAAAATAATGCAATCAAACAAAAAGATTCAAAAATGAAAATCCAAAAAAAAAAAACAAAAAGAACAAAAACAAAGAAAAACAAGAAAAAAAACAAAGAAAAAGAGAGACAAAAGAAGTATAAATTGTGAGCTGGTACATTTTGCCATAAGACATAAGAGGTTCTTGTCTCGATAAACCATCCCTTCTTCCCCAAATCCTCAAACACTTCATCATCTTTCCTTTCATAAAACCCACAAACATTTCCTCTGGCCTCAACATCAAACCCTCCAGTCACTCTACCATGAAACCCAAACTTGTCCTAATAAAAAACCCAAACGTTTCATCAAGCCCAATAACTATTCCCTTCATAAACCATTTACCATCGACCAACGCTAAATAAGACCCATCCTCCCATCAACCCCAAACACTCCGATAAGCCCAATCATCCCTTCTCCACAAAACATCACAATCCTGCAAAGTCCATTCCAATCAATGACTGGTTGCTTTCGTTTTCTCAAATTTTAATCTTAGGACAAATAAGTTTATCTGTTTACAATGTGTTTGCTCAAAAAGAAAAACAAACGATCAGAAAAAAGAAAGCTGATCAAGAAAAATAAACCCTCAGAAAAAAGAGAACTGAGGAGACAAAAACAAACAGTCAGAAAAAAGAAAGCTGACGAAACAAAAAAAAGACTTGCACTCCCAAAAATGCATTCAAGTTGCCTTAAAACAAGGTTTAGTGACCACCAAGTGAGGCTTCTCTTCATTACCAAAAGTCAAGGCATTCACAGAGAACCAAAGATTTACACTGAGAACACCACTCATATCTAAAAGTTGGGGCATTCTCTTCACCACCCACCCACCCTAGTCTTGGGAAAGCCTGTTCAGCATCCATCCTATGTCATTCATCCTTTCACCAGGTGTTATCCATGACGCCAGTTCCCGCATATCTGCCCTTTCACTCCAATTGTCAATATCACCAAACAGGGGCAAGCCTTTCATTCATGGTCACCAAGCCTGGAGTGGGGCAGTCTGGCAAAAGCCATTGCCTTTCATCCCATCTGCCATATATGTCCATATCTCAAACACCTATCTGACATTTGCACTCTTTTGCATGCTTACTAGACAATGCTTCAAAGAGAGAGAACACAAGTTGATTAGGTGAAATCTAAAATTCAGTCATCATGGAAACGAAAAGAAAGAATAAATGAGCTGGTTGATAAATAAAAGGCTAAATTATAGTTTTGGTCCCCCTATTTTCAAAAATGCAGACATTTGGTCCCCCTATTTTACAACTCAGACATTTGGTCCCCCAATTTTAAAAAATCAAAGACATTTGGTCCAGGAGGGACCAAATGTCTTTGATTTTTTAAAATTGGGGGACCAAATGTCTTTGATTTTTTAAAATTGAGGGACCAAATGTCTTTGATTATTAGCCATAAAAAACTGAAAATTCCTCTTGGGACTAAATGTCTTTGATTTTTTAAAATTGGGGGACCAAATGTCTGAGTTTTAAAATAGGGGGACCAAATGTTTGAATTTTTGAAAATAGGGGGACCAAAACTATAATTTAGCCTAAATAAAAACCTTGAGAACACCGGGGTTTGAATTAAACTCAAATGTTTCAAAAGAATAATCAAAATTCACCTTCACTTTTTGCATCCAAAGTCTCGTATCTTATCATCACAAAAATGTTCACAAATATGTTATTTTTGCCTCATGCATCTAGGCATCTCATTTTTTCCATAACATCAAGGCATTGCATTCGCACTTGCATTTCATAGTAGAAGCAATAAAGAAAAAGCAAAAAGGAGAGAGTGAAGAAAAAAAAAGAGAGCAAAAATCCTTTCATGTCATTGCATTTGCATCATATTTCAGAAAAGTAAAACAACAAAAGTTTCCCATTTCATTCATCATTCCATTCAAGTTAAGAAACGAACAAAAAGTAGAACAAGAGCATTCCATTCAATAAATCACTACATACATTTGCATACCAAGACAATCCACCATTGCATAAATCACTTGCATGACCTGCACCATTCAAATGCATTGTTAAGTGAATGCGGATAAGCACCAGATGTTGGTCCTCATGCTTGATACCCAAAAGTTCAAAAAAAAAATTTATTGCAGAATCAGAAAGCTTGGACCCGCTGGTCCCCAGAATTTAACTTTCAAAGAATTTTCAGAATCATTTGCTTTGGACCCGCTAGTCCCCCAGAATTTCATTTTCCAAAGAATTTTCAGAACCAATTGCTTTGGACCTGTTGGTCCCCAGATCCTAGAGCTTATATGCTCGTCCTATACTTATAGAGCTTATATGCTCGCCCTATATTTATAGACCTTATATGCTCGTCCTATACTTATAGAGCTTATATGCTCGCCCTATATTTATAGAGCTTATATGCTCGTCCTATACTTATAAAGCTTGTATGCTCGCCCAGAATCTGCTCCTCCTCATAGAGAGAAAAAGAAGAAGAGCAAAGAAGAGAAAGTTTTCCTTTGAATGTCATTCCATTAAAATACATGAGCATTCCATATCATCAAACACCAAAGCTTTGCATTCGCATACCCATGATTCTTAAAAGAGCAAAAAAAGAGAAGCCAAAAGAGAGAAAAGAGAAGAGCCAAGAGAGCAACAAAAAGAAAAGAAAAGAAAGAAAAAGAAAGAAGAGAAGCTAGAGAAAGAGAAAAAGACATATAGGAACAGGAGAAAATCATGCATTCATCAGACATAAACAAAAGAAAAAGAAAACCATGCATTACATACAAACAAGAGAAGAAAAGGAAAATCATTGCATTCATCAAGCATATAAGAACAGTAGAAAATCATGCATTCATCCGACATAGACAAAAGAAAAAAGAAACTCATTACATTTACATTCATCATAAGAAAAAAAGAAAACAGCAATCATGGCAATTGCATTGCATGCATTTGTTCATTTTCAGCTGCAGGTACAAAGAGAGGATGAGCACTTCGGTGCTAGCCCTCGCCCCCAGATTCCAGAAAACGCTCCCTCCATTGGGAGTTCAAAAAAAAAAGAAAAAAAAAAGGGAAGAGAGAAGAAAAGAAAAAGAAAAAGAAAATTCGGGTTTCTCCAAGTAGACAAAATTGGTATAATTTCTGAATTCTTTATTCCTATTTTATCTTCGAAATATGTCTCGGCCAATTCAGATTTCTTGATAAAATCCAAATAAAGAGGGGCAGCTGTCATACCCTAATTTTGTCCGCCTAAGATCGAAACCCTAATTTTCCACAAAAAATAAATAAATTAAGAGGTGAGAAATCATTTTGAAGAGTGAGAAGAGTATCATGCATTGCATTTTAGATTTTGAAAGTCATTTTAGGGTTTTAAATTAATTTTTAGAGTGGAATTGCATTTTAGGGGCAAAAAAATAAGGTTTTTGGGTAAAACGGTATTTTGGTCATTTATAAAATTAGGAAGATTTCTCATCAAAAATCATTGTGCAATATTAGAGGAAATTATTTGAGGCATATCCCTTCTTGATCATCACATGTTGCGCATGCATGCATGTATGTTACAAAAAATTCAAATTCAAAAAAGGTATCAAAAGGGAATATTCTTCAAATAATACAAGATGGGATTTTTGTGACATTTTTGGTCATGGTGATCTCATAATGTTGACATCCTCCTAATATTCTTAGTATGTGGCCCAAAATGGTTAGATTTTATGGAATTATCTTCAAAGGAATAATCAAAAAATGAAAGAAAAGGGAGTGGTCTCATAATAGTACAATAGTACAAAATGACAACCAAGCAAAACTTGGTCACCAAGGCCAAATGAATAGTACCCAGGTTACTATTCATCTCACTCTCATTTTGTGCTTCTTCAAAGTCCTCAATCCATGTGATGATCAATCTCAACCCTTGATTCAAAATTAAAATCCAATCCTAGAGCACATTCAAAGCACAATGACTAAAATACCCTTATACCTAGTTGCCTCCTATATATACCTTGCTTAGCTCTTCACTCACGATCTTTTGCTTCTCATTCTCCTACACTAAAACCCTAGCACACAAAAACCTCTCCCTTTTCCTCTCCTAAAACCGTAGCCCTTAACCCTCCTCCCTCAACCATTTTTGATTTTCTCTTCACCCAAACACCACCATCTCACTTCATTCTCATCCCTCTTTCACATATCTCCTCCACTTTCCATTCAAGTCCAAACATCATCATCAAAGAAGGTTTTCACCAAGCTTTTGTGGGTTAGAGTTGAAGAACCTTGGAGTCTTGTTGATTTGTGTCTAGTTTCATCTTCTCATCTCATTTCCTAGCTTGGAGTTAAGGTAAAATCCTTAAAACCTTGCATCACATTTGAGTTCTTGCCTCAAAAAATGTAAAAGCATTCATCCTATCATCTTCATATTCTCATATTGTTGATTGTTGTTGGTGAGAAGTGTCATAAGCACTTTGACAAGCACTTAGGGAGGTTTGGGTGCTTATGGTGCTTCTCACCCTTGAATGATTGTTGATTTGTGTTGATTTGATCTTGATCCTTGCATTTCATGAAATAAAATGTTGTTTTATGGCATATTATGTTTCGCATACTTGTAGAAAAATAGGGTTTATGTTAAGTTTTGTGCATTTCTTTGCCTAATCACATGAACCTTTACCAAAAATGCGATTCAACATGCTTTGATGCTTTGATTGCTAAGATGATTTGTTTGATTATGGTTTGCCAATGATCTTGCTTGAGGCTACTCTTTTGAATTCGCTTGTGCTTTGTAATCTCCTTGTTTACTCACATATTGTATCATCAATACTTAGATAGGTCCATTCCATACATTACATCTTCCGCTAGATGTGCATTTAGATTCCCTTGCGTTTTGTAGAAATATTTGAGTATGGTCCTCGCCTAGCATCTTCCATTAGATGTGCATTTAGGTTCAATCTTGCCTACTCTTGCATTTTTGCTTAATGCCCAATTCAAGTCCCTTTTTTGCCTATTTATGTGTTGTGGTCTAATATGTGTAGTCTAGGCTAATATTCGCTCAAGAATTCAAATGAGATTAGTTGTAAAGTTATGTCCATGTTGTTGTTTGCCTAAGGATTCGATTTCAATGATTGTGCCATGCTTGAATCTCCAAATCTTCTCGCATTCATTGTTTTCTTTTCTAAATAGCTTAGCATGAAAATGGTGACTAGTGATAACTACCCATAACCTTTGTTAGTTTGGTTGTCCTAAGAGCCTAAATTTCAAAAAAAAAGATGTTTTCATATGCATAAGCTACTAGTGATAATCACCCATAACCTTTGTTAGTTTGATTATCATGAGCACTTTCAATTTCAAAAGATATTTTCCTAAGTATCAAAAGTCATAGAAAGTGTTAGTGTTGACCACCCATAACCTTCGTTAGTTTGGTCATCATGAAGGCTTTCATCTTTCAAAAGATATTTTTACATGCACTTAAGTGGGTTTTAGTAGTGATCACCCATAACCTTTGTTAGTTTGATCATTACGAATGCCCTTCACTTTTCAAAACCAAAGCAAAAAGACTTTCACTTTCAAGGCTCGTTAGAACTACGTCACTTTGATTCCCATTTGGGATACGTAGGAGCGAGCCACAATCTCGTCAAGCGCAACCATAAAAATTAGCATTTTCTTAACAAAAAGAAAAGAGTTATTTTCATAACACAAAAAAAAGAATCACTTTTGCAAACCAAGATCATTTTCAGAACAAAAACATTCTCCTTTCAAGAATCATTTTCAAACCCATTGTCGCTAGTGGCTAATCAAAACTTTTATTCGTCTAGCCATTGGTAGCAATGTCTTTTTCCCAAAAGAACAACAAGCGATGATCACTCATAACCTTTGTTAGTTTGATCATTCGTGCCAATCAATCTCTTTCGAAAACCACTTTCAAAAGAGTAAATAAAAAACGAGTTGCTACTAATAGTCAATCAGAACCTTTGTTCGTCTGACTGGCGGTGGTGACTCTCATTTTCAAGAGTACTTAGCGCTGATTACCCATAACCATGGTTAGTTTAATCATTCACTAAATGCTCGTCCTATTTCGAAAACTCACTAAAAAGATAAAAGACAAAAACCTTTTCAAAGAAAAAGACAAACAAGAACTACGTAGCTTTGAATTCTCCATCGCACCGGGAGATACGTAGGAGCGAGAGGCTAACTCTCGTCAAGCGCCAAAAATAAAAATTTTCATTAAGTCTTCTCATTCCCTTTTCAATAAAGAAGCAAATTTAAGTATTTTCCAAATCAACACTTAAAACCACACGTTTAATTAAAGGTTCCCTTTCGGTAGAAAGGAGGTGTGGGGTGCTAATACCTTCCCCATGCCTAACCGACCCCCGAACCCAAATTTTCCGGTTTCCAAAAGGCCATTCGCTTTCCAAAAAGGTTTTTCTTCAATATTTTCCTTATAAAAAATATTGGTGGCGACTTCATTGTTTTAAAAAGTTGTAAACGAAGAAAGATCTCTTCAGGGACTTTTTCGGGTGCAACAAAATGGATAAGGGTCCTTGAGACCAGATTAGGGTTCGAGAGTCGGTTATGTGTGGGGAAGGTATTAGCACCCCACGACATCCTTCCTAATGAAGGTTACCTGCTAACTAGTTATAGGGAAGAATACTAATTTTTAAAATGTTTATTTTTACCCTTTTATTGTGAATTAAAAAGAAAGAAGAAAATTGATATTTTATTTAAGAAAATGATTATTTTGGAGAAGACTGAAAAAGGTTTTTTATTAGCGCAATTGACAGAGATCGGCCGCCCTCTGCTCCTACATATCTCATGGTAGAGAATCAAATCACACGTAGTTCTTGGTAGAAAACTTTGTTTGCTGGTGTATTTTATTTAGGGATTTTAGGACTCCTGAGTGATCAGTTCATTCGTCCTAAAATGATGACTAACCCGGCTATACGGCCGACTTAATCCCCTATTTTGAAAATTAGATTTGTGGAAAGAAATGTGTTTGTGTTTATTTTAATTTAGAAATTGTTTGTTTTAAATAAGGATTTTAGGACATGATCCGTGACGGTTCATTAGTGACCTAAAAAGCAGACTAACCCGACTGTACAGTCGACTTAGTCCCCTATTTATATTTTTTGGGTAGAAATATTTACTTATTTATTTTTATAGAAAAATATAAGTTTGTGAAAGAAATTATTCTTTTGTAGAGAAAAATGGAAAGGAAACGAAAAGGGGTGCAGTAGTAAAGTGGGGGTGCAATTAACTACAGGGGGCCGTATTATTAATGGGGGGTGCGAGTAATAGTAGTCAGCAATCCAGCCAGCGAAATCTGGGCTGATCTAGGGGGTGTGTGCGAATTAGGACAAAGGGTGCAGTTATCAATCTGAATATTTGATTTTAAAATAAATAATAAAAATAGGTATATAAAAGGGTGATTTAACAATGAAACCCTAATTTACTAATCTCTTCCCTCACTTGCGCCGCATCGGCCACACTCAGGAGAGAGAGAGGAGTGATTTTTGGAGAGAGAGGGATGGACGCGCGGAGAGAGAAGGGAGAGAGGAGGGAGGAAATCACGGGGAGAGGGAGCAGATCACGGAGCGAGAGGAGGAGAGAGAGGACGGTGGTTAAAGACAGCGACATGGTGGACCTGCTGTCTACGGTGGACGACGGTGCAGACGGTGGGTACGCTGGAGGTCACGGCGTATGGTGGAGACGCGATTGGGGGCACGGCTGTGTCGCATGGGGACGACGATAAAAGCTCGCGACGGCGTGGGGGATTTCGCATTGGAGTTGCAGGGATGGTGTGACTGAGATGATGGAGGGCGTGGTGCATGTGAAGTTGACGATGGTGACCTGCGAGGCTTGGACCGAACGTGGTGGCGGTTGTTACGGCGACAATGGTGACTGGCGAGGCTTGGACCGAACGTGGAGGCGGTTGTTCGCGACGGCGACAAAGTTTGAAGGCGTTGTTTTCGTTCTCAAAGGCCATGTGGCGACGGTAACGGTGGCTACGCAGGACGGTCCAGTTGGGGAGCATGACGACGACGACGCGTCTAAGGGAAACGACCACTGTCTACGGTGGTCGGAGATGGTGCGATTCTGTTTCTCTTTTTTCACTTCTTTTTCTCTTCTATTCTATTCTGTTGCGCCCGAAAAAGTCCCCGAGGGAGAACCTTCCTCGTTCACATACGTAGTTCTACTGTGTCTCTTTTTTTGAAATAATGCTTATGCATGAACGCCTCGTCTTGGGTGAACTCGAAGAGGATTTTTTGCATGATTATAAATGAAATGCTTATGCTATGCAGATGATAATTATTTTTTGTTTTATCTTTATGTAATGAAAGGGAATGCAAGATGAATGTTTTTTTTTTCAAACTTTTGTTAGATGCAAATGCAATGGTGCGAAACGATGTGAATGCGAAATGATGTGGATGCGAAATGATGTGGATGCGAAATGATGTGTCATTTACATAAAAAGAGGGTAAGAAAATAAGGATATTATTTTCTACGATTTTGAAATAGAGTTTAAGAAAAAGGAATGCCTAAACTAATGCAACAAACAAAGGCGTGCCCCCGTGTCCTACAAATGGTGGGAATCCTAGGGTCTAAAGTCGACGAAAGGGGTAATCCTCCCATGTAGGTTCTAATCACTTCCTTACAATGGCAACCAAGAGCTAAAGTCTCTCTCATGATGGCACCCACAATCGTAGAAAGCTACCGAGTGTGAGGCATCATGACGAAGCGCACTCTTGGGCGGAACTTTCATGAGAGCCATACAGACAAAGGTCTACGAATGGCAGTCACTAATCGTTCCCACTCTCCTAGGTTTTTGTTCAGACCTTGGGTTTTAGGCCCCACTCAATGCTCACAAGTATAGGATGTGAAGTGTGTGTCGAGGGCACAACACCTAGGAATAACTACCCTTCCCCACCTGCAAATGAAAATCCAGAGCAGTCCAGACAAATAGCATGTTGTTTATCCTAGGGTTCAATATCGATCCAATATAAACTAATCTAGGGTGCCAATTACAATGCACTACTTACCTCAAGAAAGGGAGCAAAGAAGAAGGGGACATGATAAGAAAGGGGAAGTATGCATGTGCTTACCATAGGAAAGGGAGCAGAGAAGAAGGGGACATGATAAGAAAGGGGAAGAAATGCATGAGAGAACTAAGCAAAAAAAGTAATTATCTATTGCAAAAACAAACATAGAAGAAGAATGCACATGGACGTAACATGCTTATGAAAAAGGAAGAAGAAGCAAGATATTCAAATCAATCATATAAACCACACATTTAATTAATTAGGCTTGACCCACTTTTGAAAAAATGTTTTTTAGGGTCCCCAGTGAAGTCGCCAGCTGTTGCGCCCGAAAAAGTCCCCGAGGGAGAACCTTCCTCGTTCACAACTTTTCTTAAGACAATGAAGCCGCCACCAATATTTATTAAGGAAAATATTAGGAAAACCTTTTTTGGAAAGCGATTGGTCTTGCGAAACTAGAGAATAGGGTTCGGGGGTCGGTTACGCGCAGGGAAGGTGTTAGCACCCCACACGTCCTCTCTACTGAGAGGGAACCTTTAATTAAATGTGTGGTTTTTAGTGTATTGACTTGAAAATACTTAATTTTGCCTCTCTACTTCTCATTGAAAAAACTCTTTATGAAAATCTTTATTTATTATGAAAAAAAGGGGGAAAAGTGGTTTTTTAGAAAAAACGCTTGACGGGACATGGCCCGCTCCTACGTATCTCCTGGTGCGATGGAGAACTCAAAGCTACGTAGTTCTTCTTTGTTTGGAAAACGGTTTTTATTTTTTATCTTGTTTAATTGTGAGAATTGAGCTTTCATGATGATCAATTGAGCAAAGGCTCCAAGTGACCACCATTAGCACTCCATTGTTAATAATCATGCAAGCAAAGGCTTCGCAAGACTACTAACAAAGTTTTTGATTTAGTGAAAATCTTTAGGAAAATTAGGCGTTCATGATGATCAATTGAGCAAAGGCTCCAAGTGATCGCCACTGGTACCTCATTATTAATAATCATGCAAGCAAAGGCTTCGCAAGACTACTTAACAAAGTTTGATTTTGAAGAGTTTTCGCAATTGGATTGATTCTCGTTTAGGGAAAAGAAAATCTGTTATTTTGAAAAAAAGGTTGGTGAGAAAAAGGTTTACCTAGGGGAAAGAAGTATGTTTGTATTTATTTTAATTTAGAAATTGTTTGTTTTAAATAGGGATTTTAGGACATGATCCGTAACGGTTCATTTGTAGTCCTAAAAAGCTGACTAATCCGACTGTACAGTCGACTTAATCCCCTATTTATATTTTTAGAATTTTTATAAAATAATTTGTGTATTTAAAAAAATTAATGACGACACTAACAATTAATAAAGCGTAAAGTTAATAAATAAATAACTATACATATAAATAAATAAATGAATAAATAATAAATAATTATTTACATAGATAAATAAACAATATAAATAATAAATAAGTATGTACATAAATAAACAGTATACATAATAAATAAATATATACAAAAATAAATAAATAAATTAAATAAATAAATGCAAAACTAACCTCCAGCTGATTAATGCGATCAACGCCGAAACGGACCGAGCAATCTGGCCATATCAACCGCGAACCGGACTCCTATCTGGTCCGTTTTCACCCGAAAACCACCAAGTAAAGGACTTCAACGGCCATCCCAAAAATAACTAAAGACGGGCTTTCAATCTAACGGACTGCAAAAGGTAGTCCAAAAGAATTAAAGACAGGCTTTTAATCTAATGGACTGCAAATGCTAGCCCAAAAGATCACTTACCCCATCAATCACCCATGTCCATAGCCTTTGCATCTCCATCTCTTTTATAGCCAAAGGCTAGGTAGTTCTTGTTTCTCCCAAGCAATGTGGGACTAAAACAACATTGAAAAGCAATTTTCATTTTTCTCAAACCAGCCATATTGACAATGCGATTTCGGATTCGTTAACCGTTGGATCATCGTTGTTTTTTGACACCAGGTTCATGAGACATCCATCTTAACTTCTACCGTTTGGATCGTCGAAACGACGTCTGAGGAGAGAGAAATTGCCTTCGCAAAAAGTAGAAAAAACAACTCCCGTTTTTCTCAAACCAGCCACCGTACAAGTGCGATTCTGGATTCGTTAACCGTTGGATCATCGTTGTTTTTTTGACACCAAGTTCATGAGACATCCATCTTCAATTTCACCGGTCGGATCGTCGAAATGATGTCCGAAGAGAGAGAAATCACCTTTGCAAAGTAGCTGCAGTTTTGGGTACTTGGTTTATTTTTGTATTTTTGTAACTTTGGCATTCTTGGGCCAAGTCATGTACATGGACATTCTCCTTTTTTGTAATAATAATCTTTTATTGCACCTCCCCTTTTTTATTTTCTTTTGTAATTTGTATTATTTCTTATCTATTTTATTTTTTATTTTCATTTTTTTAATTAAAGATATTGTAACAAGAAAAATAAATTAAATCTACTATGTAATTTTTGTGTTGAAAGTTAGGGTTTGGACCTAAGCCGGACAAAATTGGGGTATGGCAGCTGCCCCTCTTTATTTGGATTTTACCAAGAAATATGAATTGCGCGAGGCATATTTCGAAGGTAAAATAGAAATAAAGAATTCCGAAATTATACCAATTTTGTCCATTTGGAGAAATCCGAATTTTCTTTCTTCTTTTTTTTTTTTGTTTTTTTTTTTGGAAAGATAGACACTTTCGTGTTGGTGCGAAAATAGTAAATGAACACTGACGTGCGGACTGAAAGGTAAAATGGGCACTTGGCGTGCAGACAAAAAAGTAAAATGGGCACTTGGCGTGCAGACAGAAAAGTAAAATGGGCACTTGGCGTGCACACAAAAGTAAAATGGGCACTTGGCGTGCAAACAGAAAAGTAAAATGGGCACTTGGCGTGCAGACTGCCTAAAAACCTGTAATCCTTAAACGAACTCTTGACGAATCCGAGTTTGCACGTGGCTTTGAGGAGCACGCTCTTCCTGTTGGCCTTTTCGAGCGACCGAGGGGATCGTTATCAGCTCCGGAACTGATATACTGATCAATGCACGGCGTCCGCTGTATCTTAGGCTTGATACAACTATTCCGTTGAACCTCACATGGGGCTGCGGTCCATCGCGTTGCTCGTACACGATGTGAGACCTGGGCAGAAGGGAGCGATGATCTCTGTGCTCCGATCCGCAATGCGCGCTTGAGCGCTCTCTTTTCTTTTCTCTCTTTCTTTTCTATTTCTCTCTTTTCTTTTTTTTTTCTCTTTCTGAACTCCCAACTTGGGGAACATTTTCTGGAATCTGGGGGCGAGGGCTAATACCGAAGTGCTCATCCTCTTTTGTACCTGTAGCTGAAAATGAACAAATGCATGCAATGCAAATGCCATGATTGCTGTTTTCTTTTTTCTTATGATGAATGATGAGTTTCTTATTTCCTTTGTCTATGTCGGATGAATGCATGATCTTCTACTGTTCCTATATGCTTGATGGATGCAATGATTTTCCTTTTCTTCTCTTGTCTGTACGCAATGCATGATTTTTCTTTTTCTTTCGCTTATGAATGCATGATTTTCTACTATTCTTATATGCTTGATGAATGCAATGGTTTTCCTTTTCTTCTCTTGTCTGTACGCAATGCATGATTTTTCTTTTTCTTTCGCTTATGAATGCATGATTTTCTACTGTTCTTATATGCTTTTTCTCTTTCTCTAGCTTCTCTTCTTTCTTTTTCTTTCTTTTATTTTCTTTTTGTTGCTCTCTTGGCTCTTTTCTTTTCTCTCTTTTGGCTTCTCTTTTTGCTCTCTTAAGAATGCGAATGCAAAGCTCGTGTATTTTGATGCAAAGGAAACTTTCTCTTCCCTTTTTTTTTTTGGGAAAAATGATGAATAACATGAAATGATGAATGACATGGGATGTTCTAGCTTTCTTTTCTTCTATGAGATGCAAGTATTAATGTGATGCAACTGTATTGCTTTGATGTTTGATGCAAATGTATGCGGTGATTGATGCTTTGATGAATGAAATGCTCCTGTTCTAACTTCTGTTTATTTCTTTTTGCTTCTTCTATGAAATGCAAACATTAATATGATGCAATGCTCTGATGTTTGATGCAATGATTCTTGTTCTTTTTTCTTTTATGGAAATCCTAACGTTAATATGATGCGTATGCACTGCTTTAATGTTTGATGATTGAATGACAAAGGAATGCTTGTGAAATGATGAATGATATGGAATGCTGGATGACAGGGAATGTTTTTGTGTTGCTTTTGTGGTTTCTTTTCTTTGTTTTCTTTTTGCTTTCTTTGCTTTTTTTTATGGAATATCTGATGCAAAATGTAATGCTCTAATGATGCAATGATTTTGTTCTTTTCCTTTTTTATGAAGTGCGAATATGATGCCAATGCAATGAAAAGATTTCTGCTTTTTCTTCTTTACTATTTTCTTCTATGCAAGATTTAATATGGTGCGACTGATGTGGAACGTTTTTTTCTTTTTACTATGTGATGAATGCACAAAATGTGAAGATGCAAATGTAATGCTTTGATGCATATGCTATAATGCCTAGATGCATGAGGTAAACATTTTTTGTGATGATGAGATGCGAGACTTCGAATGCAAGGAATTGAGATGAGTATTGACCATTCTGTTGAAAAATTGAATTTGATTCAAACTCTGGTGTTCTCAAGGTTTTTATTTACAAACAAACTCACTTGTTTTCTCTTTCTTTCCATGATGACTGAATTTTAGATATCACGTAAACAACTTGTGTTCTCTCCTTTGAAGCATTATCTAGTAAGCATGCATAGGAGTGCAAATGTGAATGAATGAGTCAGTTAACTTGGAATTGGTTTAGGGCATGGACATTTATGGCAAGTGAAGGAATGACAGACATGGTTATTGCCGAAGCTTATGAGGGACCAAGAGATACAAGATTGCCCCAATTCAGGTCTTTGACGAGTGAATAATTTGCCCCTGTCTAGTGGTGACAACAACCAGGGGTGTAGAAGATGCTGAATTGGGAACGCTTCGGCTCTTGGGATGAAAGCTGGAATGAAAGGGGTTTTGCTTCAACCAACAGAATTTGATGTTGCCCCAGTCATAACGAGGACAAAGCTGCCCCAATCAGAATGACAAGGTCTTGTTTAGGATAGTGAGTTGAGAGATTGCCCTGGTGAGGTTTTTATGGAAATGAATGAGGTGAAGGAATGGGAATGCACTCGCCCCACTTTGGAATGACATTGACAACTGGAGTGACATGGGATGGGCATTGAACAGACTTTCCCAAGACTAGGGTGTGTGGGTGGTGAAGAGAATGCCCCAACTTTTGGGTCTGAGTGGTATTCTCAGTGCAAATCTTTGGTTCTCTACTGATGTCTTGACTTTTGGTGCGAATGAATCCTTACCTGGTGATCACTAAACCTTGTTTTAATGCATCTTGAATGTGTTTTGGAGTGCAAGTCCCTCTTTTTTATTTTTTCAGCTTTCTTTTTTGGTGCATCTTGACTTTTGGTGCGAAAGAATCCTTACCTGGTGATCACTAAACCTTGTTTTAATGCATCTTGAATGTGTTTTGGAGTGCAAGTCCCTCTTTTTTATTTTGTCAGCTTTCTTTTTTCTGACTGTTCGTTTTTGTTTCCTCAGTTCTCTTTTTTCTGAGGGTTTATTCTTTCTTGATCAGCTTTCTTTTTTCTGATCGTTTGTTTTTCTTTTGAGCAAACACATTGTACATAGATAAGCTTGTTCGTCCTAAGATTAGAATTCGAGTGAACAAAAGCAACCGGTCATTGATCGGAATGGACTTTTCGGGATTGTGGTGTTTTGTGGAGGAAAGAGGGTTAGGCTTAATGAAGTGTTTGAGGCTAAAGGGAGGATGAGTTTTGTTTGGCGTTGATTGACGGTTAATGGTCTATGAGGAAGATGGTTATTGGGCTTGTTTGGGCTCTGTTAAAGCAAAATCGTGTCTCATGGTAGAATGACTAAGGGCTTTGATGTTGAGGCCAAAGGAAGTGTTTGAAGGTTTATGGAATCAGGTGTTGGAATGATGAAGTGTTTGAAGGTTTATTTAGACAAGGATCTCTTGTGTTTTGTGGTAACATGTACCAGCTCACCACTCACATTTCTTTTGTATTTTCTTTTGTTTTGGGATTTTCATTTTTGATTCCCCTTTTTTTTGATTTTCTCTTTTCCCCTTTTTTTTTTCTTCTTTTTTTTTGTTTTATGATTCTTTTCCTTCTTTGACTCGGGTGAGCTGATAAAAAGTGATGCACTATTTTTTTATTTGGGGTGATCCTTGCCTAGGGTGATCTTTGGATTTTGGTTTTCCTTGGCTCAAGGTGGGTAGGAAAGGGACTTTCTGGGATTTTGGGGTTTTTGAGGAGATGGCCAAACTTCATTTCAAATCCCGATTGCTTATTTCTATGAGACTTAACTTTAGAACAATAATTTATCTATCTTCATGTGTTTGCTCTTTTTTCCTTTTTTGTGCGCTAATTTTTGCCTGGACCGCTCTTTGCGAGTTTTCAGTCCACCGGGCGCTCCTTTTTGCCTAGGCCGCCCTTTGCGGGTTTTCAACCTAGCGAGCTTGTTTTCTTGTTTATTATATCATTATTATTTTTTTTTGGGAGACTTGCACTGAAGGAATATGATATTGATAAGGAAAATTAGTGATCACAGAGTTGCCCCAGCATGGAGGACTTAAAGTCTTAGTGAGAATGAACCAAAAATTCAAGTATGCACTGATGGGAGAGAATATGCTTTATGGGTGGACGGGGCGGGATTAGACTTGGATAAGGAATGAAGGAAATTGACTGACTCAAACAAGAGAAACTGCACCTGGCATGCACGCTCATTAGAAGAATGCTTCACAGAGAGTTAACATCAGTTGAAAAATTTGTTTTTTTTTATACACTATTTCAGTCTTTTGATGCAGTGCTTTTGAAAGAAATGCAAATGAGCTATTGATTTGAAAAACTGAGTGCCTTGGAACACCTTGAGTTTGCAACCAAGTAAGGATAAACTTTTTCAAAAAGGATGATTGTTTCGCAAGAACGTCTCGCTTCTCATCACAACTCTTATTTTATGCAATGAATGAATGAACAAATTATGATATGCAAGTATGATGCAAATACGTGGAGAATGACCACTCGAAGAGTGTGGCTTATTCTAAATAATTTTGTTTTTTTTAGTGCAAGACAAAATGCCAATGCGAATGATGCAAGAATGATGCCCCTTTTTTTCAAAATGATTTTTGACTTTGATTTTTTTTTTTAGAGGCGAGACAAGGAACGAAATACCAATGCCCCCTTTTTCTTTTGAATGATGAAAGATGCAGGAATGATGCTTTTCTCTAAATGATTTTTTTTAGAGGCAAGGCAAAGTATGAAATGCCAATGCCCCTTCCTTTTTGAAAGATGCATGTATGGAGGAATGATGTATTTGAACCAAAGTGATGAGGTTAATGAAATGGTGCATGAATGCTACATTTTGAATAAATTTGATGATGATTTTTATTCATGATTATGAATGAGATGCTTTCTTGTTTTCATTTTTTTTTTGTGCAATGAAATGCATGATACTCACAATGATTTTCTTTCTTTGTTTTTTAGTTTTGGAACATGATTTCGAAAATTATTTGGAGATGCAAATGATTTATTGAAAAAAGGGTTTTAGAAAAATGTGCCTGACGGGGTATGACCCGCTCCTACGTATCCCCATTGTAATGAGGAATCAAAGCTTACGTAGTTCTATTGTGTCTCTTTTTTTGAAATAATGCTTATGCATGAACGCCTCGTCTTGGGTGAACTCGACGAGGATTTTTTGCATGATTATAAATGAAATGCTTATGCTATGCAGATGATAATTATTTTTTGTTTTATCTTTATGTAATGAAAGGGAATGCAAGATGAATGTTTTTTTTTTCAAACTTTTGTTAGATGCAAATGCAATGGTGCGAAACGAATGTGAATGCGAAATGATGTGGATGCGAAATGATGTGGGTGCGAAATGATGTGCCATTTACATAAAAAGAGGGTAAGAAAATAAGGATATTATTTTCTACGATTTTGAAATAGAGTTTAAGAAAAAGGAATGCCTAAACTAATGCAACAAACAAAGGCGTGCCCCCGTGTCCTACAAAGGGTGGGAATCCTAGGGTCTAAAGTCGACGAAAGGGGTAATCCTCCCATGTAGGTTCTAATCACTTCCTTACAATGGCAACCAAGAGCTAAAGTCTCTCTCATGATGGCACCCACAATCGTAGAAAGCTACCGAGTGTGAGGCATCATGACGAAGCGCACTCTTGGGCGGAACTTTCATGAGAGCCATACAGACAAAGGTCTACGAATGGCAGTAACTAATCGTTCCCACTCTCCTAGGTTTTTGTTCAGACCTTGGGTTTTAGGCCCCACTCAATGCTCACAAGTATAGGATGTGAAGTGTGTGTCGAGGGCACAACACCTAGGAATAACTACTCTTCCCCACCTGCAAATGAAAATCCAGAGCAGTCCAGACAAATAGCATGTTGTTTATCCTAGGGTTCAATATCGATCCAATATAAACTAATCTAGGGTGCCAATAACAATGCCCTACTTACCTCAAGAAAGGGAGCAAAGAAGAAGGGGACATGATAAGAAAGGGGAAGTATGCATGTGCTTACCATAGGAAAGGGAGCAGAGAAGAAGGGGACATGATAAGAAAGGGGAAGAAATGCATGAGAGAACTAAGCAAAAAAAGTAATTATCTATTGCAAAAACAAACATAGAAGAAGAATGCACATGGACGTAACATGCTTATGAAAAAGGAAGAAGAAGCAAGATATTCAAATCAATCATATAAACCACACATTTAATTAATTAGGCTTGACCCACTTTTGAAAAAATGTTTTTTAGGGTCCCCAGTGAAGTCGCCAGCTGTTGCGCCCGAAAAAGTCCCCGAGGGAGAACCTTCCTCGTTCACAACTTTTCTTAAGACAATGAAGCCGCCACCAATATTTATTAAGGAAAATATTAGGAAAACCTTTTTTGGAAAGCGATTGGTCTTGCGAAACTAGAGAATAGGGTTCGGGGGTCGGTTACGCGCAGGGAAGGTGTTAGCACCCCACACGTCCTCTCTACTGAGAGGGAACCTTTAATTAAATGTGTGGTTTTTAGTGTATTGACTTGAAAATACTTAATTTTACCTCTCTACTTCTCATTGAAAAAACTCTTTATGAAAATCTTTATTTATTATGAAAAAAAGGGGGAAAAGTGGTTTTTTAGAAAAAACGCTTGACGGGACATGGCCCGCTCCTACGTATCTCCCGGTGCGATGGAGAACTCAAAGCTACGTAGTTCTTCTTTGTTTGGAAAACGGTTTTTGTTTTTTATCTTATTTAATTGTGAGAATTGAGCTTTCATGATGATCAATTGAGCAAAGGCTCCAAGTGACCACCATTAGCACTCCATTGTTAATAATCATGCAAGCAAAGGCTTCGCAAGACTACTAACAAAGTTTTTGATTTAGTGAAAATCTTTAGGAAAATTAGGCGTTCATGATGATCAATTGAGCAAAGGCTCCAAGTGATCGCCACTGGTACCTCATTGTTAATAATCATGCAAGCAAAGGCTTCGCAAGACTACTTAACAAAGTTTGATTTTGAAGAGTTTTCGCAATTGGATTGATTCTCGTTTAGGGAAAAGAAAATCTGTTATTTTGAAAAAAAGGTTGGTGAGAAAAAGGTTTACCTAGGGGAAAGAAGTATGTTTGTATTTATTTTAATTTAGAAATTGTTTGTTTTAAATAGGGATTTTAGGACATGATCCGTAACGGTTCATTTGTAGTCCTAAAAAGCTGACTAATCCGACTGTACAGTCGACTTAATCCCCTATTTATATTTTTGAAATTTTTATAAAATAATTTGTGTATTTAAAAAAATTAATGACGACACTAACAATTAATAAAGTGTAATGTTAATAAATAAATAACTATACATATAAATAAATAAATGAATAAATAATAAATAATTATTTACATAGATAAATAAATAATATAAGTAATAAATAAGTATGTACATAAATAAACAGTATACATAATAAATAAATATATACAAAAATAAATAAATAAATTAAATAAATAAATGCAAAACTAACCTCCAGCTGATCAATGCGATCAACGCCGAAACGGATCGAGCAATCTGACCATATCAACCGCGAACCGGACTCTTATCTGGTCCGTTTTCACCCGAAAACCACCAAGTAAAGGACCTCAACGGCCATCCCAAAAATAACTAAAGACGGGCTTTCAATCTAACGGACTGCAAAAGCTAGTCCAAAAGAATTAAAGACAGGCTTTTAATCTAATGGACTGCAAATGCTAGCCCAAAAGATCACTTACCCCATCAATCACCCATGTCCATAGCCTTTGCATCTCCATCTCTTTTATAGCCAAAGGCTAGGTAGTTCTTGTTTCTCCCAAGCAATGTGGGACTAAAACAACATTGAAAAGCAATTTTCGTTTTTCTCAAACCAACCATATTGACAATGCGATTTCGGATTCGTTAACCGTTGGATCATCGTTGTTTTTTGACACCAGGTTCATGAGACATCCATCTTCACTTCTACCGTTTGGATCGTCGAAACGAGGTCTGAGGAGAGAGAAATTGCCTTCGCAAAAAGTAGAAAAAACAACTCCCGTTTTTCTCAAACCAGGCACCGTACAAGTGCGATTCTGGATTCGTTAACCGTTGGATCATCGTTGTTTTTTTGACACCAAGTTCATGAGACATCCATCTTCACTTTCACCGGTCGGATCGTCGAAATGATGTCCGAAGAGAGAGAAATCACCTTTGCAAAGTAGCTGCAGTTTTGGGTACTTGGTTTATTTTTGTATTTTTGTAACTTTGGCATTCTTGGGCCAAGTCATGTACATGGACATTCTCCTTTTTTGTAATAATAATCTTTTATTGCACCTCCCCTTTTTTATTTTCTTTTGTAATTTGTATTATTTCTTATCTATTTTATTTTTTATTTTCGTTTTTTTAATTAAAGATATTGTAACAAGAAGAATAAATTAAATCTACTATGTAATTTTTGTGTTGAAAGTTAGGGTTTGGACCTAAGCCGAACAAAATTGGGGTATGACATATTCCTAATTCTGTTTTTATTATCTTGCTTGTTTTCTAAAACTAATTTCTAAACATATGCTATTCATGATTTTGTATTTACTAGCCTACGAAACTTTTTTTAACAATCCTAAATCAACATTTTTACAACAACAACAGCAACAATAGAAGCTCCTTTATAATGTAAAAAAGTATTCTAGTGAATAAAAAAGTATACTAGTGAATAAAAAAGTATACTGGAGTGGAATCTGACCTACCTGGCCTCCAGCTTCTGAAAATCTCTTTCTATTTACTTATTCGTTACTGCTGTCCTCTGCCCTTGTTGCTGTTACTGACTGCTCCGGCCTCTGAATTTTGTGATTAGGGTTTCAGTGTGGAACCCTAATTTTTTTGCTCTGAATTTCTGTCTATTTTGTGTCCATTTTCTTTGTAAATTTTCGTCTCTTTCTGTCTGAAAATTGGCTTGTTTATATAGGCAAATTTTTGGTTTAGCAAATTGAAAACCTGATTCTGATTGTATTTCCTATTTTGCAGGTTTTGGGCTTGGGTTGGAGATGTGTGCTTGGTGAGCAAGAAAGGGTTAGGATCCAGCTGCTGCTTCTCCTCTAGGCTGAGGCGCCTCTTTTTACTTTTTTTATGTATTTTCGGATTTTTATTTTTTTTGTATTTTTTAATTTATTTTGTATTTTTTTGGATTTTGTATTTTTTGTAAATTAATTTTTATTGATTTTTAAATATATTTGTTTTTTGGACTGCGGACAGATTTATTGTTTTTTTGGTCAAAATGGAAGCAAATGATTAAATTGGGCCAAGCCCAATCAAAAGACTAAACATAGGCCCAATTAGACAAATGACTAAAATAAGGCCCAATTAGAACAATTTTCTAAAATCAGGTCCAATCTAAACAAATTACTAACATAGGTCCAATAGCAACACATAGGCCCATATTACTAGACAGGCGCGAATCGTAGACATACAAACCAACTACGCAAGTATGGGCCCAATCAGTCAAAAAGGCATTTCGGCCCGATTGAACAAAGTATTAAGCGTTGGCCCGAATTAAAACGAGACAGCATCGAATGAACCTGAAAAACTTATCTCGTGGCAATAGGATTTGTGACTTAGGACACGCAAAATAAATGGTAGAAATGATTGCGGAAAAATATCGGACAAAATTGGGGTATAACAAGGTGGTTGAGGTTACGCCTGACGATCGGATAGTAGTGAAGGTTGTTGGCCGCAGTAAGTATTAATTTAGTAATTTATTAATCATATTTGTTTATTTTATATTTAAAACTTTATATATAAATTATTAGCTAAACATTTATCTTTTTTATGTACAGATTTATTCCTGGGAGGATTGTATCTAGCACGATCATAGACATAATCAAAGCAAATTACACTAAACCCTGGATGAATTGGACGGAGGTCAAAAAAGATAAGGATTTTAAGATGTGGAATGCATTCAGAGTAAGTTTTTTTACGAATTAATTAATTTTTAGTTTTTTAATTTTGTTGAATTGATTAATTTGTTTTTACTAACCAAGTAAATTTGTTTAAATAGGAAAAAATGGCATGGTACCCTAATGCGGCGAAAGAAGTTGAGCGAACATTCAACACAAGAGCTTCTCACCGCTTTTCTGAAATGCTCCGGCAACAGGGTAATAAGGGGATGCAGCCAACATGGATCGGTGATTCTGATTGGCACAAGCTCCAACTGAAATGGAATGATGCGAAGTATAAAGAAAAATGTGTCAAAGCCAAGAAGAATCGTGCTTCTGAGAGAGGGGGTTGCATAAATACGGGTGGTTCTATCAACGCAGCTAAACATTACAGACGCATGGTAAATTTAATAATTGATTAAATTTATATTATATATACATACGACTTGTATATTTTATAAAATAATAATATTAAATAATAACTGTGTATATATATATATATATATATATATATATATATATATATATATATATATATATATATATAGGAAGCTAGCCTTGGTCGGCCACCTACTTTGTCTGAGTTATACCGCCAACTTCATACATGAGAGGAGACTGGTGATTATATTGAAGAACGGTCAAGAAATATTGCGGTAAATAACGTTTATTATATTGATATTTATATTTATATATTGTTTTTATTATATTATTATATATTACATATATTACATACTAATTTGGTTATACATTTCTTGGTTGTTGCTTTCAGGAAAATTTTTACGAATGGCAGACCAGTTATCGTGAAACTCAACTGAGTAGTGGTAGTGAGATTGATCCCGTTGACGAGAGTCGAGCGGCTTTTCTTGCTTGGAAGGAATCTATTGGGTCATCAAAAGTTGGCCGGTTAGTAGGAGCTGGTGGTTTGGGACCGTCTGCATTCCCAAATTCCATTATTCCAATGTGGTTCCCGCATCTTCTAATTCAGACAGAAGTAGTGGTCGTTCTTATGTCCCCACGCCTTCAGAAATAAGCGATGTTCAGCTATTGACGCAGAAATTGAGCGACCAGCAGCGTGACATGGAAGAGCGACAGAAAAAACATGATCAGGAAATACAGCATATGCAGGAGAAGCAGACGGAGTTGCACAGGTTGAATGCGGAGAAGCAAAGGGTGAATGCGGAGCAGCAACAGTTGAATGAGGAGCGCTGGAAGCATATGATGGATACTATGTCTCAATACACGAGGCCATCTATGCCATCATCATCATCATTTTATCCACCGCAGAAGATGCAGCCTTACGACTCTGCTTTTCAGCCATACGCACCAGTCTTCCAGCCTTCCTTCCACAGCCCATATGGCCAGCCGTACTCTGGTTTCAACTCTCAGCTCCATCAACCCCAGCAGCAGCCCCAGCAACCCCAGCAGCAGCCCCAGCAACCCCAGCAGCAGATCAACACAGATCTAGACCTCAACACTGATTTTGAAACATGGCTAAATAATCCAGACCTCGACAACAACCCGTCCGAGCGCTACTATGCCTAGCAGTTTTTTTTGACAAAATGTAATAAATATTTTAATTCTTGGATCTTGGATGTTTATGCAAATTTTATCATTTTAAAGCATTATTCAATTCTCGTTTAATTAGCATTTATATAAAATAAATATTTATATTATAAAACTAATTATATTTTTTTGAATTAAATAAGAGATATTTTAATTAACGAATATATTATTTTTTTAAATAAACGAATTAAAAAACCATTTTTTTTAAAAAAAATAAAATAGATTTCCGCCAGATTCCGTTATTTTACCGGCGGATTCTTTGAAAACTTTCCGGCCAATTTGGCGCCGGTAATTACCGACGGATTTGGCGCCGGTAATTACCAGCGGATTATAGCATTTACCCGCGGATATTTACTGGCGTTTTCCCTGCTGTTACCGGCGAATTTTCCGCCGCTAATTTCCGGCGGAATTTCCGCCGGAAATTAGCGGCGGAAAATCCGCCAGTAACTGTTACCTGCAAACGAATTTCCAGCGAAAAAAATCCGCCGGTAATCGCCAATTTCCAGCGGATTGTGTCCATTTCCGGCGGATTTTGTCCGCCGGTAATCCCCAAAATTCTTGTAGTGTCAAGATTTTTTGCCATGATTTTTTGTTGTTTATTTGTTTTTGTTCTTCAAATTTAATGAGAAAAACATTGAATTTTTATTCTTAGGGGTAAATTTTTGGATGAATTTTATATTGTTAAGCTTGAATAAATTCTGAATAATTGTTAGTTTTCAAAATTGGAAATGTATATTATTTGGGGGTAAATTGTTGCACAGCTCATTTGTGTATTGTTGTTTTGATGTTTGATTAACCCTAGGTTAGACGACTATATTGGAAGTTGTTATTGTGTGTTGTTGATGGAAAGGGTGAGGTGCTGTCCCTCACCCCCATATTTTGCTTGAAATCATCTCCATTGAGATAATTGCGAGACTATACTAACAATTTTAAGGTTGGAAGTTAGAAATAACTTCCTTCACTACTTATATGGAAAAGGGTTTTGTTTGTTCTGTCCTTAACCCCCATATTCGGCTCGAAATCATCTCCACCGAGATCATATCGATGCCACTAACTTGATAGGTTATATTTTAGGTTTAGTATTGGGAATCTAACGCATTTTTTTAAATGCGTGTAGATGAATTGGAATCAATTGAATCGTAGTTGGGTGTATGATCGGTTATATCCGGGAAGAGCATTTTTGAAGGAAACTTTTGTAAAAGGGGTTGAAGAGTTTATTAGGGTAGCGTGGCGACATGATAAGGCTAAAAAGGAAGGGGGGATAGATGTCCATGCCTTAAAATGCGATGGTATAGCTATTACACCTGATGATGAAATTAGGGTGCACTTGTATCGTATCGGGTTTAGGCCTACTTATTGGATTTGGGTGGACTATGGAGAACGACTTCCAAATTTTGACTTAGGGGCTTCTTCAAGCAGTTCTAGTTTTCATGTTCCATCTAATGAACAATTTGAGTCGATGAAAAGCATGATTTGTGATGGTCTCAGAGTGAATGTGCCATTTGATGAGCCTCAATATGACGATCATGATGAACTTCCAAATGAAGAAGCACAAAAATTTTATTGTTTGTTAAAATAGTAAAAAACACAGTTGTTTGATGGCTCGCCAGAGTCAAAATTATCTATGTGTGTGAAACTTTTATCTCTCAAGTCCATTAGCAATATTTCTGAGTTGGGTTTAGATTTTGTGACTCAAATGATGTTGGACGGGACACCTAATAAGGATAGTTTGCCAAAAAGTTATTATGAAGCAAAGATGTTAGTTTCGAACTTGGGATTGGAATGTAAGAATATTGATTGTTGTGAGGATGGGGACTTGTTGTTTTATGACAATGAATTTGGTAAAACCGATGGTGCGCTGCAGGCTTGTAGATTTTGTGGAAAGCCGAGGTATAAAGTTCGTAAAGGGGAAAAACGTAATTATAAACTCATTCCTATAAAGTCGATGTTCTATTTGCCTATAGTTCCAAGGTTGCAGAGAATGTTTGCATCGCCTGAAATTGCAAAGAAAATGACGTGGCATTATGAGAATAGGAATACCTCGGACATTTTATGCCCCATCTGATAGTGAGGCGTGGAAACACTTTGATCGAGTGCATTTAGATTTTGCCTACGACCCACGGAATGTTCGACTTGGTTTGTGCTCTGGAAACACTTTGATGCTTGGACATTTTACGCCACCCATCCAAGCATCAGCGTCGCCCTATTCTTGTTGGCCAGTCATTGTTACCCCTTACAATCTTCCTCCTGAGATGTGCATGACTAAACTGTATATGTTTTTGACTAGCTTGATACCTGGTCCATACAAAAGCAAACATTGATATCTTTTTGGAACCTCTAAATCATGATCTCAAGAGATTGTGGCAGGGTGTTAGGACATATGATGCAGCACGAAAGAAGAATTTTATGATGAGACCGGCTTTGATGTGGACAATTAATAACTTCCCGGCTTATGGTATGTTGTCAGGTTGGGGGACTCATGGTAAATTAGCATGCCCCCACTGCATGGAACACACAAAAGCGTTTACATTGAAATACGGAGGAAAGAGTTCTTGGTTTGACTCGCATCGTAGATTCTTACCGCCAGATCATGTATTTAGAAAGATCAAAAGGGCATTCAAGAAAGGGGTAGTTGAAACAGATGTCCCGCCTTTGTTGACATCAGATGAAATTTGGAGTAGAGTTATGAATTTGCCACAAGCCACGGAGGTAGGTGTGCTCTCCTGATTGGATGGTTATGGACGAGTGCATAACTGGACAAAAAGAAGCATATTTTGGAATCTCCCATATTGGAAAGATAATCTATTGAGACACAATCTCGATGTTATGCACATTGAAAAGAATTTCTTTGACAACATATGGTTCACCGTGATGAATGTGAAAGATAGAACCAAAGACAATGATAAGGCTAGAATGGATTCTGCTCTTTACTGTAGCAAAAGTCGTTCCAATTTGAATTTGGTGCCAATGGCTAATGGCAAGATGTCAAAACCCAAAGCCAAATATTTTCTTACACCTGATGAAGCAAAAGATGTTTGTCGATGGTTGAAAGGATTGAGGATGCTAGATGGCTATTCTTCTAATCTTGCAAGATGTGCAGATGTGAACACCGGGAAGATGTATGGGATGAAAAGTCATGATTGTCATGTATTCATGGAGTGTTTGCTTCCAATTGCTTTTAGTTCATTGCCAAAGTGTGTTTTGGAACCACTTACTGAAGTGAGTCAATTTTTTAAAAAGATGTGCTCTTCAACATTGAGAAAAGATGATCTTATTCAGATGGAGCTGAATATTCCTTTCATTATTTGTAAGTTGGAGAGAATACTTCCTCCTGGATTCTTTGATTCCATGGAGCATCTTCCGGTTCACCTTGCATATGAAGCAAGGCTTGGTGGACCAGTTCATTATAGGTGGATGTATCCTTTTGAGAGGTAATTATCAATTTCAACATTTTAATTAAAGTGCATATTTAGTATGACTATTTATTTAATCAACTCCCCTTCCTCCATATATTTAGATTGTTGGGTGATTATAAACGATCGGTGAAGAATAAAGCTAGAGTCGAAGGATCGATCTGCGCAGCTTACTTACATCGTGAAACAATTTATTTTTGTTCTCATTATTTCAACAACTTTATGTTGTCAAGAAATAATAGAAATGAAATAGAGTTTGAAGAAGAAAGACACGCCCTGACTTTATCTGTGTTTAGCAAACCTGGGCGCCCCTCGGGAAAGAAGTCGACTCAGTGGTTATCAGATATGGAGTATAAATCAGCACATATTCATGTTTTGATCAATTGCACTGAAGTTAAACCATATCTTGAGTAAGTGTGCTTCAATTCAGTTTTCAATACATAGACATTTAGAGTATGAAGTTAAATCATGCCTTGACCAATTTTCATTCTAAAGAGTATGGATAATTCTTTTTCAGTGCATTCTTACAAGTTGAGGGTATACGCACTGAAGATTCTTCTATTCGTATACATGAAAGCTTTCCATCTTGGTTTAATGATAGAGTAAGTAAATAAAATTAATGCTTTAATGTCTAACGTTCAAAGTAGATATGAGAGATTACTTATTTTTTCCATATGTGATTACTTAGGTTTATGAAGCGGAACCAACTCCCCCTAATCCAACATTTGAGGAACTTAGCTGATGGTCCTTTTCATGAAGTTAGTGAGTGGCACACGTACCTCGTTAACGGTTATAAATTTGACACCCAATCATCGAGTGAGGGAAAACAAACAATTAATAGTGGGGTATATGCAAAAGGGACTGTAGAAGGAGGTGAAGATGAGTACTACTGGGTGATCCAACACATATATGAACTTGAATACAAATATTTAGACTATCAAAAGAAAATTGTTTTGTTTTATTGTAGTTGGTTTGATCCATCGGTTAGAGGAACGAAATTGAATCCAAAATGTAATACCGTGGACATTCGAATGGATAGAAGGTATAGAGCCTATGATCCGTTTATCATGCCTGAAAATGTGAGGCAGGTATATTATGTTCCATATCCATCAACTCGGGAAGGATATTGTGTTGCAATTAAGACAAAACCACCGGATCGCATTGAAGCCACTGATGTGGGGGATGAGGTTCCTTATCAAGTGGATGAATTGTCGGGCGTCAATGAGGTAATTGTAGTTGAACCATTTGATACCTTATGTGATGATCTACTCTACATTAAAGAAGTTGAACCAGTATTAGAAGAAGAAATTGGAGTATATGAAGAAGATGAAGATGAGACTGAAGATGTAGAAGATGAAGAAGATGAAGAATTTTTTTAATCTTATTAGTATCACATAGATAGTTTGATTAGTTTTAATCTCTACATGTTCTTGATTGTTCATCTAATTTTAATTATTAATATATATCACATTTCGCTTATCATTATTGTGCGTTGTTGTTGTATTTAAATTTATTTATTAATATATATCATTATATATTTTTCTTGCGTTTCGTTTTTCATAGATATGCATCCAGGATGAGGTTCTGACCCGCCGAGAGATGTTAGGGGGAAGAACATAGGTGAACCTAGAAGGCGGCGTCGAGTTCGTGAGGTTGTACCTAATGCAGGGGATACATTTTTGGGGATGCTCCAGACCACCACTACTGCTGGAGGAGCTGGGACTTCACGTTCTGCTGCAGCTGCTCCACCTACTGGTCATTCTCCCTCTGGCCCCAACTGGTATCCTATAAACCCATCTGGCACACCAGTATCCTATGAGTATTTTCCACCTCTGCAGCATCCTATGGGCACACCGGGAGGGTATATGAGCCCACCTCTGCAGCATCCTATGGGTACACCGGGAGGGTATATGGGCCCACCTCTACAGCATCCTATGGGCACACCAGTAGGGTATATGGGCCCACCTCTGCAGCATCCTATGGGCACACCAGTCGGGTTATCTATGCCTACACCCGAGGTACCTACTGATCAGTCCCTACAGGATGATCATTCTAACCTGTTAGACTATCTGATAACCTTAGAGGGGGGGTGAATAAGGTTATGTGTAAATCTTGCATTCTTTTCAAAATAAATGATAAGTTTATTTAAATCAAATGCGGAAAAAGAGATTTGAATTTATCAGATATATGCAAGCAGGCAGATCAGGCACAATGAGATATTACTCTATATTCAATATTCACAATAAGTTTGTTTTATAAGTAATGCAATGATATTGAATATAGCAGATCTACAGTAGTGATAGAGAAGATGATAGATAAACAGATCTGTAGTACAGTGAGTATAACTATAACCAGATTAACAGATTCAGATCAGAGTAGGGATATAGTTTTACAATAAATCCACTGAGTGATATTATAAACAAATCTAAATAGTATAGCTATAAACAGATCTTAAATAGTATGAAGAGTATGATTATAAACAGATCTGAGTAGTATAACTAAAAATAGATCACAGCAGTATAATAATATGGACAGATATAAACAATAAGAAATGTAAAGAGATAGGGATAAAGATACACCAGGAATTTAGCGAGGTTCGGGATAAAAGCCCTACGTCCTCGGCCTCAGGCTTTGCAACCTTTGGACTTGATAACAACCACTATATTGAAGAATTGTTTACAAACAGACAACTTCAAAATAGCAAATTTCAATTCCCCCGAACTGAGAACCCGAGCACCTAGCTAAGGATTTCAACACCGCTTCAATCTCCTGATTGAACGACCCAAGAGCACCTCCCAGGATTTCAATACCACTTCAATCTTCCCTGATTGAACGACCCAAGATTACCTCCCAGGATTTCAAACCAACTCAATCTCCTGATTGAGAGACCCAAGAAAACTTCCAAGGATTTCAAACCAACTCAATCTCTTGATTGAGAGACCCAAGAAAACTTCCCAGGATTTCAAACCAACTCAATCTCCTGATTGAGAGACCCAAGAACAAATCCCAGGATTTCAAACCAACTCAATCTCCTGATTGAGAGACCCAAGAACAAATCCCAGGATTTCAAAGTGACCCCCACAAATAGAGTAACGAATACAAAAAGAGATCTATGATCCAATCACCTCATATATAATGACAGTATAGTGACTGAGAGATGAGTGATATGGAAACTAGAAAATGATGTGAAAGTTGAAGCTCTATTTTCTCTCTTTCTCAGATCTAGAAAATGTATGTGAGAAGCAGAGAGGAGTTGTGAATTGTGGTGTGAGGTGTGTTTGAATTGTGAAACACACTTGCCTATTTATAGGCGTAGGAATGTTTGAAAAAAGGAAAATATATGTATAATCGATTATGTTAGAAAACAAAAGAATGTGATAATCGATTATATGTTCAAATATGGAAACTTGGTTTAGCTTGATAATCGATTATCATATATAGTTATATTGAGCATGTAATCGATTATTGTTGTCAAGGAATTCACAAGATGGCTTGATAATCGATTACATGATGTAGTTGTATGCATAGGTAATCGATTAATTTGTCAAGAAAGGAAGGAAAGGCAATAACTTAATCGATTATGTGTTTTGGTGGAAATGAAGGCATAATCGATTTATGTTTATAAAAAAGGAAAGAAAGGCAAGCCACTAATCGATTATTTTTTTTAGTTAAAATAGGAGAGTAATCGATTATGTGCTCTGAAAACACTCAGGCACCTAATCTATTACCATAATCTATTATCTTTATAAAAAAGGAAAGAAAGGCAAGCCACTAATCGATTATTTGTTTTAGTTAAAATAGGAGAGTAATCGATTATGTGCTCTGAAAACATTCAGGCACCTAATCTATTACCATAATCTATTATCTTTATAAAAAAGAATAGGATTTTGATTTCAAGCTTTCAACAAAACTATTTTTAGGGTTTTAATCTTTCAACAAAAAATAGTTTTAGGGTTTTTGTTGCCACCTTATGCATGCATGCAATTTTATAAAATATTTTTCAAAACTATTTTGATGCACCTTACACAGTGTCCTAAAGAAAGCAGATAAACAATTAGGTCTTGAACTGCTGAGGTGGCTTCTTTTCCAAGCTGCTCCATTTTAATCTTCCTGCTCTTTGCTTTATGTCTTGTACTTAATTCAACTTGAACCATTAGTAGATAAGGTGTAATTTGTTATCATACAAAACAAAGAGTGTTTGCCCTTGGTTCAACAAACTCCCCCTTTTTGATGATAACAAATTACATTATGCATATGGGGTTTGATAGTAATGGAACTTTTTCAAAAAGCTCCCCCTAAGCATATGCATAATAAAATAAACAGTACATCAGCAGAATAGCAGCAATTATTTTCTCCCCTCACATATACCCTGCATATATTCTCTCCCACATATAACATGCATAATATTCTCTCCCCCTATGTTTTCATCAAAAAGGAGGGGGGTGAGCACATAGCATATGAGATAATCACAAACAGACATAATCACTTTGTAAACTAGCAAAGGAGCACATAGCATATGAGATATCAGAAACAGTAGTTCATGCTATGCTCCCCCTTACTTGGTGATCCCCCTTAATAATTTTAGAATGCAAGGCTCTAGCAAAAAGAGAGTGGATCATCATGGTTTTAAAAATATGATACCCAAGATAATCATCCTTGGTTCAACAATATAGGTATCATTTTTAACATAAAAAATATGTTGCATCAAAGATCTAGTATAATAGCACTTGAGAAAAGGCTTTGATGCATACAAACAATTACTTCACATAAGTGTTTAATACTTGATAAATATAGTTGTGTTTTCCTTACCCACACAACCTTTACCTATTAAGCAGATTTATAGTTGGTATACATTACAGATTCACTAGCTTTGTTGCTCAAGTTCAAGAGTAGTGAAGCATTACCAGATTCATGAGCTTCGTGTTTCAGCTATCAAGGTACCAATCCCCTATACCTTGAAGCATACCTGCACACAAAAAATCAAGTAGGAACTTTTGGTACCCATTTCTCTTTGGGTCCTTTGGGGTTAGTTATCAAGGGGGTTTTCATAATCCACCTTGGTTTCTTACAGGAAGGTATAAGGGTACCAAGCTCACATAATTTACGGATAGGGCATCTAGGTGAGCTATGGTTTCCCTTTTGACAGTAGGTGCATGAGAAAACAGTAGGTGTATAACTTGAAGTAGCAGTTACAAAAGTCATTTTCTTTTTCAAAATAGGGGAGGTGGAATTACCTTCATACCCAAGACCTCTCCTATCAACATATTCATGTTGGGAGTGCAGTATCTTGGTTAAGGTATTTTCACCAACCTCAAACCTTTTTAAAGTTTCTCTCAAAATTTCATTTTCAACCTGGGCTTTATCAAAATTTTGTTTATGCTCAAGAAACTCAAGGTTGAAAGGTTTTATTTCATGTAGCTCATTCTTCAATTTAACTACCTCATTTTCAAGAGTCTCAATTTGAGTGAGCATGCTTTTATTGCTCTTTGTCAATTTCTTATATTTTAACAAAAGAGTTTCATGTTCAAAATAAAGAGCTTAAAAAGCCTCACTCAAATCTTGACTACTACAACCATCATCAAGTAAATCATCATGCATAGAGGAATCAGAAAGACTAGAAGAGTTAAGGCTTACCTTAGATGAGTCATTTGCCATATGACAAACACCATTTGCAATTTGCTCTTCTTCGTCTGTGTCACTATCAGTGCCAAGACAATCCCATATAGTAGCCTTAGGTGTTTCACATGTCGTGAGACAAATGGCATTTGCAACCTCTTCTTCTTCACTGTCAGTATAGTTGTTCCATGTAGCCTTCTTAGATTTCTTGGATTTCTTTGAGTTATTTCTCTTTTCAATTTTGTTGAATCACATGTATTCTTCAAATAATTCAGCCATGTCTTCATCATCAGATTATTCATCAGACTCAACCTCTTTCCTCGCTACCTTAGGTGTTTTAGCAGCAAGAGCAAGAGATTTTCTTTCTTTTACCATTTCTGCTTCTTGATCTTTGTTAGCAGCCAATACAACCTCAAATGCAAGAAGTGACCCAATCAAGTCTTCTTGGGACAGAGTGCCAATATCTTTGGCTTCAGTGATTGCACAAGTTTTTGGAAAGAACTCACCAGTCAGAGATGCAAGAATTTTCCCATTTATATCTTTTGTAGAATACCTCTTTCCCAGTGCCCTTAGGTTGTTTATAATCAGTTTCAGTCTCTGGTGCATAGCTGCAACAGATTCACCTTCCTTCATTTTGAATGATTCATACTCAGAAGTTAGGATTCTGATTTTTGTATCCTTTACTTGGCTTGTACCGACATGTGTAGCTTCCAGACAATCCCAGATTTCCTTTGCTGTTTGACATCCTTTGACTCTACCATATTCTTCTTCACATAAGGATAAGTGAAGAATATTCATTGCTCTGGCATTTTGAGAAATCTTATCCAACTCTGACTTTCTCAGCTCTTTTAGGTCGATGGTGTAGATATCCTCAACTGGCACTTCTTCTTCTTTGCTGGTAGCTTTACTTTTGATTTTCATTGGGATCAGTGGTCCATCTGCAATGATCCTCCATAAGGTGAAATCTATAGCCTGCACCTGACATTTCATTCGACTACTCCAGTAGTCATAGTTAGTCCCATCAAACAGGGGTGGCCTAAATAAAGACATCCCCTCTTTCAAAAAAGAACCCATAATCACAGATAGATAAATAAAATTTAAATTGCGAGATGTTAAGCTCTATATGCAATTTCTAGCTCTGATACCACTTGTTAGACTATCTGATAACCTTAGAGGGGGGGTGAATAAGGTTATGTGTAAATCTTGGATTCTTTTCAAAATAAATGATAAGTTTATTTAAATCAAATGCGGAAAAAGAGATTTGAACTTATCAGATATATGCAAGCAGGCAGATCAGGCACAATGAGATATTACTCTATATTCAATATTGTAACACCCCGATAATTTCTAACTTGTAGAAATTACCGAAGCGCACGACTGGCATACATCAGAGTGACTTTCCTTTCAAAATATTGAACACATACTAAACTTCGATGAATTACTCATCAAACGTACTTACATAACTGAACAGAATATAAATAAAGTCGGTCCTTACACCCTCAACTAGTGTTCAATACTCAAAAACCGAAAGTCTGCGGAAGCGATTTACAACTTGAAAGACATAAGTCGTACAATTGAATAGTCTTAAGATACTGAATAGAAATACCGAAATACAAAGAAAACTGAAATACAAGACATAATAGAAATTGACTATGTGGCTAACTAACTAAACGTTGTCCTCATAACCCTCAAGCCGGTTACAACACACAACACTAACTAAAGTTATAGCGTGTCACCAGTCACTTGGCATAATAAGCTTCCGGTGAACCCGTCCCCACTAATCGGCTGGGTCCCTAACGGGGCCTAGGTTCATAAGGCTCATGACTGCCTCTCCCCTAGCACACTAAACTAAATAGGGTCGTCACCCCAACTAAAAGATATATATGAAGATATACCTGAACTGAACTCAACAATGAACTTAAACATAACAATAACATAACAATAAACTGAACTGAACATAATCTTATTATTAACATTAGGTGATCTAATTACTAACTTATTCTTATAATTAAGTGATCTCACATGGCTTACTATGGTTCTTAACTTAGCTTACACTAATTATCCAGCTAATCCAAACATAATACATCAATCACACTTAGCATAATCATAACATAATAATCGGTCTCATAACATGAACTTAGCTTAGGCATAACAATCTCATAACATCAACTAACATTATTCACAGTCCCAATTACACCCAAACAGAGAATAGTACAATTTTGATTTCATATCCAGTTAGGCCTTTTTATTATCTTTCCAACGCATCTGAGAACACTTGAATCGGACCACCGGATTAAAAGTTATTGCGAAAACAAGTTCAGGGACTTTTTAGTGAAAACTGCAAACCGTCGCGACGCGAACACCTATCGTCGCGACGCGAAAAGTGACAGAAAGTTTTGCGTTGCAAAAATTAAGGGAGGTCACGACGCGATGGCCACGGGTCACGACGCGAAATTACCGAGAATTTTACCCTAACTTGTGATGCTCATATCTTGAGCTACACAATTCCAAATTCAACCAAATCAGGACCAAATTGACGAGCATTCAGTCTAGTTTCTAAAACAATTGACCACATGATTTTTGGATACCTATATCATCCCCAGATACTCAGAAACCGAACCTATTCTCAAACTGTCTCCAGAATTCTACCCTAACTTGTGATGCTCATATCTTGAGCTACACAAGTCCAAATGCAACCATTCCAATGCCAAAATGACAAGCCTCGAGTCTAGTTTCTAAAATGACAATCCACAAGATTTTTCAATCAGTAATTCGTTCCCAGTTACTACAATACCGAAACTACCTACAGAACATCGAAACAGTGAATTTTAACAACAAAATTAACATCAAGTAAGCACCAATTTAATCCATTGACTTGAGACATGAAAATCAGACATTCAACACAATCAATCCAGTCCAGAAAATCATCAATTCATACAATTAAATCAAACCGATTCAATTGATCAAATAGCGAAATGACTCGAACGAGGTTTTCATAAAACGAACCGATAACGGTTTTCATAAAACGCGTGACTCATTTTCAGAATACATGACACGTCAATTTTATTCCCTGGTGAGTATAGAACTCACCTTTTCGTGACGACAACCACACAACGCCGAGACTTCCCGAAACGAACGAACGGATGATCACGACTTTGCATGTTCACTAAACCGCTCCTAGACAGCCCAAAACTGAAAACCCAGCCTTCCAATGGCTTGTATTTCGAATCCAGCCACTGTGATGATTTCTAGGTTGCTTCAATCCTTGATATAGGTGCTGAACTTGGCTCTAGAGCTTCCCAATAAAACATGCAAGGGTTCGGATTTTCTGTTTTCACTAGTGCAAAATCAGGAAAAGAATTAGACATTTAAAGTCAGGCGCTCAGATGCCTGACTTTATATGTTGAGGCGGTGGCAAACTTGTAAATAAGAGGCAAAACTCGCGAGTTTTAAAGTCAAGCGAATACACGCCTGACTTCTAAAGTGAAAAAATAGGAAAAAAATTAGACTTTTAAAGTCATGCTATCAGGCGCCTGACTACATAAGTAGACACGGTGGCAAACTTGTAATTAAGAGGTAACGTTTTAAAGTCAAGCGCTTACACGCCTGACTTCTAAAGTATCTAATCTAAAGTACTAAAATATGGTAACTATTGGGTTCCTCTCTTCTCATTGTGCTCACTCCCTCGTCAGGCTCACTCCCTCTCTCACGCAAAACTCAATCTGTTCACTCTCTCACTCTCTGATTCCGTTCAATCTCCCTACGTTTCCTCTCCGTCACCGCCGCCTCTTCGTCGTCTCTCTCACCCTGCTCTTCTCATCGTGCTCACTCCCTCGTCACGCTCACTCCCTCTCTCACGCAAAACTCAATCTGTTCACTCTCTCACTCTCTGATTCCGTTCAATCTCCCTACAGTTCCTCTCCGTCATCGCCGCCTCTCCGTCATCGCCACCTCTCCGTCACCGCCGCCTCTTCGTCGTCTCTCTCACCCTGCTCACTCCGTTCGCAATCTGTACCTGTTCATCAGGTTCGCAATCTGTCCATCTCTCACTCCGTTTTCCTCTAGACTGTAGATCTAGATCAATTTCGATCTGGTGTTCTCAGTTCCGTTCATCTCTCACTCCGTTTTCACAACCCCTCGGGTTGATGTACGATTTGAAGGTTTCTCAGAAACCCTAGGTTCGTAACAATGGTGAAAATGAAGATCTGCTTCCAGGGTTTTGAATCGGACACCCTCAGGAAGGTAAATCACTTAACCGTTTCTTTAAATGCTTTCTTTAGCTGCTTGTTTTAAAGAAACCCTAATACCTGCGTTTTCTCTTATATAAAGAACTGAAGGTAGTAGATTCTTAGCTTAAAGATATTAAATACTCATTTTTGTTAGCTAATGTGAAATCAAATCTCTTTTGTAGGTTTTTGAAACAGTACTTGGTAATCTTCTGCATTAATCAGATGGCATCTGCACTATTTAGGTTCATGGCAGCACTTGGATGGGATATTGTAGTTGTAAACACATTTGGGACATTTTCACTACTTGCAGTTACTGTTTTAGGAGGATTTGTTATTTCAAGAGGTAAGTGAAATTGTAATGTAACTTTAAAGTTGACAAATTTAATAAACTTTTCTAATGATAAAAGTGTTCTTTTGCATTAGAGGATGTGTATAGTATAAGGTTAGAAAATGAAAATGTAACATAAAAAATGACTGAGTTAGTGAAACTTTCTTATGATAAAATTGTTCTTTTGCATTAATTAGAGGATGTGCACAAATGGTTTCTGTGGGGTTATTGGTCCTCACCACTGATGTATGGACAAAATGCTATTGCTGAGAATGAATTTCTTGGACATAGTTGGAGTAAGGTAATAAATAATAATACCCTTTGTTTTTAGTGGTAAAAAAGTTTTGTTACATAGAATGAGTTTTGGAATGAGATATTTATATATGATATTGTATTTCATATTGCAGGTTATTCCTAATTCCAATGAAACATTGGGAGTATTAATACTGAAATCTAGAGGATTTTTCCCAGAAGCTTATTGGTATTGGATTGGAATAGGAGCTTTGATTTGTTATGTGTTTCTATTTAATTTTCTCTTCACTTTGGCTTTGCAATATTTCAGTCGTAAGTAACATCTCCATCTCCCATTTTGAGGTGTGAACTTCTATGTAGCACCAGAACTTCTGGTTGAAGACATATCCGGTGTTTGACACGTATCGTATTGGACACCGACACCGACACTTCAATTACTTGTAATTTTTAAATTAAAATTTGTGTCCGCGTGTCCGTGTCATGTCTGGTATCCGTGTTTGTGTCAGTGCTTCATAAGTGGACTTCACTTGACAATAATTTTTTTGTCATTGGATATGTTTGTCTTTGCAGCATTTAGGAAGGATCAAGCAAGGTTATCCCAAGAGAAATTGCAAGAGAGAAATGCCTCAACAGCTGAAAATTCCACTCAGTTACAAACAAAAAAGAGTACTTATGGTGAGTCCTTTAGCTCCAAGTTAGAATTTATCTATTTGTTGCTTGAAGTTTGATATTCAAGCCATACATAACATAATAATTTTGATTAACAATCAGATACAAAGATGGAAGAACCAGAAAGAGTTGGTGAGAACAAAGCTAGCAGTAGTAAAGGGAGAGGCATGAACAAAGCTAGCAGTAGTAAAGGGAGAGGCATGGTTCTTCCTTCTCTACCTCTATCTCTCACTTTTGATGAGATCAGATATTCTGTAGACATGCCACAAATAGGTCCTTACATATTTTTTAATAGTTTCAAATGATTTTTCTATATGAATGTTATTGATTTGATTTTGAAAACATTTGTTTGCTTCCTTTGATTGTTTAGCTCAAATGCACGATCCCATTGCTATGGCCCATGACTAGTTTTGAATAGAGCTGTCAAACTGGGGCGGTCCGGTCCGGCCCAATGGGCTAAAGTGAAAAAGCAGACTGAGTTGGCCTAGCCCAATTACCTACTGAGCTGTGTTTTTTGTAGCCCAGCTCAAAGAAAAACACAAAAAAATGTTCAAAAAATCATAAAAAGTAGGCCCAGATCGGCCCATGGGTTAATTGGTCTGGAACAAAATGGACTAGTTCTGACTTGGCCTTTAATTTCTGATCCCAGTCTAACCCAAAACACTGGGCCATTACGGGCTGGCCAAAATCGACACCTCTAGTTTTGAATGATCTACATTCTACACTTGGTATCTTTAATCCTTCTAGTTACATGATCATAATGAAAGGAATTTCCAACAATATTTCCATAATTTTATGTATCTCAAAGCATTTGTATCTATCTTCAATCTCAACCTCCATATAAAACTAAAAATCAAGGATTGGAAAAGCAAAATTAGAATTGTTCCTACATTTTGTTGACTCTATTATCTTGATTGTAGGAAATGAAAAGTGAAGGAGATTGTGAGAATCATCTTGAACTTTTGAAGGGTATTAGTGGTGCTTTTAGACCCGGAGTACTAACCGCTCTAATGGGTGTAAGTGGTGCTGGCAAGACTACTCTACTAGATGTTTTAGCTGGAAGAAAAACTAGTGCGTATATTGAAGGAACTATTACAATATCCGGCTACCCGAAAAATCAAAAAACATATGCTCGCGTAGCCGGATATTGTGAACAATTTGATATTCACTCACCAAATGTTACACTTTATGAATCTTTGCTATATTCTGCGTGGCTTCGATTATCTCCTGAAGTCGACCGAGAAACTAGAAAGGTACAATTTTATCTTTCCAACTTGGACGCATGCAAAATTACTCCCTATGAAACAAAATATAAGCAGAAAACGTCTATGTATGCAGATGTTTATTGAGGAAGTTATGGAGCTTGTGGAGCTTAATTCATTAACTTGTTGGATTGCCAGGAGAGAATGGACTTTCAACTGAGCAGCGCAAGCGGCTTACAATAGCAGTTGAACTTGTAGCCAATCCATCAATAATATTCATGGATGAACCAACCTCTGGCCTTGATGCTAGAGCTGCTGCAATTGTAATAAGAACCGTGTGGAACACCGTCGACACCGGACGTATCGTGGTTTGCACTATCCATCAGCCAAGTATAGATATATTTGATGCCTTTGATGAGGTAAGGATTCTCATCATTCTGTTTCAAGTACTACATTTTAAAGAATCAAGTGCTTCAATATATTATCTACCTTTTTAGCTGCTGCTACTGAAATTGGGAGGGGAGCAAATATATGTTGGTCCAATTGGCAACCAATGTTCACATCTGATCCAGTACTTTGAGGTGAGTCTAGTGTAAATGTGATTGAGCATATAAACTGCTGCTGCTGCTATGGCATTAGCATATAAACTGCTCCTGCTGCTATGGCATTAGCATCTTTCTGCTTCAAATGAGTTTGTTGTTGATGATGAAGCCTGTAACATCCTCAAAATAATTAGGCGAATTATTTGGATGTTAACCCAATAGGAATAATTTAGTACTTGACTGGTAAATTTATTGAGTGCTAAGATTATTTATTGGATGACATTAGATCGTTAACCGGATAATACGGGTCAAGGAAGTTTTGAAATCGAAATAAGAGATTAAGATCAATATGGTAATTGGACCACGCTACCACTTATTTATTAATTAAATAAATGTGTGTGTGTGTTAAATAAAAGAAGAAAGGAAAGAAAGAAGAGGATTCGAAAAGAAGAGAAAGAAGAGGAAGAAAAGAAGAGAAAAGGAGAGAAAGAAGAAGAGGAAAGAAGAAGAGAAGTGAAGCCCACCCCTCCAAAATCCATCATCCTCATCATCTCCCTCTCCTCATCATAACCCAAGAGCTAGGTAAGATTTCATCCGGTTTTTCCCTCTTTTTGTGACCTACGAAAATTGGGGGTTTTTGTTGGAAATTTGTTGAAATCAAGGATTGATAGGTTGTGTTGGTGATTGGGTTATGTTTAGGATCGAAGCTAGGAGCGGATTGAACGCAATTGGAAGCTCGGAACGAAGTTAGGAACGGTTCGGTGTTGTTTGGGTTCGATTCGGTGATTTTGACATCTCGGTGATTTCGGCTCGGCAACGACTCTCGCTTCAAGGGTGAGTTTTACTCACGTTTAGGCTTATTCCGTTTTGAAATGAATTGTGTGACTTGTGTTCGAAAGATTTTGAGTCGAAAACGTTATTTTGAAATATATCGCGTTTTAACGAAATTCGAAATCGTTGAGTTTTTGATTGAATTGCTTGATTGTTTGATGTTGATTGGACTGGTATATTGTCTGGCATTGTCTGTTTTTGAGTTAGGAATCGATCGGGGCGAGTTTCGGATTGATCGGAAAGCAAAATTTCATAAAACAGGGCATTTTGGCAATGCTGTCAAACGCGCACGACCCGTGCGTCCAGGGCGCACGACCCGTGCGCCTGGTTCGGGTTCAGTGTTCAAAAATGTCAAACAGGGCGCACGACCCGTGCGTCCAGGAGCACGACCCGTGCGCCTAGTTCTGCCCAAAATTTTCAAAGTGCACTAAATGATTCCCTTTCGATCCTAATCCTTTCCTAATCTTTTCCTAACCCTTCTATAATGGTATTAGGCTTATAGTGCCATGATTTTGGGTGTGTTTAAAAAGGGTTCTATAAAATACTTTCGAAATGGAAATTCTTTCGAAAAACCGAACAATAGTATACGTGTGCAGATGTGTTTTTATTGATAACAAAGCGGACTATGAGTCCTACGTTGTAAGGTATAATTTAAATGAACTAAATGTTCACATGATTGTAGATATATATATATATATATATATATATATATATATATATATATTATATCGAGTTTGGATGACGACCCATGTTGACATACTAGGCGGGGAAGTCATGAGCCCTTACCCTAGGCTCTGTGCCATTAGGAAACACTATTGGTTATGGGGTTCGCCGGGATTACCATGTCTGGGGTCGGTGTTGTGCCAAGAGTTGATAATGCGGTTCATCGGGATTACCATGTCTGGGGTCGGTGCCGTGTTATGTAGTGCGATTCATCGGGATTACCATGTCTGGGGCCGGTGTCGTGCTAGGTTAAATTGCGTGGTTTATAAATTAAACTTCGAGATAAAAGATTTCATAATTGGCCCGAGAGTGTTAGTAGGGGTCTCGGTAGAACTCACTGAGATAGTATCTCACTGTTTAAATGTTGTTGTTTTTCAGAGACACAGGGACAGCAGAAATCGAAGAGGCACGAGTAGGTTGAGCTCGGATGGTTGCCGTTGACTTAGCTTTATGTTTAAGTCTATTTTCCTTTTGTTGTCCACATATTACAGCACTATGGCATTAGTGTTATGTTTATCTTTCCTTCTGCTTTCTTGTATGACTCTGATTACCACAGTTGCTGACAGTTTATGGTCTCAGTACCGTATGGTCTTATTTGTGTATAAGATGGTTATGTTGTATTTCAGCAAAAATTTTATAGTGGTATTCAGTGTCTGAACAGGAATTATTATCTCTGATGTTTATACTTTGGTGCACTTGGGTATTTTTACATGTTAAATATACCGGGGTGTTACGGTTGGTATCAGAGCGGTTCGACCTAGTCGGACTTAGCTTTTAGGGTCTTTGCTTTCTCCAGTCGTGATTTTCTTAGTATGCTATTAGACATTGAGCTTGATCAACTTAATACTTTGTGCATATTTCGCAGAATCATGGCCAGAAGAGGTAGAGGCGTCCCTCCTCCTGTTGATCCAAACATAGAATGGATGCAGAATGTCATTGAGAATCAACAAAAGATGACGCAAGATATGTTGCAAATGCAGCATGACCAAATGGGTCTGCAACAGCCCAACTTCCAACCTCATCAAGAAGATCCTAACCGGACATATTTCCAATTTCAAAAGATGAAGCCCCCGACTTACAAGGGAGGATCGGATCCAATGACCGCCTACTATTGGATTGATTCAATGGAGAAAATTTTTCAAACCTTGCAATGCGGGGAAGAAGAGAAGGTAATATGTGCGGCAAATGAGCTCGATGAAGATGCCCACACCTGGTGGTGTAATGCAAGACAAATGATGGAACTCCAAGGAACTCCCCTAACTTGGGACAACTTCAAGGAATTATTTCTGAAGCAATATTTCCCTTCGGTGAAGAAGCTGAGTAAACAACCAGAGTTTGTAAACCTTAAGCAAGGTGATATGTCGGTTGGGGAATATGCTGCGAAATTTGAAAGACTGTCTCAGTTCTATAAGTTGGGGAGGTATGCCCCAAATGATATGTGGAAGATGCAAATGTTCAAAGAAGGTCTCCGAGCTGATGTGAGCCAAGGACTCAGTTCTTACACTTTGGTTAATTATCCTGCCTTAGTGCAACAAGCATATGTTGCTGAGGAGGATCTGAGGAAAATGTATGCTGAAAAGAAAGACTATTGGAAGGGCAAGAAAAAGGTTGTTGAATCTTCTACTCCAAGCAGACAATTCAAGGGAAACAATTATAAAGGGAAGCTGGTCCAATCCTTTGATTCACCAAAGCCTCGCAGGTGTCCCAACTGTGGAAGACATCATTCTGGTGATTGTTGGCAAAAGCCAAATCGGTGTTATGCATGCAATGAAGAGGGCCACTATGCAAACGAGTGCCCAACAAAGAAAAATTTCCAAAGAGCACCAAATGCTCCTAAGCAGGGGGAGAATCAACACTTTGGATGCACAGACCATCACACCAACCGATAATCTTCTGAGGGGTACGAGATCTCTTTTTAATCACTCAGTCCATATTTTATATGATTCCGGTGCAACTCATTGTTTTATATCGCAAGCGTGTGTGGATCGGTTGGGATTAGCATTATCCGAGCTATCCGAACCGATAACTATTTTAACTGCTACCAAGGGTCGTGTCCAGACCCAATCATTGTGTGAAAATTGCCTACTTGTCATAGGGGACAGACAATTTGTTGTGAAATTTATCTGCTTGCCTATGAGAAGTATGGACATTGTTCTGGGTATGAATTGGATGGCTGAAAATCATGTAACAATCAACTGTGCCGACCGGACCATTAGCTTCGCCTCCGAATCCGTAGGCTTGACACAGGCAGGTTCTGAAGTGATGATCTCTTACACCGAAGCAAGCCAGTCATTATTCCAAGGTGCGAAAGCTATTCTTATTATGTTGTCTGAATCTACTGAAACGGGTTTAGACTTGTCATCTGTGCAAGTGGTAAATGAATTTCTAGATGTCTTTCCAGAAGAAGTTTCATCCTTACCTCCTGACCGAGAGGTAGAGTTCTCAATAGAATTGATTCCTGGTACAGGATCAATCTCTATTGCTCCTTATAGAATGCCCCCTTTAGAATTAAAGGAATTGAAGTCTCAACTTGAAGAATTGATCTCAAAGAAGTTCATTCGACCGAGCGCTTCTCCATGGGGTGTTCCAGTGTTGCTAGTCAAAAAGAAGGATGGTAGCATGAGGTTGTGCATAGATTATCGACAACTGAATAAAGTGACGATCAAGAATAAATATCCCTTGCCAAGGATAGACGATTTGCTTGACCAACTTCGGGGTGCAGTGGTATTTTCAAAAATTGATCTGAGGTCGGGCTATCATCAAATAAAGGTACGAGCCTTAGATATTCCGAAGACAGCTTTCCGTACGAGGTATGGACATTACGAGTTCGTAGTAATGCCCTTCGATTTGACTAATTCTCCAGCGGTATTCATGGATTACATGAACCGAGTATTCCACACTTATCTCGATCAGTTTGTGTTAGTTTTTATTGATGATATCTCGGTGTACTCTAAGACCATTGAGGACCATGTTCAACATCTCCGCATTGTTCTGAACATACTCCGAGAAAAGAAATTGTATGCCAAGCCGTCGAAGTGTGACTTCTGGATGCCGGAAGTGAAGTTTTTGGGACACGTGATTTCCCAATCGGGAGTTGCGGTGGATCCCAGTAAGGTGGAAGCGGTAATGGACTGGGAACGACCAACATCTGTCACAGAAATAAGAAGTTTCTTGGGTTTAGCTGGTTACTATAGGAGGTTTATTCATGGTTTTTCACAATTGGTTCTTCCACTTACTCGGTTAACTCGTAAGGCTCAACCGTTTACATGGGATGCCGGTTGTGAGGAATGTTTTCAAGAATTGAAGGTTAGGTTGACTTCTGCTCCAATCCTAATTCTTCCAAATCCGTCTTTGGATTTTCAAATTTTTAGCGATGCTTCTGGGAAGGGTTTGGGATGTGTACTCATGCAGAACCAACAAGTTGTAGCTTATGACTCCAGACAGTTGAAGACTCATGAAGAGAATTATCCGACTCATGATTTGGAGTTGGCAGCTATTGTGTACGCACTGAAGATTTGGAGACATTACCTATATGGGTCCCGTTTCGAAGTCTTTAGTGATCATAAAAGTTTGAAATATTTGTTTGATCAGAAGGAGCTGAATAACAGGCAGAGAAGGTGGGTAGAATTTCTGAAGGATTATGACTTCGAATTGAAGTATCATCCGGGAAAGGCTAATGTTGTAGCTGATGCACTAAGTAGGAAATCCATTCACATAGCAAAGTTTATGATGCATGAGATGAAATTGTTGGAGTCCTCTAGGGACTTAAATATGAATGCAAGATCAAGGAAAAATCGGTTAGTGCTGAGCCATATGAGGATCTCCAGTTCATTAAGGGATTCTATTCGCTTAGCACAGGAAATTGATGTAAAGCTACAATCGCAAAAAGTGTTGCCAGACTTTACCGAAGATAGTGATGGAGTGATTTGTTTCAACGGTAGGATCTGTGTGCCCGATAATGAAGATATTAAAAAGCAAGTGCTAGAAGAAGCACACCGAAGTTTATTTTCTGTACATCCTGGATCCACCAAGATGTATAGAGATTTAAAGCAGATGTATTGGTGGCAAGGAATGAAGTCAGAGACTACTGAATTCGTATCTCAATGCTTAACTTGCCAAAGAGTTAAGATAGAACATCGGAAGCCTGGTGGCCTGCTACGGCCACTAGATGTGCCAGTGTGGAAATGGGAAGACGTTTCCATGGATTTTGTAGTGGCATTGCCAAGGTCTCAAGCCGGTAACGACTCCATTTGGGTAGTGGTGGATCGGTTAACCAAATCAGCTCATTTCATTCCAGTTCGTTCGAGCAGTAAGGTATCCAAGTTAGCTGAGGTGTATTTAAAGAACATAGTAAGGTTACATGGGGTTCCTACCAGTATAGTGTCGGATCGAGATACGAAATTCACTTCTCGATTTTGGAAAGCTCTGAATGAAGCATTGGGGACTAAAGTACTTTTAAGTACCGCTTACCACCCGCAGACAGATGGGCAGACTGAGAGAACTATCCAGACATTGGAGGATATGCTTAGGGCTTCGGTACTTGATAACGGGAATAAATGGGAAGATCATCTTCCATTGGTGGAATTCTCTTACAACAATAGTTATCATTCCAGTATCGGAATGGCACCTTTTGAAGCGTTGTATGGTAGGAAATGTAGAACTCCATTGTGTTGGTGGGAAGTCGGTGAGAACCGATTGTTAGGACCTGAGATGATTCAGGACACCACTGAAAAGATCCGCCAGATCAGGGAAAGAATGAAAGCTGCTCAGAGTAGGCAGAAGAGTTATGCAGACAAAAGGAGAAGGCCGTTAGAGTTTGAGTCGGGTGATCATGTGTTTTTGAAATTGTCACCGACAATTGGCACAGGTAGGGCATTACGGGTGAAGAAACTCAGTCCTCGGTATATTGGGCCCTTCCAAATTATCGAGCGAGTCGGGCCTCTTGCATACCGTATTGCTTTGCCTCCGCCATTGTCAAATCTGCATGATGTATTCCATGTGTCTCAGTTGCGGAAGTACATTCCCGATCCAAGTCAACCGTTAGATTTTGAAACGATTGATCTTCGACCGGACTTGTCTTTCCAGCCTCATCCAAATTACATCATGGAACGTGGCGAGAGGACGCTACGAACGAAGTCAATTCCCATTGTCAAGGTGGTTTGGGATGGCTTTTCCGTCGAAGAAGCTACTTGGGAGCTGGAGGACGATATGCGGACTCGGTATCCGTATTTGTTTTCTTGAGGTACGTTGTGTTTAATTTTGAGGACAAAATTATTTTAAGTAGGGGAGAATGTAATATCCTCAAAATAATTAGGTGAATTATTTGGATGTTAACCCAATAGGAATAATTTAGTACTTGACTGGTAAATTTATTGAGTGCTAAAATTATTTATTGGATGACATTAGATCGTTAACCGGATAATACGGGTCAAGGAAGTTTTGAAATCGAAATAAGAGATTAAGATCAATATGGTAATTGGACCACGCTACCACTTATTTATTAATTAAATAAATGTGTGTGTGTGTTAAATAAAAGAAGAAAGGAAAGAAAGAAGAGGATTCGAACAGAAGAGAAAGAAGAGGAAGAAAAGAAGAGAAAAGGAGAGAAAGAAGAAGAGGAAAGAAGAAGAGAAGTGAATCCCACCCCTCCAAAATCCATCATCCTCATCATCTCCCTCTCCTCATCATAACCCAAGAGCTAGGTAAGATTTCATCCGGTTTTTCCCTCTTTTTGTGACCTACGAAAATTGGGGGTTTTTGTTGGAAATTTGTTGAAATCAAGGATTGATAGGTTGTGTTGGTGATTGGGTTATGTTTAGGATCGAAGCTAGGAGCGGATTGAACGCAATTGGAAGCTCGGAACGAAGTTAGGAACGGTTCGGTGTTGTTTGGGTTCGATTCGGTGATTTTGACATCTCGGTGATTTCGGCTCGGCAACGACTCTCGCTTCAAGGGTGAGTTTTACTCACGTTTAGGCTTATTCCGTTTTGAAATGAATTGTGTGACTTGTGTTCGAAAGATTTTGAGTCGAAAACGTTATTTTGAAATATATCGCGTTTTAACGAAATTCGAAATCGTTGAGTTTTTGATTGAATTGCTTGATTGTTTGATGTTGATTGGACTGGTATATTGTCTGGCATTGTCTGTTTTTGAGTTAGGAATCGATCGGGGCGAGTTTCGGATTGATCGGAAAGCAAAATTTCATAAAACAGGGCATTTTGGCAATGCTGTCAAACGCGCACGACCCGTGCGTCCAGGGCGCACGACCCGTGCGCCTGGTTCGGGTTCAGTGTTCAAAAATGTCAAACAGGGCGCACGACCCGTGCGTCCAGGGGCACGACCCGTGCGCCTAGTTCTGCCCAAAATTTTCCAAATGCACTAAATGATTCCGTTTCGATCCTAATCCTTTCCTAATCTTTTCCTAACCCTTCTATAAAGGTATAAGGCTTATAGTGCCATGATTTTGGGTGCGTTTAAAACGGGTTCTATAAAATACTTTCGAAATGGAAATTCTTTCGAAAAACCGAACAATAGTATACGTGTGCGGATGTGTTTTTATTGATAACAAAGCGGACTATGAGTCCTACGTTGTAAGGTATAATTTAAATGAACTAAATGTTCACATGGTTGTAGATATATATATATATATATATATATATATATATATATTATATCGATTTTGGGTGACGACCCATGTTGACATACTAGGCGGGGAAGTCATGAGCCCTTACCCTAGGCTCTGTGCCATTAGGAAACACTATTGGTTATGGGGTTCGCCGGGATTACCATATCTGGGGTCGGTGTTGTGCCAAGAGTTGATAATGCGGTTCATCGGGATTGCCATGTCTGGGGTCGGTGCCGTGTTATGTAGTGCGATTCATCGGGATTACCATGTCTGGGGCCGGTGTCGTGCTAGGTTAAATTGCGTGGTTTATAAATTAAACTTCGAGATAAAAGATTTCATAACTGGCCCGAGAGTGTTAGTAGGGGTCTCGGTAGAACTCACTGAGATAGTATCTCACTGTTTAAATGTTGTTGTTTTTCAGAGACACAGGGACAGCAGAAATCGAAGAGGCACGAGTAGGTTGAGCTCGGATGGTTGCCGTTGACTTAGCTTTATGTTTAAGTCTATTTTCCTTTTGTTGTCCACATATTACAGCACTATGGCATTAGTGTTATGTTTATCTTTCCTTCCGCTTTTTTGTATGACTCTGATTACCACAGTTGCTGACAGTTTATGGTCTGAGTACCGTATGGTCTTATTTGTGTATAAGATGGTTATGTTGTATTTCAGCAAAAAATTTATAGTGGTATTCAGTGTCTGAACAGGAATTATTATCTCTGATGTTTATACTTTGGTGCACTTGGGTATTTTTACATGTTAAATATACCGGGGTGTTACAAAGCCTTGTTCTGCAATCACGGTGAGATATTAGCTGTTAAATTTCTTTGATTTCTCTTTTAGGGTTTTTCTGTGTTGCTTAGTTTTACTTTCAATTGCAGATTGCAAACATCCGAAAACTGCTGAAGATTTTCTTAGATCTACATCCACAAGCAATTCTAAGGTTTCTACTAGTTCTACCTCAATTTTTGGTTTCTTTTTTTGTTTTTGATAAATTCAATTTTTGGTTTCTTTTTATTCTCATAATCAAAATCCTTAATTTGTTAATGGGTTTTTCTGTGTGTGTGTTGTTGCTTAAATCTCATTTTTATTTGACATAAATTGCTTTGAAACTTTCTGGAATTTGTGTTTGCAATTGGTGTACTCAACTCATTTCATACAGAGAGTTTTACACCAATTGCAAACACAAACACCCCAACGGGTTGAAAGTAACTTCACTTCACCCCTACCGGTGAAGTGAAGTTGAAAGTGTTGAAGGAAATAGAAAAGGAATATCAAATCGATTGGGATACTACAGAATCTGAAAATGAACTTCTCAAACCTCCAGAAGAGCTAATAGTATGTTTTCTTTCTATAGCTATCTATTAACCATTTTCTGTATGTTTTCTATCTCTTGATTTTTTATGCTTTTTTAAATTCTCATCTTATCAGGAAGGGCATAACACTTTTGTCAGTGCCAGCAGCTTACCAGTAAAGCCATCAACAGCTGCAGCATCAAAGAAGTGCTACTGAAAAGGAGGTATATAGACAAGCTGCTAGTTGATGCTAACATTTGTGCTCGTTTTGTTTTATTATCTAGTAGCATACTAAGGGATACCTATAGATTGGACTCCTAGTCATATAATTGTGTTATTCATCTTTTCCAATAAATGATCAACCACTGAAACAAATACTTTTTTGTCAATATGAGTTTACTAGAAGAACTTTAGTACAACAGTACTCATCCAAGTCTACCTGAGTTCCTTGATCAACTCCCCCTTTTGTGTAGAAGTAGCAGCACGTGCACATAGTGGAGTATTTCATTCAAATTTTATGTCATTGTGAAATCTTTGTTTACAATTATTGATATCTCTGCAAAAGATAGCTTCCTGTGACATGTGAAATCTTATTTATTAGGTACTTCAAAGATAGTGTTCTTTTTATTTTCTTTGATTAGTTTGTATTGACACTTAAATTGAGCATAATAGCATGTTCTATTTTGTAAAATGTGTCACTCTTTAAACATTCTATCATGTTATATTTTACTTTTTATACGTCCAATCATATAACAGAATTCATGTGTTCTAGTTTGTCCTATTTTAACCCATCAGACCATTTATTCTTTAGCTATTTGTCTTTGAATATTACTAGGAAATAGTGAATTATCCTTTTATTATCATTGCAATTTTGTTAAGACTTGAGTTGAGTGGAATTTTTCGTGCTTGTCAGGTTCGTTCGTTAGCAGGTGGAAGTGAGTGACATGGTCTTTTTGGATTTTCTGACTTCACTTCAACTGCTACACTTTTAGATCAAATTAAGAGGATTTCCCTAGTGCTTTATATGCTATAAGACTCTTCACCATCTTTTGGTTCATCTTTCTTCTTTAAATGCTAGAATTCTGCCTTAGCTGAAGCAACTTGACAAGCAGCTAATTGGAGAATATAGCTCAAATTTGGTTAAAGCTTGATATTATGTATGTTTCCTAAGTAGTAGGACTTATCTAGTGACAGTTATATATAGACATATTATAGATCTATTAGACATTCATTGTACTTGTTCCTTCTACAGCTGGAGATCTTTAGACATTCACTCGACGTGTTTGTTCTACAACTGGAGTTGTACATTCACTCCTAAGGTATATATTTGATTCTGATTTTTGTTGTACTAATTTCATGTTATGTACTTTGTCATTTTTGTTGTACTAAGGTATATATTTGATTCTGATTTTTGTTGTACCAATTGGCATATATCATATAGCTAACATTCAGTATTGTTTTTGAGAGGGGTGCCTTCCTGAGGCTACAAAAGTTATATTGCAGGCAATCAGATGCATCTTATACGTTCCCTCTGATCTTAATCAAATAATTCAAATGAGTTGACCACTTAATTACACACCTGAGCCAGATTCATCCAAACCTTATCATTCTTTCATTCAGTGTATAAATTGGAGGTTTAGTGGTGAAGTTATGCAGAATAAGCTGATATATGTGATTGACCATGCAGTTACATTATCTAAGGCGGCTATTCTGGGAATTACTCTTGGAGCCTTCGTAATTCTTCTTATGATACTATTGGCAGCTTGCCGACCACACAATCCATCTCCGTTTCCTGAAGGATCACTTGAAAAACCAGGTACTTAATTATCTGGGTTGCATCTTCATAGTTCAACAAGTTCTAGTCTTCAGCTCCTAAACTAAAACTTACTAATTAGTATCTTTGTATTGGCAAAGTTTAAGAGCTAGTTGGTTTTTGGTATATTTTATAGAAATATCTCCAGTAGATGTGACATAGGATTGTGTTATGGTATGAATAGGATTTTGTAATGTAAAATACATTTTGATTGGATAAGCTATTGACTGCATGAACTTGGAAATTGACAGTTAATTACTCGCCTCCGAAACTGGTGATTCTTCATATGAACATGGCACTTCATGTGTATGAGGGGAGAAGATGCCTTGGACTCCCTTTCTTCACCTACAATGAACTTAAAGAAGCCACAAACAACTTTGATTCTTCCAGAGCACTAGGATATGGAGGCTTTGGGACAGTGTATTTTGGTACAAGCCAGCATCCAATGTTATGAATTATAGTAGAATGTTTTGTATTTTGTAGAATGTTTTGTATTTTGTACCTAAACTAACCAATTATAGTAGAATGTGATGAATTAATGACCAATTATATAGAATGTTTTTTTTATAATTGTTTTGTTCTACTAATTTTGAAATGTTTGTTTTGTTGATTTGTTGGCAATCAATTAGTGGTGTCTGTAATTTGGATTGGCCATATTCCAAGTTACTGTAATTTGGATTGGCCATATTCCAAGTTACTGTAATTTGGATTGGCCATATTCCAAGTTACAGATGATTAGAGTAATGAATTTCGTATAACCAGGGTGTAACCAAAATTTAAAAAAAAAAAAAAACTTTTAAGGTCAGGCGCTATGCCTGACTTTAAATCATACTTACGAAGTCAGGCAAGAATTAATGCTTGACTTCGTAAGTATGATTTAAAGTCAAGCATTTATTCTTGCTTGACTTTAAATCATACTTACGAAGTCAGGCAAGAATAAAATGCTTGACTTTAAATCATACTTACGAAGTCAGGCAAGAATAAATGCTTGACTTTAAATCATACTTACGAAGTCAGGCAAGAATAAATGCTTGACTTTAAAACAGACTTACGAAGTCAGGCGCAATAAATGCTTGACTTTAAATCAGACTTACGAAGTCAGGCTAACGCTTGACTTTAAAACTCCTGACATACAAAGTCGACTTAATAAAAGTCAAGCGCCCGCCTGACTTTAAATCCCCTTTTCGCCTGACTTTAAATCCCTTTTTTGCACTAGTGTTTGGTTAAAGTGAGCTTGGTTGCCACCAATGGTGATTTGAGGTAGAGGAGGGGGATGATTTCGATTTCAGTATCACTAGGAAGGAAATGGTGAGTTGTTGTTGAATATGCTACTGGATTGGACATGCATGGAGTTTTGGGAAAACTCCCTTCATCTCTTCCCCTCTCACCCTCTCCCTCTCTTCCCTTTGCTGTTTTGATCTTTAGAAAAATGGAAATGTAGTGTGTTGTTGTTCTTACTTGTTCAGCTGGATGAGGGTACATATAAAGGGGCATGGTAAAAGACAAAACTACCCCTTACTTAAACATTTCATTCCCTATGACTCCTTCAGCTCTAATAGCTCAACTTGATGCTAATCAATTGTAATTAGACACGAAATGCTCATAATAATTCAATCAAGCAATTTACTTTTAAATCGATTTATTTTCAACCAAGTCCATAAATCACTAAATAATAATTCACGCCAAATAATTTAAAAAGCGAAAATTGGGGATATTACAATCACCCCAACTTTTAAAAATTTTGTCCTCAAAATTGGACCAATCAAAACAATTAGCACAAAATATACCATTCGTTGATCCGACATCAGCTTCGCCTTTCTGAGCGTCCAACACGTAGACCTTTCCGCTCGCGGAGTTAGCATTCTCTTCTCGATTCCTCTTCTTCACCAGGCATTCATTAGCATAATGCCCTTCTTCCTTGCAGTAGTAACACACAGGGGATCCCAGACGACACTCTCCAGTGTGAGGCCTTCCGCATTTCAGACACTTACCAGACCTTAGTAGTTCGGATGCTGTAGCCTGCTTTCCTTTGTTATAGATACCCTTCGGCTCATCACTTCGAGTTGGCAGCTCCAATGCTTTCTTCTTCTCTTTTCGATACGCTTTCCTTTATTCATTCATCCTGTTGAGATCCGCTTCTGCAACATATGCTTGTTGCACCAATGCCGGATGACTGGTCATAGCATAGGAACTAAGACCCTGGTTCACATCACCACAGAGACCTTGCTCGAACGTAATCATCTTCTGCTACGCCTCGATGACCTTCTGCATCCATTCGAAGTGTGGATCGACGGGGACGCTTCCCCTACCTCTACCAGCCAAGATTCTGCGAAATATGCACAAAGTATTGAGTTGATCAAGCTCAATGTCTAATAGCATATTAAGAGGAATCACACTTAGAAGACGTAAGAGACTCTTGATTTCTAAGTCCGACTAGGTCGAACTGCTCTGATACCAATTGTAACACCCCGATAATTTCTAACTTGTAGAAATTGCCGAAGCGCACGACTGGCATACATCAGAGTGACTTTCCTTTCAAAATATTGAACACATACGAAAACTTCGATGAATTACTCATCAAACGTACTTACATAACTGAACAGAATATAAATAAAGTCGGTCCTTACACCCTCAACTAGTGTTCAATACTCAAAAACCAAAAGTCTGCGGAAGCGATTTACAACTTGAAAGACATAAGTCGTACAATCGAATAGTCTTAAGATAATGAATAGAAATACAGAAATACAAAGAAAACTGAAATACAAGACATAATGAAATAATTGCGGCCGCTCCTCAAGCGTCTCCATACCGTGCCTCACGGTCTTCAACTTTCCCTGCTTAACTGAAAAACAACAACAATGGATTGGGTGAGACAACTTGTCTCAGTGAGTTCTATCGCGACCCCTTACTAATTCTCTCGGTTCAATTATGCTTGATTCATTATACTTAACTCATAAACCATAGTCCTCAAAATTGACTATGTGGCTAACTAACTAAACGTTGTCCTCATAACCCTCAAGCCGGTTACAAGACACAACACTAATTAAAGTTATAGCGTGTCACCAGTCACTTGGCATAATAAGCTTCCGGTGAACCCGTCCCCACTAATCGGCTGGGTCCCTAACGGGGCCTAGGTTCATAAGGCTCATGACTGCCTCTCCCCTAGCACACTAAACTAAATAGGGTCATCACCCCAACTAAAAGATATATCTGAAGATATACCTGAACTGAACTCAACAATGAACTTAAACATAACAATAACATAACAATAAACTGAACTGAACATAATCTTATTATTAACATTAGGTGATCTAATTACTAACTTATTCTTATAATTAAGTGATCTCACATGGCTTACTATGGTTCTTAACTTAGCTTACACTAATTATCCAGCTAATCCAAACATAATACATCAATCACACTTAGCATAATCATAACATAATAATCGGTCTCATGACATGAACTTAGCTTAGGCAAAACAATCTCATAACATCAACTAACATTATTCACAATCCCAATTACACCCAAACAGAGAATAGCACAATTTTGATTTCATATCCAGTTAGGCCTTTTTATTATCTTTCCAACGCATCTGAGAACACTTGAATCGGACCACCGGATTAAAAGTTATTGCGAAGACAAGTTCAGGGACTTTTTAGTGAAAACTGCAAACCGTCGCGACGCGAACACCTATCGTCGTGACGCGAAAAGTGACAGAAAGTTTTGCGTTGCAAAAATTAAGGGAGGTCACGACGCGATGGCCACGGGTCACGACGCGAAATTACCGAGAATTTTACCCTAACTTGTGATGCTCATATCTTGAGCTACACAATTCCAAATTCAACCAAATCAGGACCAAATTGACGCGCATTCAGTCTAGTTTCTAAAACAATTGACCACATGATTTTTGGATACCTATATCATCCCCAGATACTCAGAAACCGAACCTATTCTCAAACTGTCTCCAAAATTCTACCCTAACTTGTGATGCTCATATCTTGAGCTACACAAGTCCAAATGCAACCATTCCAAAGCCAAAATGACAAGCCTCGAGTCTAGTTTCTAAAATGACAATCCACAAGATTTTTCAATCAGTAATTCGTTCCCAGTTACTGCAATACCGAAACTACCTACAGAACATCGAAACAGTGAATTTTAACAACAAAATTAACATCAAGTAAGCACCAGTTTAATCCATTGACTTGAGACATGAAAATCAGACATTCAACACAATCAATCCAGTCCAGAAAATCATCAATTCATACAATTAAATCAAACTGATTCAATTGATCAAATAGCGAAATGACTCGAACGAGGTTTTCATAAAACGAACCGATAACGGTTTTCATAAAACGCGTGACTCATTTTCAGAATACATGACACATCAATTTTATTCCCTAGTGAGTATAGAACTCACCTTTTCGTGACGACAACCACACAACGCCGAGACTTCCTGAAACGAACGAACGGAGGATCACGACTTTGTTCACTAAACCGCTCCTAGACAGCCCAAAACTGAAAACCCATCCTTCCAATGGCTTGTATTTCGAATCCAGCCACTGTGATGATTTCTAGGTTGCTTCAATCCTTGATATAGGTGCTGAACTTGGCTCTAGAGCTTCCCAATAAAACATGCAAGGGTTCGGATTTTCTGTTTTGGTTAAAGTGAGCTTGGTTGCCACCAATGGTGATTTGAGGGAGAGGAGGGGGATGATTTCGATTTCAGTATCACTAGGAAGGAAATGGTGAGTTATTGTTGAATATGCTACTGGATTGGACATGCATGGAGTTTTGGGAAAACTCCCTTCATTTCTTCCCCTCTCACCCTCTCCCTCTCTTCCCTTTGCTGTTTTGATCTTTAGAAAAATGGAAATGAAGTGTGTTGTTGTTCTTACTTGTTCAGCTGGATGGGGGTACATATAAAGGGGCATGGTAAAAGACAAAACTACCCCTTACTTAAACATTTCATTCCCTATGACTCCTTCAGCTCTAATAGCTCAACTTGATGCTAATCATTTGTAATTAGACACGAAATGCTCATAATAATTCAATCAAGCAATTTACTTTTAAATCGATTTATTTTCAACCAAGTCCATAAATCACTAAATAATAATTCACGCCAAATAATTTATAAAGCGAAAATTGGTGATATTACAAATATTCACAATAAGGTTGTTTTATAAGTAATGCAATGATATTGAATATAGCAGATCTACAGTAGTGATAGAGAAGATGATAGATAAACAGATCCGTAGTACAATGAGTATAACTATAACCAGATTAACAGATTCAAATCAGAGTAGGGATATAGTTTGACAATAAATCCACTGAGTGATATTATAAACAAATCTAAATAGTATAGCTATAAACAGATCTTAAATAGTATGAAGAGTATGATTATAAACAGATCTGAGTAGTATAGCTACAAATAGATCACAGCAGTATAATAATATGGACAGATATAAACAATAAGAAATGTTAAGAGATAGGGATAGAGATACACTAGGAATTTAGCGAGGTTCGGGATAAAAGCCCTACGTCCTCGGCCTCAGGCTTTGCAACCTTTGGACTTGATAACAACCACTATATTGAAGAATTGTTTACAAACAGGCAACTTCAAAATAGCAAATCTCAATTCCCCCGAACTGAGAACCCAAGCACCTAGCTAAGGATTTCAACACCGCTTCAATCTCCTGATTGAACGACCCAAGAGCACCTCCCAGGATTTCAATACCACTTCAATCTTCCCTGATTGAACGACCCGAGATTACCTCCCAGGATTTCTAACCAACTCAATCTCCTGATTTAGAGACCCAAGAAAACTTCCAAGGATTTCAAACCAACTCAATCTCCTGATTGAGAGACCCAAGAAAACTTCCCAGGATTTCAAACCAACTCATTCTCCTGATTGAGAGACCCAAGAACAAATCCCAGGATTTCAAAGTGACCCCCACAAATAGAGTAACGAATACAAAAAGAGATCTATGATCCAATCACCTCATATATAATGACAGTATAGTGACTGAGAGATGAGTGATATGGAAACTAGAAAATGATGTGAAAGTTGAAGCTCTATTTTCTCTCTTTCTCAGATCCAGAAAATGTATGTGAGAAGCAGAGAGGAGTTGTGAATTGTGGTGTGAGGTGTGTTTGAATTGTGAAACACAGTTGCCTATTTATAGGCGTAGGAATGTTTGAAAAAAGGTAAATATATGTATAATCGATTATGTTAGAAAACAAAAGAATGTGATAATCGATTATATGTTTAAATATGGAAACTTGGTTTAGCTTGATAATCGATTGTCATATATAGTTATATTGAGCATGTAATCGATTATTGTTGTCAAGGAATTCACAAGATGGCTTGATAATCGATTACATGATGTAGTTGTATGCATAGGTAATCGATTAATTTGTCAAGAAAGGAAGGAAAGGCAATACCTTAATCGATTATGTGTTTTGGTGGAAATGAAGGCATAATCGATTTATGTTTATAAAAAAGGAAAGAAAGGCAAGCCATTAATCGATTATTTGTTTTAGTTAAAATAGGAGAGTAATCGATTATGTGCTCTGAGAACATTCAGGCACCTAATCTATTACCATAATCTATTATCTTTATAAAAAAGGAAAGAAAGGCAAGCCACTAATCGATTATTTGTTTTAGTTAAAATAGGAGAGTAATCGATTATATGCTCTGAAAACATTCAGGCACCTAATCTATTACCATAATCTATTATCTTTGTAAAAAAGAATAGGATTTTGATTTCAAGCCTTCAACAAAACTATTTTTAGGGTTTTAATCTTTCAACAAAAAATAGTTTTAGGGTTTTTGTTGCTACCTTATGCATGCATGCAATTTTATAAAATATTTTTCAAAACTATTTTGATGCACCATGCATGTTTTGAAAAACTCATCTCTCAGCTACTAAAAGTCATAGACCTTCAGTGATAGGACCTTACACAGTGTCCTAAAGAAAGCGGATAAACAATTAGGTCTTGAACTGCTGAGGTGGCTTCTTCTCCAAGCTGCTCCATTTTAATCTTCCTGTTATTTGCTTTATGTCCTGTACTTAATTCAACATGAACCATTAGTAGATAAGGTGTAATTTGTTATCATACAAAACAAAGAGTGTTTGCCCTTGGTTCAACATAACCCCCATGGTCATACTGATTCAGAGCCATTATCATCCGGGTTGGAGAATGAGCAGGTGGTTGTCGACCCTGATGGTCGACGTCGCAAAGTCATATATCCCTTTGGCAATAAGTAAGTATTGTTTGAAACTGACTCCTATGGGTATGCGAGAGCATTTGTAACATCCCCAATTTCGCTAATTTAAATTATTTAAATTAGCAAGAGGTCAAGATGATTAATTAGCATTTTGATTAATTATGATATGGTGAGTTAAGCGGGATTTTAAGCAAATAGGAGCACAGGGGTATTTTCGTCTTTTCCACACATGAATGAGTTTCGGCTAAACCATCCTCCACAGAACATAACTACATGCAATATGAAATTATTGTATAAGTATTGTGTGATTAAAATTGACTTAAGAAGAAATTAAGGAAGTTTAAGCAAAATTTGGACATAGGGGCACTATGGTCATTTCGCCCTTTAAGTGGTAACCCTCAGCTGACCAAGACAACACAAAACACACACTCAGCTGGACCTATAGCCAAACACTCAGCCACTTACAAAGAAAAACAGAATTTGAAAAGAGAGGAGGAAGCTTGGGAGAGGGAGGGAGCTTGTGAGGGGAGGAAAAGAGAGGGAGAGGAAACAAATTTGAATGCATGTCCAGTTTCTTCTCACCATTATTCTCCAGTTTCTTCCCTCTACTCTATGATATCAACATTTCCACCATCACCCTTCTCCAAGCCAAATCACCATTGATGAGCTTCCAAGCTCAAAAATGGATCTTTCTACTTAGAGAAGCCTTGCATGATGAGCCTAGAGCAATATTCAGGTGCTAGGACAACAACATAATGGATTGAAGCACACTTGAGGAAGGTTCTGAAGCTATAAGTGCTTGGGATTCATTTTGGGTAGTTGATGGAGTTGAACTTCGAAGTTGAGGTTGAAGTTGCAAGTGTAACACAAATTCTGGGTAAAAATAGTTTCGAGACCCTTCATTGTTTTCATCGTATCTCACTGTACACTGCTCCGATGATCGTGATTCTTGTCCCTCTGGAAACTAGACACAAAGATCTTATTTTTGGACACAAGAATCGTATGATATCATGGAGAAATGAAGGAGATATCATGTCCCCAAGTTTCGGATTCAGAATCAAGCACTGTCCTGGACCAGTCACATTGTTTCGGGTATATCTCCCAATCTACTGGATGCATGCGTATGAACCTTTGACCATCAGAAAGTAGACAAAATTATCTACACAATGGGCACTGGTTTGAAGGGTTTTGGCCACGATTTGACCAAGATATACGTGTTACAAAACTGCTCACTGATTCTGGAAAACGGATGTGGAATTGGAAATGTTGGTTCCTCAAATTTCGGATCGAATCGCCAAAGTTCGAGAGACGCCAATTCCGTATTCAAGGAGGAAGTCCAGTAGCTGGGATTTGTGTTTGGTTGCTGTTCTGAAGTTCAGTTTCGAGTATCGGACGAGTTCGGTGCGAGTACGTGATTACGGGGATTGTTCGAGAGGTTACGGTTCGTGAGGACGTGATTTCTCGCGAGGTCATCAAATCGCTGAGTTCTATACTCGCTTAGGGATGTTTTGTTGTCGAGTCATGTTATTTTCTGAAATGATATTATGGAAAATCCTCTTTGTGAAAACTTAACGAAAACGTTTTTATCGAAAAACCGTAAATCGCATAATTGCTCGAATTGATTGGATTGTCGATTTATGATATATATTGTTTGACTGTTTAATCGCTTTCGCTGGTCTGGAATAATAACTGTTATGTTGGGATATCGATCGGAAGAGATTTTGGAATCGGAACGCAATGGAATAACTCATGAAAAGACTGTTTTCTAGAAAACTGATGGAGACGCACGGATCGTGTGCCTCTGTGCACGGGTCGTGCGCCCCCATCCGATGTTACACAAACTGAGTTTTTAAACACACACGGATCGTGCGCCTAGTCGCACGGGTCGTGTGTATCCTTCTGGAACTTTTATTTAACAACACCCGGATCGTGCGCCTAGTCGCACGGGTCGTGCGTATCTTTCTGGAAATCTTCTACATCTTTGTTCAACAGCGCACGGGTCGTGTGAGACCTTCTGATCTTCAAATTCAAAGTACCTTTTTATCCGTTCCAAATGATTCCAATTCCCTTCTAATCCATTCCCCAAGGTCCCCCAACAATGTAAAGATACCGATGTCATGAGATTGAACATGTTTAATAGAAAACTTGTGTATTATGAACAAAATGGAAGACCGTACTTAGGGAACGCGAGAGAACATATGTCAAGAAATAATGATACACGGTACTTGACTGATATGATACAGGGTACTTGACTGATATGATACATGGTACTTGACTGATATGATACACGGTACTTGACTGATATGATACACGGTACTTGACTGATATGATACACGGTACTTGACTGAAATGACTAACAGCCCATTGCGGGTACATGGATATATAATGTAATAAATACAAGAGGAAAAAGGGTGACGACCCTTAGAGGTTAGCATACTAGGGGAGGGGAAGTCATGAGCCCCAAAACCTAGACTAAAGACTGTTTCGCCCACTAGAAATAGCGGGATGGGTTCACCAAAGTCAAAGAAGTGCCTATAAAATAGGTAGACTGAGGTGTTATGCTAAAAACATGGAACAAAAGATTGTATGCTGCATGTGTCGCTAAGGAGGGCCATGAGCATAAATGATACAAGAACTTAATATATTTCCACGTGGTTGCTTTTGGGGCCACGAGTTTAAAGCAAGGCATAATGAACCGCTAGAGTTAGTAAGGGGTCTCGATAGGACTCACTGAGATAATGTTTATCTCACCCTTCATATTTGTGGTTTTTACAGAGAAACAGGGAAAGGCAAAGGCGACTAAGCACGGTTAGCTGGTGCGACTTATGGAACTATTGGAGATTGGATTTCCGCTTAGCCCTTTGTATTTTTATTTAGTTATGTCGCCGATTGTATAACTTTCATTGTTTAAGTTGTAAACTCGTTTCCGCTACTTTATGTTTTGAGTATTGAACACCAGGATTATGTACGCGTCTTAAGTTTTGAAACTTAAGCATTTTCAGAAGTTTATGAGGTTCAGAGAACCATTTGATATGTATTATCGAAAGTTTTAGTTGTGTTCAATATTTCAATAACAGGAAGTTACTCTGATGTATGCCATTTAGTGCATTTCGGTGATTCTATATGTTAGAATTTATCGGGGTGTTACAACATTGTTTTATGTTCAACTGGTTTCAAGCAAAATTTTTATAAAAACCCTACCCACTTGGGAGTCGGTCGCGAACAGTGTTTGTTCCCGAACCTAACCCAAAACACTAGAGGTAGCTCCAAGTAAACCAAAAGGTGATGTTCCAAACTTTGCTAACCGCAAGAGTGAAGTTTGGGACGAGTGCGCTAGTGCGTTGACTGATAAAGAAAGACGGAAGTATTTAGCGGTGTTTGAGTAATAGTCCTCAACCCATGATGTCTACCCTAGTATCCACTATGGTGGCCGAGTTCTAGTTGTTAACCCTTGTTTGGGGAAGATTAGAAGTAGCCAGTTTGACTCCAGTCGGCTCGACAAGTAAAAGCGAGGTATTTGTTTTCAATATTATATTGGTTGAGTATCAATAGAATAAGTATGTGATGAATTTGACATTGTTCAAAATTCAACGCAATGCATGAGATTGCTATGTAGCTAGGATTTAACAATCCTAGTATGTATTAACGAGTTTTTCACTTGTGTTGATTCTTGATTGATGATCGTGTTGCTTGAATAAGATGTCTGATGATTGTTTTGATGTGGCTTGATGGAATGATAGAGTGTTTCAGATTGATATAAGATATTGAATGAATCCTAATGTACCAAATGAAAATGAGTTTTCAAGTCGATAATGTCGTTTTCTCAATCAGGACCCTTCGGAAGAATGTCTGTCCGAGATTAGTAATTGTTAACACTTGATCAATTTTGAGGACAAAATTTTTCAAGTTGGGGTATACTGTAACATCCCCAATTCGGTTAATTTCGATTAACGAAATTAACTAGCGATGCTTATTCGATTAAATAATAAGTCGAGTCATAGACATGTTGACATCATGAAAGCAATGATTAAATTGCCTAAGTATGAGAATTGGATGCATGGTTGAGTTAATTAATTGTTTTTGTTTGAAATTGGGGTTTAAGTGGGAATTATAGTTTAAAGGGTAAAACAGTCATTTTGCCTAGTAAGCGGTTATAACTAAGTGGTTAGCTAACCTAAATAATATAGCATATCTAACAATATGTGGTAAGTAATTTAATTGCTAATAATGTGAATTAGTACAATTATTAATTGATTTATGTCTAGGAATGAAATTAAGTAGGATTATGATGTGTTGGTTAATGAGGGGTAAAACAGTCTTTTACTTAGGTCTTAGTGAATCCTCAGCTCACAAACACAAAGCACAACACCAAACACACACACTGTTTCAGTTCTGAAATTTTGAAAAAGAAAGAGAGAGTTGAGAGTGAGAGGAAGAAGAAGTGGAGTAGAACACCATCAAATTCTCATGCATGTGAGAGTTTTTGTTACCATTTTCTCCCATTTTCACTTCTCTTCCCATTGATATCCATTTCACTTATAGATTCAGGTTCAACCATCTCCCTCCATCATCCATTTGAATTGAGTTTTAGCTTGAAACAAGAGAGTTGGCTCCAAATCATTCTTCTACTAGTTCTTTTACTTTGAAAGGGAGGAGAACTCCACCAATTCTTCATGCATGTGTGATTTTAACACACCCTTGAAACCAGCATTTCACCCTCTACACACTCATACCAGAATCACCATTTACTTCTCCTCACTCTTCATTGTCAGCATTGTTGGAAGCTTAGGCTCAAATTGAAGAAAAAGGGGATTTGAGCTCTTTCATGCATTGGGAATCTTGTGTTTAGTCACTAGCCTAAATTCAGAAGGTACATTGTGGATTGAAGTAGTTTAGAAGGGGTTTCAGTTGCTTAATTCGAGATTGGGGTAGTTTGGAGCGGTTTTGGTTTTCGTGGAAGCGTCGGAGTTGTTTCGGGGACCGTTCGAGTAGTAGAGTTGCTGTCGAACTTCGTTCCTTTGCGGTTTTGTGATTTTCATCACATTAAGGTGAGTTCTACTCACATTTAGGCTTTTGTTGTCTCTGAATTGATTGGTTGAAATTATTGGTTGCGTTGCTTTTGTTTGTTTCAAAAAATTTGAGAGTCGAAAAACTGTAATTTTGTCATGAAATATTGTGAAACCCGTATGGCTATAGTCTTGGTAAATTGTTCATAACGTTCTGAACGGTTATCGTTTTGAGGTTATTTTTTCTCCATTGGAAAATAGACTTAATTTCCTACGAAATAGGCACTGGATTCACTAAATTGCATTAAGAATTGATGAATTAAACAAAGTTGCAAGTTGACCAAAACGTGTTGTTTAGTTTCTGTACCTTGGTGTCGTATTTTGAAAAACTGTACCAACTGGATGCTTATTTTGTTAAATAAAAATCATATGCAGAAACTATACTTAGAGAGATTTCCAATGAATGGTCGTTTGTATAAATCCGATGTCGTTTGCTATTTTTAAATAATTCTCTGAATAGATGTACTATTGCAGAAAACTTTGCACCTATGTTGTATATTGAGAAATGTGATTGTGACACTATAAAATCTTGCAATATATTGATTGATACTTCGATTGTATGGACTGATATTGTGTGATAAATGTATGTTTTGAGGTTATAAATGTTTGGAAAAACCGTAAAGTTAGTTCACGTGTGATAATGTATGTTTTGAGGTTATAAATGTTTGGAAAAACCGTAAAGTTAGTACACGTGTGCGAACATGTATCGTGTAAGTTTAAGGAACTAAAGGTTCAGTTAGTTATTGGACACTGATTATGGATGAACAAATAGTTCATCAAAGACTGATTGAGGTTAACGATGTATAATATATATCGAGTATGGGTGACGACCCAAAGAGGTTAGCATACTAGGCGGGGAAGGTCATGAGCCATTAACCTAGGCCCAGTAAATTTTACCATTAGGGAAAGTACTAATGGGAAGGGAGTTCACCAGGATTACCATGTCTGGGGTCGGTGTTATGTTAAAGCTAGATAGTACGGTTCACCGGGATTACCTTGTCTGGGGTTGGTGTTATGTTAAAGCTAGATAGTACGGTTCACCGGAATTACCATGTCTGGGGTCGGTGTTATGTTAAAGTTAAGTAGTACGAATCACCGGGATTACCATGTCTGGGGTCGAGGTCGTGCTAAGTAAAAAAGGCACATGGTTTATAAATTAAACCACCAGAAAGAAAGAAAGTTATGTAGTACGTTTATAAATTAAACTACGAACGAATAAGGATTCATAATGTAACCGAGAGTGTAGTTACAGGTCTCGGTAGAACTCACTGAGATGTTTATTTCACCCTTTTAATTGTGGTTTTTACTGAGAAACAGGGGGAAAAGCAAAGGTGAAGAAGCACGGCTAGGTGGTGTGCTTATGAAGATGATGAAGACTTAGTTTTCATTTGTTAATGTCATTTCCCTCGAAGTCTTTGTATTTCTGATTATATAACTTGTATCAGTAAAAGATGTAAAATCATTTTCGCTATTTCTTTGTATTTGGATATTGAACACTAGGTTATGAGCAGTTTCAGATATGTAGGACTCTTTGATATTGTTTAATCAAGAGTTTTAGTTTTGTTCAATATCTGAAACAAGAAAATTATTCTCGGATGTATGTTGAGCTGTATATTCTAGTATATCTATATAGTAGAGATATTAGGTTGTTACAAAACCAAAGTCAAAGATAAAGAACAAAAAGTGCAATTTAGCCTTAATACTAATATTCTTTGATTTTAACTTATAATTTTGAAAGAAAAAATAAAAGAGGTTCCTATACAGGTGGCAGTTGTAGTAATTTAATGCAATGACATGTTGTTATATATTATTACTAGTATTCCTACCCGTGCCTTGCACCGGGATATATTCCATACCAGTTTTTTGAAAAATTATATATATTATATAAATATATTCATTTAATAATAAGTGTGTATATATAAAGGAAAAGACATATATGAGTGTATTTATATAACGTTGATGTGCATGCAAGGGAGTGTTGGGGATAAACACGTGAAAAGGAGAAGAAAAGGAAGTGGCGGCGCTAGGTGTCAGAGGAATGATTAGGGCAATATAATATTAGGTAAAAACTGCATTGAATTTCATAAAGATAGGGTTGTAAATTACATGTGTTGCACCCCGAAAAATCCGGTTGGGATTTCTCGATGTACAACGTGGAAGATAAATGAAGTCGCCATCAATATTTTAGTTTTTAGACGAAAACATTGAAAAAACGTCTTTTTATACAAGGCGGGTGGTCTTTTCGAAATCAGGAGATGTAGGTTCGGGGGTCGGTTAGACACGGGGAAGGTATAAGCACCTCGCATCTCCTTTCTACCGAAAGGGAACCATTAATTTGATGTGTGGTTTCAACAAAGTTCGATTTGAAACGATGTTCTATTTCTTTTCGTTTTTCTTTTTTTATTTGAGAAAAGCGTTTGGAAAGAAGACGGGGAAAAGAAAGATTTTTTGGTATTTTTTTGAAAAGGGTGCTTGACGGGACGTGGCCCGCTCCTACGTATCCTCAGATGCAATGAGGAAATCAAAGCTACGTAGTTCTCCTGGGTCGAGAAACTTTGGGTGTGTTGGTGTCTTTTATTGCAGGGGTTCTCGGGTCTGAACTGTACAGTCCACTAACCCTAAAACATAGACATCCCCGCCCGTACAGGCGACGTTCCCCCTACTTATCGAAAAGTGATTTGAGTTACTTAAAAAAAAAATTTGCTGTGAGATTGGTAGTTTTTGTTCGAGCAAGTATCTTAGGCTCGCACGAGCTGTACAACTCGCTAATCCTAAGACTCTAACCAATGTCGAACGTACATCCGAATCGGTTCCTCACTCATTTTTGAAAAGGGTTGAAGTTGTTAATTATTTGTTTTAATTCTCAAAAGTATCCCAAGATGTTTGAGTTGTACAACTCCGATCTTAGGACGCTAGACAACATCGGCCGTACGTCCGACTTGCCTCCTTATGAGTTTTCAAAAGGTTGATTATTGATCTAAAAAGAAATTGATTAATTTGTGAAGACAATTAGCGAAGCATTGGATTTTGGAATATCATTTGAAAAAAGGATTGATTAGAGGGGAGAGGAAGAGAATTCGAGGGTGGCTTTGGCCACAAAAGAAAAGAAAGTAGAATCTTCAATCAACTTTCAAGTCAAAACCAAAATGCAATACTTACCAATTTGCAAGCAAAGTAATCAATAATGGGAACACAAGCATAAGCATTTCTATTTACAACAATTGTACACAAGAACGACATTGAGTCATCAACAATTAATGGCATGAATATATGAGATCAAAACAACCAAATAAGTTGCCAAGAAAGGCACTTAAGGAAACATTGCAAAAGCTTGGTTCGGATTTTAGGCATTAGACACAAGGTAAAAGTATTTTGGGGTTTATTTTATAAAGTTGAAAAAGTTTGAAATGCAAGTGAGAAAATGTTTTGGGGTTTTTATGCAAAGATGCAAGTGGTAAAATGTTTTGAATGAAGGTAAAAATGTTTTATGAGATGAGATGAAAATGTTTTGGTAAAAACTAAGTGAAATGGTAAAAACCAAAGTGGTAAAATGTTTTTATGTTTTTTGGGAAAAAGTTAATGAAGTGGTAAAGTAAAATGGTAAAAAGTTAACAAACACAATTGAATCAAATGCACACACAAATGCAAGATCAAAATAACAAAGTTTTGAGCAAAACTTGGCCAAAAGACATGGCCTATGGCCGAATGCAATCATGGGGAAAATCAAGCACAATTTCATCAATTTCTTGCAACCAAATCACATCAATGAGCTCATAAGTATAAACCCTAGGACCTATGCATATATTTCATGCTCAAACAATTGTTATTTCATCATTTATTTCAACACAAAATCAAAGAAACAAAAGCAACAAGAATTCCTAGGTCTCTAATCCTCAAACCCGAGGCTATGTAAGGAATAAACCCACCAAAAATTCAACCTCAACACAAGATATGAACAAAGAAATGCATGAACAAGGAAAAAACACTACATGGCCGAAGCTAAAAGAAGAGGAAAGCAAGGTTTCATTTCATGAAATTTAGTGAAAAATGTGTAGAAATGCAAGGAAAATTATTCAAACACAAGAATCTTCCCTTCAAGGCCAAGGACCCATCTCAAACACCCAAGGTTCCCAATGTCCTTGTCCAATAATTTTTGAAATTAGTCCTCAAAGCTTCTTTCAAGAAGGAAAGAGGAGTAGAAGAGAGATTACATAATGAAAATTAAAGAAAATGCAAGAGTTTGTGAGCTTACCTCTAGATCTTGCTTGAAATGAAGAAGAAGATCAAAATAGAAACCAAGAACACTTGAACCTCCTCTTGAATCCCACGAAAATCACTTGATATTGAAGGATTTGATGATGACATTTGAAGATAATGCAAGATTAGAAGTGGATCTAGTACTGTAGGAATAAAGAATAATGAAGTTTGGATGGTTGAAAATTGAAGAATTGGTGGTGGAAATGGTGGGAGGTGGTCTTGGGTTTGAGAGGGGAGGAGGAGAGGAATTGTGATCTGATTGTGTGCTAGGGTAAAATGAGAATCCCTTCCCCTTTGGTTTCTTATTTTTGGGTTTTATATGAGGTGCAAAATTAAGGGTATATAGGACATTGCTTTTGCCAACCATTGAGATTTGAGATAGAATTTGAATCAAGGGCCAAGATTGCAATGCACATGGATTAGGGACAAGGATTAAACACAAATGGAAGGGAATGAGCTGGTGTCATATGAAATTGAAGAGTTTTTTGTACACAAAAATTGTTGAGGGCAATTAGGTCAATTTGCACATAGTTGTAGCCTAGGATTTGATCTAGAATTTTAATCAATGGCTAGGAATACAACTCACATGGATTAAGGGTATGAAGAAACACAAAATGAGGGTGAAAGGAGGGCTGAAATTCGCAGCCATGAGGAGGGAAGGAGAGGGAAAAAATGCAAGCTTGCACAAAATAGTACATTTTGTCTTATTGAGGACACTACCTTATTTTCATTCTTTTTGATTTTTCTTTTTATGATTATTCTTTTATTCCATGAATATTCTTTTTTCTATTTTGGGCTCATCCTAGGATTCAATCATTGGGCCCAAAATTCCATGACAACACCATTCCCAAAATTGATTTTGGGCCCCACTCTAGCGAAAATGACCATTTTGCCCTTTTGTTCGAAAATTGAGTTTTATGCTAGGAGACTTAATATTTATGCGCACAAAAAAAACCACAACTAAGCACAAATCTTCCTCAAACAATCCTTTGGTGATGGTTCGGTGATTTGGGACGAAAAGACCGCTTTTAGCGTGAAATGACCAAAATGCCCTTTCACCCTAAAAACCCTAGTTTTTGCCCAAAGCACATTTTCACTTTAAAAATGATTTTTCCCCCTAGGAATGACCTCTAAGACCTTGGGATGCATGTTAAGTGGCTTGTTCTGAGAAAACATCCCTTATTTGCGAAATGACTAAAACACCCTTTTGCACTGAAAAACCCTAAATTGTCCAAACGTACATTCCAACTCCAAAAATGATTTTAGAAACTTTGAAATGACTTCTATAACCCTAAATGCAATGCATGATGCTCTTTTCTCTTATTTATTTATTTTTTGGGGAAAATTAGGGTTTTGACCTAAGCCGGACAAAATTGGGGTATGACAGCTGCCCCTCTTTATCTGGATTTTAACGAGGAATATGGATTGGCTGAAACATATTCCGAGGCAAAATAGAGATAAAGAATTCAGGAATTATACCGATTTTGTCTCCTTAGATAAAAATCCGAATTTTCCCATTTTTTCTTTTCTCATTTTTTTGTTTTTGTTGATGTCAGATGAAAAATGCAATATGCATGCAAAAACAGATTAGATTTTTTTTTAAATCACCACTTGGCGTGCTAACAACGATTTGTGAGTTTAACACTTGGCGTGCAAAAGAAGGAAATAAAGCGGTAAAGAATGCGGTAAAGAAGGAGCACTGAGGGCTCAAGATGAGCGCGGAGGGCTCAGGATGAGCACGGAGGGCTCAGGATGAGCGCAGAGGGCTCAGGATGAGCGCAGAGGGCTCAGGAGGAGCACAGAGGGCTCAGGAGGAGCGCAGAGGGCTCAGGAGGAGCGCAGAGGGCTCAGGAGGAGCGCAGAGGGCTCAGGAGGAGCACAGAGGGCTCAAGAGGAGCACAGAGGGCTCAGGAGGAGCACAGAGGGCTCAGGATGAGCACAGAGGGCTCAGGAGGAGCACAGAGGGCTCAGGATGAGCACAGAGGGCTCAGGAGGAGCACAGAGGGCTCAGGAGGAGCGCAGAGGGCTCAGGAGGAGCGCAGAGGGCTCAGGAGGAGCACAGAGGGCTCAGGGGGAGCACAGAGGGCTCAGGGGGAGCACAGAGGAGCACAGAGGGCTCAGGATGAGCACAGAGGGCTCAGGAGGAGCACAGAGGGCTCAGGGTGAGCGCAGAGGGCTCAGGGTGAGCGCAGAGGGCTCAGGGTGAGCACAGAGGGCTCAGGAGGAGCACAGAGGCCTCAGGAGGAGCACAGAGGGATCAGGGGGAGCACAGAGGGCTCAGGAGGAGCACAGAGGGCTCAGGGGGAGCACAGAGGGCTCAGGAGGAGCACAGAGGGCTCAGGGGGAGCACAGAGGGCTCAAGAGGAGCACAGAGGGCTCAGGATGAGCACAGAGGGCTCAGGATGAGCGCAGAGGGCTCAGGAGGAGCACAGAGGGCTCAGGAGGAGCGCAGAGGGCTCAGGAGGAGCGCAGAGGGCTCAGGAGGAGCAGAGAGGGCTCAGGAGGAGCACAGAGGGCTCAGGAGGAGCACAGAGGGCTCAGGGTGAGCGCAGAGGGCTCAGGAGGAGCACAGAGGGCTCAGGAGGAGCACAGAGGGCTCAGGAGGAGCACAGAGGGATCAGGGGGAGCACAGAGGGCTCAGGAGGAGCACAGAGGGCTCAGGAGGAGCACAGAGGGCTCAGGGGGAGCACAGAGGGCTCAGGAGGAGCACAAAGGGCTCAGGATGAGCACAGAGGGCTCAGGAGGAGCACAGAGGGCTCAGGAGGAGCGCAGAGGGCTCAGGAGGAGCGCAGAGGGCTCAGGAGGAGCGCAGAGGGCTCAGGAGGAGCAGAGAGGGCTCATGAGGAGCGCAGAGGGCTCAGGAGGAGCACAGAGGGCTCAGGAGGAGCACAGAGGGCTCAGGAGGAGCACAGAGGGCTCAGGATGAGCACAGAGGGCTCAGGAGGAGCACAGAGGGCTCAGGAGGAGCACAGAGGGGCTCAGGAGGAGCACACAAGGATCAGGAGGAGCACAGAGGGCTCAGGAGGAGCACAGAGGGCTCAGGATGAGCACAGAGGGCTCAGGAGGAGCACAGAGGGCTCAGGATGAGCACAGAGGGCTCAGGAGGAGCACAGAGGGCTCAGGAGGAGCGCAGAGCGCTCAGGAGGAGCGCAGAGAGCTCAGGAGGAGCGCAGAGGGCTCAGGAGGAGCGCAGAGGGCTCAGGAGGAGCACAGAGGGCTCAGGGGGAGCACAGAGGGCTCAGGAGGAGCACAGAGGGCTCAGGATGAGCACAGAGGGCTCAGGAGGAGCACAGAGGGCTCAGGGTGAGCGCAGAGGGCTCAGGGTGAGCGCAGAGGGCTCAGGGTGAGCACAGAGGGCTCAGGAGGAGCACAGAGGGCTCAAGAGGAGCACAGAGGGATCAAGGGGAGCACAGAGGGCTCAGGAGGAGCACAGAGGGCTCAGGGGGAGCACAGAGGGCTCAGGAGGAGCACAGAGGGCTTAGGGGGAGCACAAAGGGCTCAGGAGGAGCACAGAGGGCTCAGGAGGAGCACAGAGGGCTCACGGGGAGCACAGAGGGCTCAGGGTGAGCACAGAGGGCTCAGGATGAGCGCAGAGGGCTCAGAAGGAGCACAGAGGGCTCAGGAGGAGCGCAGAGGGCTCAGGAGGAGCGCAGAGGGCTCAGGAGGAGCAGAGAGGGCTCAGGAGGAGCACAGAGGGCTCAGGAGGAGCACAGAGGGCTCAGGGTGAGCGCAGAGGGCTCAGGAGGAGCACAGAGGGCTCAGGAGGAGCACAGAGGGTTCAGGAGGAGCACAGAGGGATCAGGGGGAGCACAGAGGGCTCAGGAGGAGCACAGAGGGCTCAGGAGGAGCACAGAGGGCTCAGGGGGAGCACAGAGGGCTAAGGAGGAGCATAGAGGGCTCAGGATGAGCACAGAGGGCTCAGGAGGAGCACAGAGGGCTCAGGAGGAGCGCAGAGGGCTCAGGAGGATCGCAGAGGGCTCAGGAGGAGCAGAGAGGGCTCATGAGGAGCGCAGAGGGCTCAGGAGGAGCACAGAGGGCTCAGGAGGAGCACAGAGGGCTCAGGAGGAGCACAGAGGGCTCACGGGGAGCACAGAGGGCTCAGGGTGAGCACAGAGGGCTCAGGATGAGCGCAGAGGGCTCAGAAGGAGCACAGAGGGCTCAGGAGGAGCGCAGAGGGCTCAGGAGGAGCGCAGAGGGCTCAGGAGGAGCAGAGAGGGCTCAGGAGGAGCACAGAGGGCTCAGGAGGAGCACAGAGGGCTCAGGGTGAGCGCAGAGGGCTCAGGAGGAGCACAGAGGGCTCAGGAGGAGCACAGAGGGTTCAGGAGGAGCACAGAGGGATCAGGGGGAGCACAGAGGGCTCAGGAGGAGCACAGAGGGCTCAGGAGGAGCACAGAGGGCTCAGGGGGAGCACAGAGGGCTCAGGAGGAGCACAGAGGGCTCAGGGTGAGCACAGAGGGCTCAGGAGGAGCACAGAGGGCTCAGGAGGAGCGCAGAGGGCTCAGGAGGATCGCAGAGGGCTCAGGAGGAGCAGAGAGGGCTCATGAGGAGCGCAGAGGGCTCAGGAGGAGCACAGAGGGCTCAGGAGGAGCACAGAGGGCTCAGGAGGAGCACAGAGGGCTCAGGAGGAGCACACAGGGATCAGGAGGAGCACAGAGGGCTCAGGAGGAGCACAGAGGGCTCAGGATGAGCACAGAGGGCTCAGGAGGAGCACAGAGGGCTCAGGATGAGCACAGAGGGCTCAGGAGGAGCACAGAGGGCTCAGGAGGAGCGCAGAGCGCTCAGGAGGAGCGCAGAGAGCTCAGGAGGAGCGCAGAGGGCTCAGGAGGAGCGCAGAGGGCTCAGGAGGAGCACAGAGGGCTCAGGGGGAGCACAGAGGGCTCAGGAGGAGCACAGAGGGCTCAGGATGAGCACAGAGGGCTCAGGAGGAGCACAGAGGGCTCAGGGTGAGCGCAGAGGGCTCAGGGTGAGCGCAGAGGGCTCAGGGTGAGCACAGAGGGCTCAGGAGGAGCACAGAGGGCTCAGGAGGAGCACAGAGGGATCAGGGGGAGCACAGAGGGCTCAGGAGGAGCACAGAGGGCTCAGGGGGAGCACAGAGGGCTCAGGAGGAGCACAGAGGGCTTAGGGGGAGCACAGAGGGCTCAGGAGGAGCACAGAGGGCTCAGGAGGAGCACAGAGGGCTCACAGGGAGCACAGAGGGCTCAGGGTGAGCACAGAGGGCTCAGGATGAGCGCAGAGGGCTCAGGAGGAGCGCAGAGGGCTCAGGAGGAGCGCAGAGGGCTCAGGAGGAGCGCAGAGGGCTCAGGAGGAGCGCAGAGGGCTCAGGAGGAGCGCAGAGGGCTCAGGAGGAGCGAAGAGGGCTCAGGAGGAGCGCAGAGGGCTCAGGAGGAGCGCAGAGGGCTCAGGAGGAGCGCAGAGGGCTCAGGAGGAGCGCAGAGGGCTCAGGAGGAGCGCAGAGGGCTCAGGAGGAGCGCAGAGGGCTCAGGAGGAGCGAAGAGGGCTCAGGAGGAGCGCAGAGGGCTCAGGAGGAGCGCAGAGGGCTCAGGAGGAGCGCAGAGGGCTCAGGAGGAGCGCAGAGGGCTCAGGAGGAGCGCAGAGGGCTCAGGAGGAGCACAGAGGGCTCAGGATGAGCACAGAGGGCTCAGGATGAGCACAGAGGGCTCAGGAGGAGCACAGAGGGCTCAGGGTGAGCACAGTGGGCTCAGGAGGAGCACAGAGGGCTCAGGAGGAGCACAGAGGGCTCAGGGGGAGCACAGAGGGCTCAGGAGGAGTACAGAGGGCTCAGGAGGAGCAGATAGGGCTCAGGAGGAGCACAGAGGGCTCAGGAGGAGCACAGAGGGCCCAGGGGGGAGCACAGAGGGCTCAGGGGGAGCACAGAGGGCTCAGGGGGAGCACAGAGGGCTCAAGAGGAGCACAGAGGGCTCAGGGGGAGCACAGAGGGCTCAGGAGGAGCACAGAGGGCTCAGGGGGAGTGCAGAGGGCTCAGGAGGAGCACAGAGGGCTCAGGAGGAGCACAGAGGGCTCAGGGTGAGCGCAGAGGGCTCAGGAGGAGCACAGAGGGCTCAGGAGGAGCACAGAGGGCTCAGGAGGAGCACAGAGGGATCAGGGGGAGCACAGAGGGCTCAGGAGGAGCACAGAGGGCTCAGGAGGAGCACAGAGGGCTCAGGGGGAGCACAGAGGGCTCAGGAGGAGCATAGAGGGCTCAGAATGAGCACAGAGGGCTCAGGAGGAGCACAGAGGGCTCAGGAGGAGCGCAGAGGGCTCAGGAGGATCGCAGAGGGCTCAGGAGGAGCAGAGAGGGCTCATGAGGAGCGCAGAGGGCTCAGGAGGAGCACAGAGGGCTCAGGAGGAGCGCAGAGGGCTCAGGAGGAGCACAGAGGGCTCAGGATGAGCACAGAGGGCTCAGGAGGAGCACAGAGGGCTCAGGAGGAGCACAGAGGGCTCAGGAGGAGCACACAGGGATCAGGAGGAGCACAGAGGGCTCAGGAGGAGCACAGAGGGCTCAGGATGAGCACAGAGGGCTCAGGAGGAGCACAGAGGGCTCAGGATGAGCACAGAGGGCTCAGGAGGAGCACAGAGGGCTCAGGAGGAGCGCAGAGAGCTCAGGAGGAGCGCAGAGAGCTCAGGAGGAGCGCAGAGGGCTCAGGAGGAGCGCAGAGGGCTGAGGAGGAGCCCAGAGGGCTCAGGGGGAGCACAGAGGGCTCAGGAGGAGCACAGAGGGCTCAGAAGGAGCACAGAGGGCTCAGGAGGAGCACAGAGGGCTCAGGGTGAGCGCAGAGGGCTCAGGGTGAGCACAGAGGGCTCAGGAGGAGCACAGAGGGCTCAGGAGGAGCACAGAGGGATCAGGGGGAGCACAGAGGGCTCAGGAGGAGCACAGAGGGCTCAGGGGGAGCACAGAGGGCTCAGGAGGAGCACAGAGGGCTCAGGGGGAGCACAGAGGGCTCAGGAGGAGCACAGAGGGCTCAGGAGGAGCACAGAGGGCTCACGGGGAGCACAGAGGGCTCAGGGTGAGCACAGAGGGCTCAGGATGAGCGCAGAGGGCTCAGGAGGAGCACAGAGGGCTCAGGAGGAGCACAGAGGGCTCAGGAGGAGCGCAGAGGGCTCAGGAGGAGCGCAGAGGGCTCAGGAGGAGCGCAGAGGGCTCAGGAGGAGCGAAGAGGGCTCAGGAGGAGCGAAGAGGGCTCAGGAGGAGCGCAGAGGGCTCAGGAGGAGCAGAGAGGGCTCATGAGGAGCGCAGAGGGCTCAGGAGGAGCACAGAGGGCTCAGGAGGAGCACAGAGGGCTCAGGATGAGCACAGAGGGCTCAGGAGGAGCACAGAGGGCTCAGGAGGAGCACACAGGGATCAGGAGGAGCACAGAGGGCTCAGGAGGAGCACAGAGGGCTCAGGAGGAGCACAGAGGGCTCAGGAGGAGCACAGAGGGCTCAGGATGAGCACAGAGGGCTCAGGAGGAGCACAGAGGGCTCAGGAGGAGCGCAGAGCGCTCAGGAGGAGCGCAGAGAGCTCAGGAGGAGCGCAGAGGGCTCAGGAGGAGCGCAGAGGGCTCAGGAGGAGCACAGAGGGCTCAGGGGGAGCACAGAGGGCTCAGGAGGAGCACAGAGGGCTCAGGATGAGCACAGAGGGCTCAGGAGGAGCACAGAGGGCTCAGGGTGAGCGCAGAGGGCTCAGGGTGAGCGCAGAGGGCTCAGGGTGAGCACAGAGGGCTCAGGAGGAGCACAGAGGGCTCAGGAGGAGCACAGAGGGATCAGGGGGAGCACAGAGGGCTCAGGGGGAGCACAGAGGGCTCAGGGGGAGCACAGAGGGCTCAGGAGGAGCACAGAGGGCTTAGGGGGAGCACAGAGGGCTCAGGAGGAGCACAGAGGGCTCAGGAGGAGCACAGAGGGCTCACAGGGAGCACAGAGGGCTCAGGGTGAGCACAGAGGGCTCAGGATGAGCGCAGAGGGCTCAGGAGGAGCACAGAGGGCTCAGGAGGAGCGCAGAGGGCTCAGGAGGAGCGCAGAGGGCTCAGGAGGAGCGCAGAGGGCTCAGGAGGAGCGCAGAGGGCTCAGGAGGAGCGAAGAGGGCTCAGGAGGAGCGCAGAGGGCTCAGGAGGAGCGCAGAGGGCTCAGGAGGAGCGCAGAGGGCTCAGGAGGAGCGCAGAGGGCTCAGGAGGAGCGCAGAGGGCTCAGGAGGAGCGCAGAGGGCTCAGGAGGAGCGCAGAGGGCTCAGGAGGAGCGAAGAGGGCTCAGGAGGAGCGCAGAGGGCTCAGGAGGAGTCCAGAGGGCTCAGGAGGAGCGCAGAGGGCTCAGGATGAGCACAGAGGGCTCAGGATGAGCACAGAGGGCTCAGGAGGAGCACAGAGGGCTCAGGAGGAGCACAGAGGGCTCAGGAGGAGCACAGAGGGCTCAGGGGGAGCACAGAGGGCTCAGGAGGAGCATAGAGGGCTCAGTATGAGCACAGAGGGCTCAGGAGGAGCACAGAGGGCTCAGGAGGAGCGCAGAGGGCTCAGGAGGATCGCAGAGGGCTCAGGATGAGCACAGAGGGCTCAGGATGAGCACAGAGGGCTCAGGAGGAGCACAGAGGGCTCAGGGTGAGCACAGTGGGCTCAGGAGGAGCACAGAGGGCTCAGGAGGAGCACAGAGGGCTCAGGGGGAGCACAGAGGGCTCAGGAGGAGTACAGAGGGCTCAGGAGGAGCAGATAGGGCTCAGGAGGAGCACAGAGGGCTCAGGGGGAGCACAGAGGGCTCAGGAGGAGCACAGAGGGCCCAGGGGGGAGCACAGAGGGCTCAGGGGGAGCACAGAGGGCTCAGGGGGAGCACAGAGGGCTCAAGAGGAGCACAGAGGGCTCAGGGGGAGCACAGAGGGCTCAGGGGGAGCACAGAGGGCTCAGGGGGAGCACAGAGGGCTCAGGAGGAGCACAGAGGGCTCAGGAGGAGCACAGAGGGCTCAGGAGGAGCACAGAGGGCTCAGGAGGAGCGCAGAGGGCTCAGGAGGAGCACAGAGGGCTCAGGAGGAGCACAGAGGGATCAGGGGGAGCACAGAGGGCTCAGGAGGAGCACAGAGGGCTCAGGAGGAGCACAGAGGGCTCAGGAGGAGCACAGAGGGCTCAGGGGGAGCACAGAGGGCTCAGGAGGAGCATAGAGGGCTCAGTATGAGCACAGAGGGCTCAGGAGGAGCACAGAGGGCTCAGGAGGAGCGCAGAGGGCTCAGGAGGATCGCAGAGGGCTCAGGAGGAGCAGAGAGGGCTCATGAGGAGCGCAGAGGGCTCAGGAGGAGCACAGAGGGCTCAGGAGGAGCGCAGAGGGCTCAGGAGGAGCACAGAGGGCTCAGGATGAGCACAGAGGGCTCAGGAGGAGCACAGAGGACTCAGGAGGAGCACAGAGGGCTCAGGAGGAGCACACAGGGATCAGGAGGAGCACAGAGGGCTCAGGAGGAGCACAGAGGGCTCAGGATGAGCACAGAGGGCTCAGGAGGAGCACAGAGGGCTCAGGATGAGCACAGAGGGCTCAGGAGGAGCACAGAGGGCTCAGGAGCAGCGCAGAGAGCTCAGGAGGAGCGCAGAGAGCTCAGGAGGAGCGCAAAGGGCTCAAGAGGAGCGCAGAGGGCTCAGGAGGAGCACAGAGGGCTCAGGGGGAGCACAGAGGGCTCAGGAGGAGCACAGAGGGCTCAGGAGGAGCACAGAGGGCTCAGGAGGAGCACAGAGGGCTCAGGGTGAGCGCAGAGGGCTCAGGGTGAGCACAGAGGGCTCAGGAGGAGCACAGAGGGCTCAGGAGGAGCACAGAGGGATCAGGGGGAGCACAGAGGGCTCAGGAGGAGCACAGAGGGCTCAGGGGGAGCACAGAGGGCTCAGGAGGAGCACAGAGGGCTCAGGAGGAGCACAGAGGGCTCAGGAGGAGCACAGAGGGCTCACGGGGAGCACAGAGGGCTCAGGGTGAGCACAGAGGGCTCAGGATGAGCGCAGAGGGCTCAGGAGGAGCACAGAGGGCTCAGGAGGAGCACAGAGGGCTCAGGAGGAGCGCAGAGGGCTCAGGAGGAGCGCAGAGGGCTCAGGAGGAGCGCAGAGGGCTCAGGAGGAGCGAAGAGGGCTCAGGAGGAGCGCAGAGGGCTCAGGAGGAGCGCAGAGGGCTCAGGAGGAGCGCAGAGGGCTCAGGAGGAGCGCAGAGGGCTCAGGAGGAGCGCAGAGGGCTCAGGAGGAGCACAGAGGGCTCAGGATGAGCACAGAGGGCTCAGGATGAGCACAGAGGGCTCAGGAGGAGCACAGAGGGCTCAGGGTGAGCACAGTGGGCTCAGGAGGAGCACAGAGGGCTCAGGAGGAGCACAGAGGGCTCAGGGGGAGCACAGAGGGCTCAGGAGGAGTACAGAGGGCTCAGGAGGAGCATATAGGGCTCAGGAGGAGCACAGAGGGCTCAGGGGGAGCACAGAGGGCTCAGGAGGAGCACAGAGGGCCCAGGGGGGAGCACAGAGGGCTCAGGGGGAGCACAGAGGGCTCAGGGGGAGCACAGAGGGCTCAAGAGGAGCACAGAGGGCTCAGGGGGAGCACAGAGGGCTCAGGAGGAGCACAGAGGGCTCAGGGGGAGCACAGAGGGCTCAGGAGGAGCACAGAGGGCTCAGGGGGAGCACAGAGGGCTCAGGAGGAGCACAGAGGGCTCAGGGGGAGCACAGAGGGCTCAAGAGGAGCACAGAAGGCTCAGGAGGAGCACAGAGGGCTCACGGGGAGCACAGAGGGCTCAGGGTGAGCACAGAGGGCTCAGGATGAGCGCAGAGGGCTCAGGAGGAGCACAGAGGGCTCAGGAGGAGCACAGAGGGCTCAGGGTGAGCGCAGAGGGCTCAGGGTGAGCACAGAGGGCTCAGGAGGAGCACAGAGGGCTCAGGAGGAGCACAGAGGGATCAGGGGGAGCACAGAGGGCTCAGGAGGAGCACAGAGGGCTCAGGGGGAGCACAGAGGGCTCAGGAGGAGCACAGAGGGCTTAGGGGGAGCACAGAGGGCTCAGGAGGAGCACAGAGGGCTCAGGAGGAGCACAGAGGGCTCACGGGGAGCACAGAGGGCTCAGGGTGAGCACAGAGGGCTCAGGATGAGCGCAGAGGGCTCAGGAGGAGCACAGAGGGCTCAGGAGGAGCACAGAGGGCTCAGGAGGAGCGCAGAGGGCTCAGGAGGAGCGCAGAGGGCTCAGGAGGAGCGCAGAGGGCTCAGGAGGAGCGAAGAGGGCTCAGGAGGAGCGCAGAGGGCTCAGGAGGAGCGCAGAGGGCTCAGGAGGAGCGCAGAGGGCTCAGGAGGAGCGCAGAGGGCTCAGGAGGAGCGCAGAGGGCTCAGGAGGAGCACAGAGGGCTCAGGATGAGCACAGAGGGCTCAGGATGAGCACAGAGGGCTCAGGAGGAGCACAGAGGGCTCAGGGTGAGCACAGTGGGCTCAGGAGGAGCACAGAGGGCTCAGGAGGAGCACAGAGGGCTCAGGGGGAGCACAGAGGGCTCAGGAGGAGTACAGAGGGCTCAGGAGGAGCATATAGGGCTCAGGAGGAGCACAGAGGGCTCAGGGGGAGCACAGAGGGCTCAGGAGGAGCACAGAGGGCCCAGGGGGGAGCACAGAGGGCTCAGGGGGAGCACAGAGGGCTCAGGGGGAGCACAGAGGGCTCAAGAGGAGCACAGAGGGCTCAGGGGGAGCACAGAGGGCTCAGGAGGAGCACAGAGGGCTCAGGGGGAGCACAGAGGGCTCAGGAGGAGCACAGAGGGCTCAGGGGGAGCACAGAGGGCTCAGGAGGAGCACAGAGGGCTCAGGGGGAGCACAGAGGGCTCAAGAGGAGCACAGAAGGCTCAGGAGGAGCACAGAGGGCTCACGGGGAGCACAGAGGGCTCAGGGTGAGCACAGAGGGCTCAGGATGAGCGCAGAGGGCTCAGGAGGAGCACAGAGGGCTCAGGAGGAGCGCAGAGGGCTCAGGAGGAGCGCAGAGGGCTCAGGAGGAGCGCAGAGGGCTCAGGAGGAGCGCAGAGGGCTCAGGAGGAGCGCAGAGGGCTCAGGAGGAGCGCAGAGGGCTCAGGAGGAGCGCAGAGGGCTCAGGAGGAGCGCAGAGGGCTCAGGAGGAGCGCAGAGGGCTCAGGAGGAGCACAGAGGGCTCAGGATGAGCACAGAGGGCTCAGGAGGAGCACAGAGGGCTCAGGATGAGCACAGAGGGCTCAGGATGAGCACAGAGGGCTCAGGAGGAGCACAGAGGGCTCAGGGTGAGCACAGTGGGCTCAGGAGGAGCACAGAGGGCTCAGGAGGAGCACAGAGGGCTCAGGGGGAGCACAGAGGGCTCAGGAGGAGTACAGAGGGCTCAGGAGGAGCATATAGGGCTCAGGAGGAGCACAGAGGGCTCAGGGGGAGCACAGAGGGCTCAGGAGGAGCACAGAGGGCCCAGGGGGGAGCACAGAGGGCTCAGGGGGAGCACAGAGGGCTCAGGGGGAGCACAGAGGGCTCAAGAGGAGCACAGAGGGCTCAGGGGGAGCACAGAGGGCTCAGGAGGAGCACAGAGGGCTCAGGGGGAGCACAGAGGGCTCAGGAGGAGCACAGAGGGCTCAGGGGGAGCACAGAGGGCTCAGGAGGAGCACAGAGGGCTCAGGGGGAGCACAGAGGGCTCAAGAGGAGCACAGAGGGCTCAGGGTGAGCACAGAGGGCTCAGGAGGAGCACAGCGGGCTCAGGGGGAGCACAGAGGGCTCAGGATGAGCACAGAGGGCTCAGGAGGAGCACAGAGGGTGCATGGAGGTACCTGCATACGTTAGTTGATGCAAGGAATGGTGCATGGAGTATGGGTGCATGTTATGCAAGGGCATGTTATGCGGATGCATGCAATGTGAGTGCATGCGATGTGATGATTTAGTGGAATGATGAATGCAATGGGATGCTATTCTTGATTCTTCGTTTTTCTTGATCAGCCTTTTTTCTGATCATCTGTTTTTTTATTTGCTCTTTTTGCTATGCGAGGATGCAAATGCAATACTTTGATGCATGATATGAAATGGTTGATTGGGAAACATAGGCATATGGGATGAATGCATGAAATGCGAATGCAAATGAAATGTTTGGATGCTAATGTTATGATGCATAGTGTAATGATATGATATGGTTGATTGGGAAACACAGGCATTTTGGATGACATGCGATGAATGCATGAAATGCGAATGTGAATATGATGTGAATGAAATGCTTGGATGCAAATGTTATGACATGGGATGACGTGTTTTTGCTTTTATGATGCGATGCTTTGATGCTTGATGGAATGAGATGGAAGATTTTTTTTGCTTTTTATCCGTTGCTTCTCTTTCTTGCTGCCTTTCATGAAATGATGATGTTGGCACGATGCAAACTATGATAAACAAAATGGAACGCCTAAATGCATGAGGCGAAAAATAGGATATGAATGATTAAACATTTTTGTGATGATGAGATGCAAGACTTTGAATGCAAGGAATTGAGATGATTATTGACCATTTTGTTGAGAAAAAATGGAATTTGATTCAAACTCCGGTGTTCTCAAGATTTTATTTACAAACAAGCTCACTTGTTTTCTCTTCCTTCCAATGACGACTGAATCTTAAATATCGCATGACTAACTTGTGTTCTCTCTCTTTGAAGCACTGTCTAGTAAGCATGCATAGGGGTGCCAATGTGAATGAGTGAGTCCGTTAACTTGGGATTGGTTTAGGGCATGGACATGATTATTGCCGACGCTCATGAAGGACCAAGGGATGCAAGACTGCCCCGGTTCGGGCTTTTGATGAGTGAATAAGCTTGCCTCTTCCTGGTGGTGATAATGACTAGGGGTGTAGGAGATGATGAATTCGGAACACTTCGGCTCTTGGGATGAAAAGTGGAATAAAAGGGGTTTTGTTTCAACCCACAGAGTTTGGTGTTGCCCCAGTCATGACGAGGCAAAGTTGCCCCAAATAGAATGACAAGGCGTTATTTAGGATAGTGAGTTGAGAGACTGCCCCGGTGAGGTTTTTATGGGAATGAATGAGGTGAAGGAATGAGAATGCACTTGCCCCTGTTTGGAGGTATTGACAACTGGAGTGACATGGGATGGGCACTGAACAGACTTTCCCAAGACCAGGGTGGGTGGGCGGTGAAGAGAATGCCCCAACTTTTGGATCTGACACTACAATAATTATTGGTTTTTCCGGCCAGGAGTTTCCGGCGGATATGGATCCGCCGCAAAGTTACCGGCGGAATCTACGCATTTCCGGCGGATTTTATCCGCCTCAAAGTTACCGGCGGAATAATTGACCGTTGCGGCGGATTAAAATTCGTCTTGGCTTTTGCGGCGGATTTAACGGTTCTTGCGGCGGATTGGGGTTCACAAATTTTTTTTTTACGAGATTTTAATTAACCGCCGCAAATGCACCTCCGTCCGCCGCAAATCCCTTAAATCCGCCGGTAACTGCCGTTTCCGGCGGATCTTGCCTTTTGACCGTTTGACTTCGTGTCTCCTATATAAACCCCTTCTCCCCTTTTTCTTTTTTCACACCTCTACCAATACTCTCATTCTCTTGATACGGCACTCGATCTCTTACTACGGCACTCTCTTGAGCATTGTCGGCAGTGGGGTTCCAATAGAGTGGCGTACGTCTCAATTTTTTTGTAAAAAAATTTTCACATTGTCATGAAGACCCCTTCATCTTTTTCGTTAAAAGTAACCCCTTTATCAGCATAAAGTTCATCCTCATTATTTTCACCACAAGAGACATATACGCTCATCAAACGCTCGGTATCATCCTCCAACTTAACAACCCGTCCTTGCAGTTCCTCAAACTTTCTATTTAGAGATTCAATCATCTTTTCAAAAGATGGTTTCTTGTGAAACTTTCTATTTTGAAAATATGGTTGAATCTCTAAATAGAAAGTTTGAGGAACTGCAAGGACGGTCTGTTAAGTTGCAGGATGATACCGAGCGTTTGATTAACGTATATGTCACTTGTGGTGAAATAATGAGGAGGAGCTTTTTGCTAATAAATGGGTTACTTTTAACGAAAAAGATGAAGGGGAGTTCACGACAATGTGGAAATTTCTTTACAAAGAAATGGAGACATACGCCACTATAATGGAGCTGCTGCCGACAATGCTCAAGAGAGTGTCATATCAAGATAATGGCGTAGGTCTCCGTTTAGGGGTAGCAGACATTAAATATATATTTTACTGTTTTTCCCAATTTTTATTGCTTTAGATTATTTTATTTTTTTGTATGGATATTTTATTAATTGTATGGATATTTTTTTAGTGATAATATTTTACTGCTTTTCCCAATTTTTATTTTTTTAAATTAAAAATTAATTAGTTATTGGATTTACTTTTTTATCAATAATTAAAAAAATTAATAAAATAATATATATTTTTAATTAAAACGATTTTTTTAAAAAAATAAAATTTATTTTTTAAAAATAATAATAATTTTTTTAAAAAAATAATAAATTTTTTTTAAAAAAAAATGGTACTTTAAGGCTGATTTGTGTCATTTGCGACGGATGTTGAGTATTTGCGGCGGATCTTTGCGGCGGATTTTAGCTTTTGCGGCGGATTGTTTGGTGTTTTTAAAAAAAAAGGCGCGGTATTTTAATTTGAATATCCGCCGCAAAGTACCACCAATCCGCCGCAAAGCTCCGTAAATAAAAAACCCGCGGATTTTAAATTTCAAAATCCACCGCAAACCTCCATAATCCGCCGCAAAGCTCCGAAAAAAAAACCCGCGGATATTGAATTTCAAAATCTGCCGCAAACCTCCAGAATCCGCCGCAAATCCCTTTTGACCGTTGGGCTGCGTTTTTCTATATATATCCATTCCCCACTTCTCATTCTTCACACTTCTAACAATCCTCCCATTCTCTTCTTAAAATTTCTCTTTTACTCTCTCCCAAATTCTCTCCTTCTCTACTAAATCTGGTTTTGTAACACCCCGATAAATTCTAACAAATAGAATCACCGAAATGCACTAAATGGCATACATCAGAGTAACTTCCTGTTATTGAAATATTGAACACATCTAAAACTTTCGATAATACATATCAAATGGTTCTCTGAACCTCATAAACTTTCTGAAAATGCTTAAGTTCCAAAGCTTAAGACTTGTACATAATCCTGGTGTTCAATATCCAAAACATAAAGTAGCGGAAACGATTTTACAACTTAACAACGAAAGTTATACAATCGGAACATAGAAACAATAAACGGGACAAAGGTCTAAAACATGAAACTAGGTCTTCAACGACTCAGAGAGTCACACCAGCTAACCGTGCTTTATCGCCTTTGCTTTCCCCTGTTTCTCTGTAAAAACCACAAATATGAAGGGTGAGATAAACATTATCTCAGTGAGTCCTATCGAGACCCCTTACTACTCTAGCGGTTCATTATGCCTTGTTTTGAACTCGTGGTCCTAAAAAGTAACCACGTGGAAATACATTTAGTTCCTGCAACCTTCATGCTCATGGCCCTCCTAGGCGACACATGAAGCATGCAATATTTGTTCCATGTTTTTAGCATAACACCTCAGTCTACCTATTTTATAGGCATCTCTTGACTTTGGTGAACCCATCCCGCTATTTCTAGTGGGGGAAACATTCTTGAGTCTAGGTTTTGGGGCTCATGACTTCCCCTCCCCTAGTATGCTAACCTCTTAGGGTCGTCACCCTTTTTCCTCTTGTATTTATTATACATTAACAGTCTGTGTACCCGCAATGGGCTGTTAGTCATTTCAGTCAAGTACCATGTACCATATCAGTCAATTACAGTGTATAATATCAGTCAAATACCGTGTATTATTATCATTCTTGACATATGCACTCTCGCGTTCTCTAAGTGCGGTTTTCCATTTTATTCATAACACACAAACTTTCTATCGAACATGTTCAATCTCATACCATTGTTACCTTTACATTGTTGTGGAACCTTGGGGAAAGGATTAGAAGAGGATTGGAATCATTTGGAATGGATAAAAAGGTACTTTGAAATTGAAGGTCAGAATGTCTCACACGACCCGTGTGTGGTTGAACCGTTTGTAAAAATTTCCAGAAGGATACGCACGACCCGTGCGACTTGGCGCACGATCCGTGCGTTATCCACTAAAATTTTAGAAAATTCCAGAGACATACGCACGACCCGTGCGACTAGGCGCACGATCCGTGCGTGTTTTAAAAATCCAGTTCTTGTCGTATCAGATGGAAGCGCACGACCCGTGCTCGTAGGCACACGATCCGTGCGTCTCTATCAGTTTTCCAGAAAATAGGTTTTTCATGAGAAAATCCATTCCATTCCGATTCTCATTTCTCTTCAGATCGAGACCCAACACAAACACACATTTAAATAATATATATAATAGCATTCCCAAACAATCAATCAAACAATATATGATTTAAGTTACAATCCTTTTGAGAAAACGGTTTTCGAATAGTTTCCTTTCGTTACCGGAAATGCGTGACAAGAGTTTTCGAAAAGTATATACTCAGACACAAACACATTCCCTAAGCGAGTTATAGAACTCACCCGAAGTGATGAAAATCACTCAAACGACGAATCTAGCAGTTGACGCGTTCGAATAGCCTCACGAACCGTCTCCGACTCCCTCCAAAAACTGAACCCGAACTTCCCAAGGACCTAAGACTCGAACTCAGCAACTCCAATGAGCTTCAAACATGTTTGTTGCTTGGATGAGAGCTTTGGTACTGAATATAAGACTACAACAAGGACATGCAACTATTTGGAGCATCAACACTCCATTTTTGAGCTTGGAGCTTCAAAGGTGCACAAATGGTGATTTGTGATGAAGTGGGTTGATGGGAGATTTCTGGGTATCAGTGTATAGAGGAAGAAGAATGATGAACAATGGTGGTTTTGGATTCAACATGCAAGAACAATGGAGGTTGAGCCCCTTCCCTTTCTTCTCCTCTCTCTCTCTCGAATTCTCTCCTCCTTCTCTTTACTTCATGTGCTGATTTTTCAGAATGAGGAAAATGAAAGGGGTGGGAGTGAGGGAGTTGACTTAGTCAGCTGAAACCTCATTTAATGAGGTGGAAGGACCAAAATGCCCCTACTCTCTAATATTCTCTTAAATTACTCCTAACACCACACTAATCCCATAACTCACTAACTTAACATAATATCTCAATTATGCACAACTAAAATTTATTAATTTCAAACATCACATAAGTTAATAATTTATGCTAATTAATTAACTCAACCTCTTGCTAATTTAATTAATCTAATTAGCTAATTAGGGGATGTTACAATCGCCCCAACTTCTAAAATTTTGTCCTCAAAATTGACAAAACGTACTATACTCGAACAAATAAGGATATTTCTCCCACATGCTCTCCTCTACTTCCCATGTCGCTTCGTCAGGTGACGCACCGTCGCAAAGCACCTTGACAATAGGAATTGACCTCGTCCGTAGCGTTTTCTCGCCACGTTCGATGATCTTGATTGGAGTAGGCTGATAAGATAAATCCGGTCTGATGTCAATCGCTTCATAACTTAATGGTTGATTCGGATCGTGAATATACTTCCTTAACTGCGATACATGAAATACATCATGTAATTTGGACAATTCTGGAGGCAATGCAATGCGATACGCTACCGGCCCAACTCGCTCGACAATCTGGAAGGGTCCGACATACCGAGGACTGAGCTTCTTCGCTCGCAAAGCAATACCGGTTCCGATGGTTGGAGAAAGTCTCAGAAAGACATGGTCCCCTTCTTTGAATTCTAACGGCCTTCTTCTCTTATCCGCATAACTCTTTTGTCGACTCTGCGCGGCTTTCATCCTTTCTCTTATCTGACGGATCTTCTCCGTAGTCTCACGGACCAAATCTGGTCCCAATAACCTCTGCTCACCTACATCCCACCAACACAATGGTGTTCTGCACTTCCTGCCATACAATGCCTCATATGGAGCCATTCCGATGCTAGAATGGTAACTGTTGTTGTATGAGAATTCCACCAATGGAAGATGATCCTCCCATCTGCCTCCACTATCAAGTACACAAGCTCTAAACATATCCTCCAATGTCTGGATTGTCCTCTCAGTCTGCCCGTCTGTCTGAGGATTGTAAGCGGTGCTAACACACACCTTTGTTCCCAACGCCATGTTCAATGCTCTCCAAAATCGAGATGTAAACTTGGGATCTCGATCACAGATGATACTTGTAGGGATTCCATGCAACTTCACAATATTCTTGAGATATTCATCTACTAACCTAGCAACCTTGTGAGTCGAACGCACTGGAATAAAATGAGCGGACTTGGTCAGGCGATCCACCACTACCCAAATAGAATCATTTCCGGTTTGGGACCGTGGTAATCCCATGACAAAATCCATAGATATACTTTCCCATTTCCATTCAGGTACATTCAATGGTTGTAACTAGCCACCTGGCTTCTGGTGCTCTATCCTAACCTTTTGACAAGTCAAGCATCGAGACACGAATTCTGCAATATCCACTTTCATACCCGGCCACCAGTACAATTGCTTTAAATCTCGATATATCTTGGTAGACCCAGGATGTATTGAGAATTGACTCTTATGAGCCTCCTCTAAGACCTGCCTCTTTACATTCTCATCGTTCGGCACACAAATTCTATCATCAAAGCAAATTACACCATCACCGTCTTCGGTGTAGTTCGGCAATCTCTTCTGCGCTTGTAGTTCCACATCATCTTCTTGGGTTGAGCAAATTAGATTTCTCAAGGGACTCGAAATTCGAATGTGACTCAACACCAACCTGTTCCTCCTTGACTTCACTCTCAAATTGAGGTCTCTAAACGATTCCAACAATGACATCTCGTGTATCATCAACTCTGCAGTATGGATTGATTTTCTGCTTAAAGCATCGGCCACAACATTAGCCTTACCAGGATGGTACTTCAATTCAAAATCATAATCCTTCAGGAATTCTACCCATCTCCTCTGTCTGTTGTTCAGCTCCTTTTGGTCAAACAGATACTTAAGGCTCTTGTGGTCACTAAAGACTTCGAAACGAGACCCATACAGGTAATGTCTCCAAATCTTTAGGGCAAACACAATTGCCGCCAATTCTAAATCATGAGTTGGGTAATTCTCTTCATGCGGCTTCAACTGTCTGGAGGCATAAGCAACTACTTGTTGATTCTGCATTAGGACACATCCCAAACCCTTACCAGAGGCGTCGCAATAGATTTGGAATCCCACGGACGGATCTGGAAGAATCAGGATAGGTGCAGAAGTCAAACGATCCTTCAATTCCGCAAAACAATTACTACAGTCTGAGTTCCAAACAAACGGCTGGCCCTTGCGAGTTAGCCGAGTGAGTGGAAGAACCAGCTGGGAAAATCCTTGAATGAATCTCCGATAATACCCAGCCAATCCCAAGAAACTTCTTACCTCAGTAACTGTAGACGGCTGCTTCCAGTCTACCACCGCTTCGATCTTACTGCGATCTACTGCAACACCAGTCCTAGATATCACATGGCCCAGAAACTTAACTTCGGGCATCCAAAAGTCACATTTGGACGGCTTAGCATACAACTTCTTCTCTCGGAGTACGTTCAGAACAATTCGGAGATGTTGCACATGCTCCTCAATCGTCTTAGAGAACACCAAGATATCATCAATGAACACTACCACAAACTGATCTAGATAGGGAATAAAAATCCTATTCATATAATCCATGAATACGGCTGGAGCATTGGTCAAACCGAAGGGCATCACTACAAATTCATAGTGTCCATATCTCGTACGGAAAGCGGTCTTCGGAACGTCCAAAGCTCGAACCCTGATTTGGTGATAGCCGGACCTCAAATCAATCTTCGAAAATATGGAAGCTCCCCTCAACTGATCCAGCAAATCATCAATTCTCGGCAGAGGGTACTTATTCTTGATAGTCACCTTATTCAACTGACGATAATCAATACACAATCTCATATTTCCGTCCTTCTTCTTGACGAGCAACACTGGAGAAACCCATGGTGAGGCACTCGGCCAGATGAACCGCTTGGAAATTAGCTCTTCTAGTTGAACTTTCAATTCCCTCAACTCTAACGGCGACATTCTATACGGGGCTATAGAAATAGGTCCAGTGCCCGGAACCAACTCTATAGAGAACTCCACCTCACGATCCGGAGGAAACGAAGGAACTTCATTGGGAAACACATCAAGAAATTCATTAACAACTTGCACAGAAGATAAATCCTGACCTGTCTCAGTGGATGCAGACAGCATCATGACGTAAGCTTCCGTGCCTTGGAACAGATAATTACTGGCCGAAGTGAAAGAAATAACAGCTTCAGAATTGGGCGGTTGCAGCTCTACTGATTCAGAGGCAAAACCGATAGTTCGATGGAAGCAATCTATAGTTACATGGTTGGCCGTCATCCAACTCATTCCTAGGACGACGTCCATGCCCTTCATTGATAAACAAATGAAGTCCACTACAAAATTCCTGCCTCCAATGGATAGAAGACAATTTTCACATATCGCTTGGGTCTGAACACTACCTTCAGCAACAGTCTTAATGGAGATTGGTTGAGGCAAAGGAGTTAAAGCCAATCCCAACCGATCGACACAAACTTGAGATATAAAACAATGGGTCGCACACGAATCATATAAAATACTAACGGAGTTATTAAAAAGAGATCCCATACCCCTTAGTAGATTATCTGACGGTGTGACCTTCTGGGCGTCCAAGGTGTAAACTCTTCCATGGGTTGTAGCAGCAGCAGGGTTACTTCCTTGACTCCTCTCTTTCTCTGGGCAGTCCCGTGCAAAATGACCGTCTTTCTTGCAGAAATAACACTGGTTGGATCCCATCTGGCATTTACCCCGATGGTACTTTCCACAGTTGGAACATGTACTGAACCTTGAGGAGTTCGATGACTGAACCTGTTTCCCTTTGTTGGAGTTGTGCCTGGGACCCGTGCGACTGTTGGATGATCCAACATTCTTCTTATTCTGATGGAATACTTTCCTGCTTGCATATAACCTCTTCAAGTCACTCTCAGCTATGTGTGCTTGTTGAACCATGGCATCATAGATAGTATAAGCAAAAGAACTCAAACTCTTAGCAATGTCTTCCCTTAGCCCATACTTGAACCTTTCGGTTTTCCACTTGTCATTGGGAGCATACCCGGCCAAACCGAAGAATTGATATAACTTTTCAAACTTAGCCGCGTACTGACCCACAGTTGAACTTCCTTGAGTGAGAGTCAGAAATTCGTTCTCCTTGTCGAACCTCATGGCTGTCGGAAAGAACTGCTCCAAAAACACCTGCTTGAAATGTTCCCAAGTCTGGGGAGTATCCATAGTTACCATCATGGCTTTGGCATTAGTCCACCAGTTGTTAGCTTCACCTTTCAGCATATGAGTTGCCAATCTCAGCTTGTCATCATCAGTGACTTGCATAGCTACGAAAATCTTCTCTATATCATCTAGCCAATGCTGGGCTTCCATGACATCCGGTCCTCCTCTGAACTCGGACGGCTTCATTTTCAGGAATTCAGAGAAAACCCTCCTTGGGTCAACTTGAGGCTCGGGGACTTGCTGGGGCTGAGCTTGAGCATTCTGTTGCATCTGCAACATATCTTCCATCATCTTCTGTTGTCTCTCGATCACGTTCTGCATCCAAGCAGAATGCGGATCAATTGGTGGGTTATTCCTCGATCCTCCTGCCATAATTCTGCAAATGATACACCAAGTATTAAGTTGATCAGTCTCAATGTCTCTTAGTATCACAAGAAGCAAGATAGCAGAATTACTCGAGGGACAAAACCACCCTAACTGTCTAAGCCCGACTAGGTCGAACTGCTCTGATACCATAATGTAACACCCCGATAAATTCTAACAAATAGAATCACCGAAATGCACTAAATGGCATACATCAGAGTAACTTCCTGTTATTGAAATATTGAACACATCTAAAACTTTCGATAATACATATCAAATAGTTCTCTGAACCTCATAAACTTTCTGAAAATGCTTAAGTTCCAAAGCTTAAGACTTGTACATAATCCTGGTGTTCAATATCCAAAACATAAAGTAGCGGAAACGATTTTACAACTTAACAACGAAAGTTATACAATCGGAACATAGAAACAATAAACGGGACAAAGGTCTAAAACATGAAACTAGGTCTTCAACGACTCAGAGAGTCACACCTGCTAACTGTGCTTTATCGCCTTTGCTTTCCCCCGTTTCTCTGTAAAAACCACAAATATGAAGGGTGAGATAAACATTATCTCAGTGAGTCCTATCGAGACCCCTTACTACTCTAGCGGTTCATTATGCCTTGTTTTGAACTCGTGGTCCTAAAAAGTAACCACGTGGAAATACATTTAGTTCCTGCAACCTTCATGCTCATGGCCCTCCTAAGCGACACATGAAGCATGCAATCTTTGTTCCATGATTTTAGCATAACACCTCAGTCTACCTATTTTATAGGCATCTCTTGACTTTGGTGAACCCATCCCGCTATTTCTAGTGGGGGAAACATTCTTGAGTCTAGGTTTTGGGGCTCATGACTTCCCCTCCCCTAGTATGCTAACCTCTTAGGGTCGTCACCCTTTTTCCTCTTGTATGTATTATACATTAACAGTCTGTGTACCCGCAATGGGCTGTTAGTCATTTCAGTCAAGTACCATGTACCATATCAGTCAATTACAGTGTATAATATCAGTCAAATACCGTGTATTATTATCATTCTTGACATATGCACTCTCGCGTTCTCTAAGTGCGGTTTTCCATTTTATTCATAACACACAAACTTTCTATCGAACATGTTCAATCTCATACCATTGTTACCTTTACATTGTTGTGGAACCTTGGGGAAAGGATTAGAAGAGGATTGGAATCATTTGGAATGGATAAAAAGGTACTTTGAAATTGAAGGTCAGAAGGTCTCACACGACCCGTGCGTGTAGGCGCACGACCCGTGTGTGGTTGAACCGTTTGTAAAAATTTCCAGAAGGATACGCACGACCCGTGCGACTTGGCGCATGATCCGTGCGTTATCCACTAAAATTTTAGAAAATTCTAGAGACATACGCACGACCCGTGCGACTAGGCGCACGATCCGTGCATGTTTTAAAAATCCAGTTCTTGTCTTATCAGATGGAGGCGCATGACCCGTGCTCGTAGGCACACGATCCGTTCCGATTCCGATTCTCATTTCTCTTCCGATCGAGACACAACTCAAACACACATTTAAATAATATATATAATAGCATTCCCAAACAATCAATCAAACAATATATGATTTAAGTTACAATCCTTTTGAGAAAACGGTTTTCGAATAGTTTCCTTTCGTTACCGGAAATGCGTGACAAGAGTTTTCGAAAAGTATATACTCAGACACAAACACATTCCCTAAGCGAGTTATAGAACTCACCCGAAGTGATGAAAATCACTCAAACGACGAATCTAGCAGTTGACGCGTTCGAATAGCCTCACGAACCGTCTCCGACTCCCTCCAAAAACTGAACCCGAACTTCCCAAGGACCTAAGACTCGAACTCAGCAACTCCAATGAGCTTCAAACATGTTTGTTGCTTGGATGAGAGCTTTGGTACTGAATATAAGACTACAACAAGGACATGCAACTATTTGGAGCATCAACACTCCATTTTTGAGCTTGGAGCTTCAAAGGTGCACAAATGGTGATTTGTGATGAAGTGGGTTGATGGGAGATTTCTGGGTATCAGTGTATAGAGGAAGAAGAATGATGAACAATGGTGGTTTTGGATTCAACATGCAAGAACAATGGAGGTTGAGCCCCTTCCCTTTCTTCTCCTCTCTCTCTCTCGAATTCTCTCCTCCTTCTCTCTACTTCATGTGCTGATTTTTCAGAATGAGGAAAATAAAAGGGGTGGGAGTGAGGGAGTTGACTTAGTCAGCTGAAACCTCATTTAATGAGGTGGAAGGACCAAAATGCCCCTACTCTCTAATATTCTCTTAAATTACTCCTAACACCACACTAATCCCATAACTCACTAACTTAACATAATATCTCAATTATGCACAACTAAAATTTATTAATTTCAAACATCACATAAGTTAATAATTTATGCTAATTAATTAACTCAACCTCTTGCTAATTTAATTAATCTAATTAGCTAATTAGGGGATGTTACAGTTTTTGAAGTGTAGCGCTTCCTCCCTACGAATTGTCTTCAGCTCTTATTGGGAAATTTCTTCAAGGTATGTTTTTGATATGAGTTAATAGTTTTAGTTTTTAATTTTTTTTTTAATATTCGTTTTTAAATTATTTTATAATAATATGAATTTGTTACTAATTGTGTTGTTTTTTGTTTAAGTATTGTTTGGGTTCCTCCTTTTTCCTCTCTGCTTGAGTTCAGGATAAGCTTCAAGCCAGAGCCTTCTCTTCACTACGGTTAGTTGTTAAAGTAATTAATAAAATATTACTTACTTCACTATTTTTAGTAAAATTTTGTTACAAATTTTGTTTGCAATAATAATACAAATTAATTTATATTGAAAAAACTTATTTATTAAGTTCACTTATAAATTTTATTAACATATATTGTTTTATAAAAATTGAAATTTAAAATTAAATTTGGAATTATTATTTATAATGTTTAAATTATTAGTATATAACATTATTAAAAAATTAATTCTGTTGCTTGTAATTAATTGGTAGTTTATTGAAATATCAAAATAAAATGAGTAATATATAAATATATATATCAAAATATGAAGTAATTGATAGTTTATTTTATTTATATTGTAGTGTAGTATACGTATAGTTCTTGAAAATGGATCGTAGTTGGATGTATGATCGATTGTATCCTGGAAGAACTGGTGTAAAACGACGTTTTGTAGAAGGAGTAGAAGAGTTTATTTTTTTTGCTAAGTACATTGATCATGAAGAATTTGGGCGACAAGGCGGTATTAGATGTCCGTGCTTGAAATGTTCATTTCAAGCTATAAAAAATGAACATGAAGTTAGACTTCATTTGTACAATAATGGGTTTATGCCAAATTATTGGACATGGAGTCGTCACGGGGAAGGAGCGCCAGGGGTAGCTGCAGTTCCTGCGGTTAATGTTCCGGTTGAAGTAGTAGATCACACATCAAGTAGTTATCCAGTGACTACGACATCTGAAGGATGGGGAATACAACCGTTAGATGTTTATCAGGGAATGATATCTGACGCTGACTAAATTTGGATTTTGAAGAACCAGATGCTGACGAAGTTCCAAATGAGGAAGCTCAAAGGTTTTACATGTATTTGAGTGAGACAAATAAACCCATATTTGAAGGATCTACAGACTCAAAATTATCAATGTGTGTTCGGTTGTTGGGTCTTAAGTCTCAATTTAATGTTGCTGAGTTGTGCATGGAATATATGACCAAAATGATGTTGGATGAAACCCCCATTAATAGAGGGAGTTTACCGCAAAGTTATTATGAAGCTAAAAGAGTGGTATCGAAGCTTGGCTTAAAATCTAAAAGGATTGATTGTTGTGTGTCTGGTTGCATGCTCTATTATAACAATGAGTTTGGCATAAATGATGGAGAGTTGTCGGAATGCAAGTTGTGTGGACAACCACGCTATCGTGTCAGTAGATCAGGGATGAGCAGAGGCAAACCGGTTCCACGAAAATCAATGTTCTATCTGCCTCTTATTCCAAGGCTACAGAGGATGTTTACTTCAATGGAGACCGCAGGTAAAATGACATGGCACCATCAAAATAGAAATAATTCAGGTGAATTACGTCACCCATTTGATGGTGAAGCTTGGAAGCATTTTGATCGTGTTCATCCAGATTTTGCCAGTGATCCACGCAATGTTCGGCTTGGTTTGTGCTCTGATGGTTTCACACCATATATTCAAGCCTCGGCAACACCATATTCACGTTGGCCAGTTATTGTTAACCCATACAACATTCCTCCAGAAATGTGTATGTCCAAACCATACATGTTTTTAAATTCTATTATTCCAGGGCCAAGTAATCCAACAGCTGGTATTGACATCTATTTGCAACCTTTGATTGATGACCTAAAAAGGTTGTGGAATGGTGTTTTAACTTATGATGTGGCACGCAAACAAAATTTTGTGATGAGGGCGGCTTTGATGTGGACCATAAATGACTTCCCTGCCTATGGAATGTTGTCTGGATTGGGGACACATGGTAAGATGGCGTGTCCGATTTGCATGGTTGACACAAAGGCTTTTAGTCTTAAATACGGAGGAAACGATTCATGGTTTGACTCGCACCGTAGGTTCTTACCTATGGATCACCCATTTAGAAAGCAGAAATATGCGCTCATCAAGGGAAATGTTGAAACAGCTGGACCTCCTCGTCAGTTGACACCAGAGGAAGTTTGGAATAATGTTAGGGATATCCCTCTTGTGGAAGTCGTAGCCGGTGTTGTTTCTAGTCCAGATGGCTATGGACAATGGCACAATTGGACAAAAAAAAGTATTTTTTGGGAACTTCCCTATTGGAAAGATAATCTATTGAGACACAATCTCGTTGTCATGCATATAGAGAAGAATTTTTTTGACAACATATTTAACACTGTCATGAACGTGAAAGGCAAAACGAAAGACAATGAGAAAGCTAGGAAGGATATAGATCATTTCTGTAGACGAAAGGATTTGTTGTTGGTTGAGCAAGGTACTAGGATTTTGAAACCCAAAGCCAATTATACTTTATCTACCGAACAAGCGAAAGCAGTTTATCAGTGGATAAAAGAGTTGAAAATGGCAGACGGTTATTCTTCCAATTTATCTAGATGTGCGGATGTGGATAATGGGAGGTTGCATGGGATGAAGAGTCATGATTGTCACGTATTCATGGAGTGCTTACTTCCTATCGCTTTTAGTTCCTTGCCAACACACGTTTTGAATCCGCTCATTGAAATAAGTCAATACTTTAAGAATTTGTGTTCTGCAACGCTAAAAGCTGATGATCTTTCAAAAATGGAACAAGACATCCCACTTATCTTATGCAAGTTGGAGAGAGTATTTCCACCTGGTTTCTTTGATTCTATGGAGCATCTACCGGTGCATCTCGCATATGAAGCTAAACTTGGCGGACCTGTCCAATACAGATGGATGTATCAGTTTGAAAGGTCAGCTAATTTTTAATTATAATATAATTAGAAACAAGTTTAAATTGAAATATATGACTATTATATTAATATCATATTCTCTAGGTTCATGGGTGATTCAAAAAGATCGGTGAAAAACAAAGCTAGAGTTGAAGGATCGATATGTTCTTCTTACCTACACCGTGAAACAACACATTTTTGTTCTCATTATTTCAAGAATCAGTTTGCTCCTGGAAGCAGTCGAAATGAAGTGGATACTGAATGGCGACATCCTTTGGCTTTGTCTGTCTTTTGTCTACCCGGTCGTCCATCTGGGAAGGAGTCAACTCACTGGCAAACAGATGAAGAGTTAAGTTCAGCACATGTTCATGTGTTGATAAACTGTACTGAGGTGCAACCATTTATTGAGTATGTTCCTCAACATTAACAATCGATCTTAATTAGTTAATATAGTAGACAAGTGTAACAATTAAATTATTTCTTTTTAGGGAGTTCTTGTCATCAGAGGCAGTACGTGAAGACCAATCTTCTGCACATATTCATGCGCATTTTCCAATGTGGTTTAGTCAATATGTGTATTCCCTCCCGCCAAATCCTACCAACCAACACTTGAGGAACATATTAGACGGTCCTCGAAGATGTGTTAAAGAATGGCACACATACTTTGTCAATGGATACAAATTTCACACCAATGAATGGACACAGGGCAGAGAGACAGTCAATAGTGGAGTGTGCATGAAGGGGGTCACTGGAGGAGGTGAAGATGATTTTTATGGTGTGGTTCAACACATATATGAACTTCAGTACCCCCATCTAGATTTTAGTCCAAAGGTAGTGGTTTTTTATTGTAATTGGTTTGATCCGTCTGCTCGAGGAACAAAGGTGAATCCAAAGTCAAATACAGTGGACATTAAAATGAATGGTAGATATCGACCGTATGATCCGTTCGTCATTGCACAAAATGTGAGACAAGTCTATTATGTCCCTTATCCATCAATGCGGACTGATAGGCGTGGTTGGTGTGTCGCAATTAAAACAAAACCAAGAGGTCGCATTGATCAGACAAATGATGACACGGTGGAAGATATGCCATATCAAATGGAAGAGATGTCTAATGTAAATGAAGTGATTCAAGTTGAACCCATTGTTCGTTTATGTGATGAGCCAAACACCGGCGATGAAGTTGTTGATGACGAAGATGCTGATGGTGATGATGCAACAGACCACATTGGTGTATCAAGAATTCACTCATCCGATGATGATGATTTTGAGAATGAATGGGATTCAAATTAGAATGAATGTAATTTATGTTTCAACAATTCTATTTTTAATGAAGATGTTATTTTTAATGAAGGATGTTATTTGTTTAAGAATGAATGGGATTCAAATTATTTATTTTAATGCATGAGTTTTGTATATGTTTATGTTAACCTTGTTTAGTATATGTTTGTTTTGTTTAAATGTATATGTTTAGCTAGATCTATACAGATATGGCATCTCATGATGACTCGGGATCCGATCATGACGGCGCATATGTTCCTCCTCCACCTCCCGATGCCGCCAGCACTAGCAGGCGGAAGACATCTACTCGCCTAGGGCGCCGTGTTCAGCCTACGCGTGTTGTTGTTACTACTGGCGGATATTTGCCACCACCTGTGTCTGAGGATGGTGCTAGTACTAGTACTGCAGGGGGCCCATCGATTCCTGTTGGTACTGAGGGCTTATCCCCGACACATGTTGATAGGGATGGGGTACGCACATTCATTGATGGGACTGATGTGATTAGGGTTACACCTGATGGGCGTATCATATTGCAGATTGTTGGCGATTCGTAAGTCTATATATATATATATATATATATATATATATATATATATATATATATATATCTATATTATTATTTATTAATTTATTTTTGTTGCCATTTATATATAACTTATATTTGGTGCAACAAAATTCATCTTTTTTTAATGCAGTTTTATTCCTTCGAAGGCTTCAGCTACCGCCATCACAAAAACAATCAAGGAGAATTTTACCAAGAGCTGGAAGAACTGGACGGAAGTTAGAAAAGATAAGGATGCAAATAAGAAGATGTTAAGATCATTTTTGGTAAGTTATTCGATTCTACGAAATAATTAATTTGGTGTATTATCTTTTATATTGACTTGATTAATTTATTAATTAATTATTGCCTTATAATTAACAACATTATTGTAAATTTCTTAAATAGGAAAAATGTACATGGTATCCAGGGGAGCAAGCCGCGGTTGAGAGAGTGTTCCATAAGAGATGTTCTCATCGCTATTCTGAATTGATGCGGAGGGTGCGCAATACGGGTACGAAGCCATCTTATATGGGAGACTCAACTTGGGCAGAGTTTAATGAGTATTGGCAGAAAGATGAAGGATTTAAGAATTATTGTGAGAAAGCCAAGAAGAACCGTGCTTCTGAAAAAGGTGGCTGCACACACACGGGGGGGAGTGTTAATACTGCAACGCATTACATACGTTTGGTAAATTTATTACTTAATTTATTACTTGATTAATTAATTAATTATTTATAATAATTAACTAGTCATTTTCAATATGTGTATTTAATTAATAATATATATATTTATGTACATATATATATATATATATAGGTGGAGAGGGAACAAAGGCCAATCACTTTGCCTGAGTTGCATTGCCACATGCATATGGTGGAGGAGACTGGTGAGTACGTTACAGATCGGGCGAGGCGTATTCAGGTAAAACTACTTTTACAATTATATATATTAATTAATGTTTATTATTTATATTAATAATTAGTTATTTAATTATTTGTTGGGTTATTTTTTTCAGGAGAGCTTCGAGGGTGGGATGGCTGAGTACCATCAGTCACAACAGAGCAGTGGGGCAGCTGTCGATCCAGTGGAGGAGGCTAGAGTAGCTCGTGATGTTTGGGAGAGAGAAGTTGGTCCCCAAAAGACTAATCGTCTGGTAGGATCAGGTGGTATTGGACCGGCTGCTTTTCGAACAAGCATTATTCCGAGTCTATCAGATTCACATTCTGAATCCTCGACTGGTCGCAAATATGTTCCCAATGCTGGTGAGTTGAATGAGGTTAGGCAATTGACGCAGCAACTGAGCGAGGCTCAGCGTCAGATTGCCGAGCGGCACCAGCAAAGCGATCGGGAAATTCAGGCGATTCGGGATCGAAGTGATCGGGAAATTCAGGCGATTCGGGAGCAGGCTAGGGTAGCTGAGGAGCGCATGGAGGAGCGCTTTAAGTTCTTGCAGGATCAGATGGTGTCTCAGCACTCGAGGCCATCCTCATCAGCATCCTACCCGCCGCCGCCACAGCAGCATTACTACCAGCAGCAGTATGCACCCCAGTATCCCCCGCCGTATGCATCCCAATATCCCCCGCAGTATACACCGCAGTATGCGCCGCCATTCCAGCCATACCAGCAGCAACATCAGTCACCCCGCCAGCCATACCAGCAGCCCCAACATCAGTCACCCCTGATCCAGCCAAACCAGCAGTACCCCCAGCAGCGGTCACCCCCGCTGGACATTGATCTTAATGTCCAAATGTCATCGCTCAGTGCTTTACTTCAAGATGATACATATTATAATAATGTTGATGACATTGACCGACAGGCACCCAGTAGCTTTAGATTATTTTATTTTTTTGTCTGGATATTTTATTAATTGTCTGGATATTTTATTAATTGTATGGATATTTTTACTGCTTTTCCCAATTTTTATTTTTTTAAATTAAAAATTAATTAGTTATTGGATTTTATTTTTTTATCAATAATTAAAAAAATTAATAAAATAATATATATTTTTAATTAAAACGATTTTTTTAAAAAAAATAAAATTTATTTTTTAAAAATAATAATAATTTATTTTTTAAAAAAAATGGTACTTTGCGGCGGATTTGTGTCGTTTGCGGCGGAATTTTAAATAAAACGTTTTTTTAAAAAAATTATATTCATTTTTTTTAAATTAAACGGGTGTTTTGCGGCGGATAACGGGTACTTTGCGGCGGATAACGGGTACTTTGCGGCGGATAATTTGCGGCGGATATTGGGTACTTTCCGGCGGATATATTGCGTCAAAAATTTGTCCCATTTTCCAGCGGATTATCCGCCGCAAATTTGCGGTGGATTTTGCGGCGCCACTAAATCCGCCGCAAACTTGCGGCGGATAATCCGCCGTAACGCGTTTGCTTCGAGCTGGCTACCGGCGAAAAAATTCCGCCGCAAAGTCCAAATATCCGCCGCAAATTTGGCTTTTGCGGCGGATTTTGCCCGTCGCAAAGTCCAGCTTTTCTTGTAGTGTGAGTCTCAGTGCAAATCTTTGGTTCTCCACTAATGTCTTGACTTTTGGTGTGAAAGAAGCCTCACTTGGTGATCACTAAACCTTGTTTCAATGCAGCTTGAATGCGTTCTAGAGTGCAAGTCTTTATTGTTTTGTCAGCTTTCTTTTTTCTGACTATTTGTTTTTGTTCCCTCATTTCTTTTTCCTGAGGGTTTATTTTCCTGATCAGCTTTCTTTTTTCTGATCGTTTGTTTTTTTCTTCTGAGCAAACACATTGTAGACAGATAAACTTAGTTGTCCTAAGATTAAAATTTGAGAAAACGAAAGCAACCGGTCATTGATCGAAATGGACTTTTCGATAATTGTGGTGTTTTGTGGAGAATGGATGATTGGGCTTAATGAAGTGCTTGGGGCTAATGGTAGGACGATTTTTGTTCGGCGTTGACTGACGATCGATGATTTATGATGGTTAATTGGTTTGATGAGGTGTTTGGAAGTTTTATTCCTGGCTAAGGGTTTGTAGAGGGCGGGATGCCGAGGTCCAAGGAAAGTGTTTGCGGTTTATGGAAGGAGGAGTGTATGGGAAAGATGAAGCGTTTGAAGACTTATTGCGACAAGGATCTCTTGCGTTTTGTAGTAACATGTACCAGCTCACCACTTACATTTCTTTTGTATTTTCTTTTGTTTTGGGATTTTCATTTTTGAATCCCTTTTTTGATTTTCTATCTCCTTTTTTTTGTTTTATGATTCTTTTCCTTCTTTGACTCGGGTGAGCTGATAAAAAGTGATGCACTTTTTTTTTTTTTTGGATATTTGAGGTGATCCTTGTCTAGGGTGATTTTTGGATTTTGGTTTTTCTTGGCTTAAGGTGGGTAGGAAAGGGAACTTTTGGATGGCCAAACTTCAATTCAAATTCCGATTGCTTATTTGACAACAATTTATCTATCTATATGTGTTTGCTCTTTTCTTTGCATTTTTTTTATGCCCTAATTTTTGCCTGGACCGCTCTTTGCGAGTTTTCAATCCACCGGGCGCTCCTTTTTGCCTAGGCTGCCCTTTCCGGGTTTTCAACCTAGCGAGCTTGTTCTTCTCATTTATCTCTTCTCTTTTTTTTTTGGAAAGACTTGCACTAAAGGAAAATAATGCCGATAAAGAAAGTTAGTGATCACAGAATTGCCCCAGCATGGAGGACTTAGAGTGTAAGTGAGAATGAACCAAAAAGTCAAGTATGCACTGATGGGAGAGAATATGCGCCTTATGGATGGACGGGGCGGGGTTAGACTTGGATGGTGATGATGACAAGGAAGGAACTGACTGACTCAAATAAGAGAAACTGCACGTGTCATGCACGTTCACTATAGGAATGCTTCATAGAGAGTCAACATTAGTTAGAACAATGAATTGATGAGCTGCTTTTTTTTTGTCATGGAATGGATGGGATACAGTGCTTTTGAAAGACATGCAAATGAGCTATTGATTTGAAAAACTGAGTGCCTTGGAACACCTTGAGTTTGCAACCAAGTAAGGATAAACTTTTTCAAAAAAGGATGATTGTTTTGCAAGAACGTCTCGCTTCTTATCACAACTTTTATTTTATGCAATGAATGAACAAATTATGATATGCAAGTATGATGCAAATGCGTGGAGAACGATTACTCGAAAAGTGTGGCTTATTCTAAATTATTTTGTTGTTTTTAATGCAAGACAAAATATGGAATACCAATGCGAATGATGCAAGAATGATGCCCCCCTTTTTTTTCAAAATGATTTTTGATTTTTTTTTATTTTTTTAGAGGCGAGACAAGATGCGAAATGCCAATGCCCCTTTTTTGAATGATGAGAGATGCAAGAATGGTGATATGAGGCAACTGATTGTCGTTACCCTGACTAACTTGCCTGAAACATTGAGTGGATCCTGACTCAATACTTCACACAATGTACTGAAACGTTTTGACAATTAGTTGACCCAATTTAATTTCCTACTTGAAATTAAAACACGTGCGACTAGGTCAAAGTGCTCTGACATCGTAGAGTAACATCTCAAATTTGTAGTCGACAAACAAATTTGAGACATTACCCTTCGTCGTTCAAAGGTGCACTTCTACCCATTAAGCCATCACATGAGAAATTTTTCTTTGTTTCGAAAGGATGCATGCAGGGAGAAATGATGTATTCGAACAAAGTGATGAGGTTAATGAAATGATGCATGAGTGCCACATTGACGCGATGTCCGTATTATTTGATGGTGATTTTTTGTACATGCACCCGGATGAATGTGATGCTTATGCAATGCGGATGATAATTGCTTCCTGTTTTATTTTGTTTTTATGCAATGAAATGAAATGCATGATACTCACAATTATTTTTAACGCGCGGAAATGCATGCAAAATGAAACGTTCAAGTGCTTATTTTTTATGCCATGAAAAAGGGAAAAGGGGTACATGCGATGCATTTTCTAAATTCTAGTAGAAAACATACATTTTTGGATTTTTGTTTATTTGTTATGATATGAAAGAGAAAAATAATAATGCATGCAGAAAATAGTGCATTTGACCTAAGGCTATATGAATAGCGGAATGATATATGCATGCAATATTGATGTGATGCCCACCTTTATTTGATGACAGCTTTTGCATAATCAAGGATGAATGAAATGCGATATGGATGATAGCTGCTTCTGGTTTTCATTTTTCTTATGCAACGAAATGAAATGCGTGATGCTTGCAATTACTTTCCTAATGCATGAGAGATATTGAATGAAGGTGCATGTGAGATGAGACGTTAATGCTTATTTTTGATTTGCGACACAGAAAAGTATTAATGCGATGATGTGATATGGATGGACGACGGAATGAGTGGGTGAATGAATGAACGAATGTGCATTTTGAATGAGGATACCGTAAATTGCATCACTTGATGATTTTTCATGATTATGAACAAATGAAATACCATAGGGATGATAATTGTTTTTTTCCAAAATTTTGTTTTATGTAATGCATGATGCCATGATGCAAAGTGCGGATGATGAGGATGCTTTTTCATGTTATTTACATAAAGAAAGATATTTACAGGTGGGGATTTGAAAATTTAGGGCAGTATACCCTATATGCCACCTCATATTGGTATTTATGAAAGAGAAGGAAAAATATATTCTTTTTGATTTTTTTTCAAAAAGTTTGGATGCGGGGGTATGCAGCTCCTTTGTGTCCTACAGGGTTTCTTAGCGACATGATCTAAGGCTATTTTAGGGGTTCACACTTCAAGGATAGCACTAAAAGGGCCCTAGATAAGGTTCCTAGAGCCAACGACCTCATCTGAGAGCACCGATCACAAGGCCGTACGTCCAAGTGATGATGTCATCAAACAAAGCCAAACTCTAGGTGAAGTGTTCGCAATCACACAACAAGACGTACGTCCAGTGAGCAACCACTAATGACTTCGTTCTAGCCTAAGATATACTCTAGCCCGGGTATAGGGATGTCTCACCAAGAAATAAAAACAAAGGGAGTGCAACGTGTGTGTAGGAGCACAATGCCAAACATACCCCCCCCCCCCCCCACCTGCAAAGAAAATCCAGAAACAGTCCAGCCAAAGAAAATCATCTACCCTAGGGTTTTTCATATATCATTTCCATACAAGCAAGAAAACAACCTAGGGTACTAACAATCATCTGATGCTCTACTTATCTCAAGAAAAGGAGCCAAGAAGAGGGGATCATGATAGAAAGGGGGAATACATGAACTTACCAAAGAGAGGGATCGAAGAAGAAGGGGACATAATAAGATGGGGGGAAATGATGCATGAGCTTACCTTTGAAGAAAGGGAGCAAAGAAGAAGGGATCATGGGGATTGGAGGAATGCATGAACATAAGTAAAGAAAGGAGTAGAAGAAACAAGAAGCAAACATAGAAGAAGAAAGAGGCAAATGCACATGAATGCAACACATTGAAAATGCAAAGAATGCTCAATCATTAATTGGTAAAGAAAGAGGAAGAGGAAAGAAAAAGAAAGAAGAAGAAGAAAAGAGGAAAATAGAACAATCACTCAAATCAAACAATTTTAAACCACACATCAAGTTAATTAGGGTTGACCCTCGTTTTTTTTAAAAAAAAAAGTCCCCAGTGAAGTCGCCAGCTGTTGCACCCCGAAAAATCCGGTTGGGATTTCTCGATGTACAACGTGGAAGATAAATGAAGCCGCCATCAATATTTTAGTTTTTAGACGAAAACATTGAAAAAACGTCTTTTTATACAAGGCGGGTGGTCTTTTCGAAATCAGGAGATGTAGGTTCGGGGGTCGGTTAGACACGGGGAAGGTATAAGCACCTCGCATCTCCTTTCTACCGAAAGGGAACCATTAATTTGATGTGTGGTTTCAACAAAGTTTGATTTGAAACGATGTTCAATTTCTTTTCGTTTTTCTTTTTTTATTTGAGAAAAGCGTTTGGAAAGAAGACGGGGAAAAGAAAGATTTTGTGGTATTTTTTTGAAAAGGGTGCTTGACGGGACGTGGCCCGCTCCTACGTATCCTCAGATGCAATGAGGAAATCAAAGCTACGTAGTTCTCCTGGGTCGAGAAACTTTGGGTGTGTTGGTGTCTTTTATTGCAGGGGTTCTCGGGTCTGAACTGTACAGTCCACTAACCCTAAAACATAGACATCCCCGCCCGTACAGGCGACGTGCCCCCTACATCCGAATCGGTTCCTCACTCATTTTTGAAAAGGGTTGAAGTTGTTAATTATTTGTTTTAATTCTCATAAGTGTCCCAAGATGTTTGAGTTGTACAACTCCGATCTTAGGACGCTAGACAACACCGGCCGTACGTCCGACTTGCCTCCTTATGAGTTTTCAAAAGGTTGATTATTGATCTAAAAAGAAATTGATTAATTTGTGAAGACAATTAGCGAAGCATTGGATTTTGGAATATCATTTGAAAAAATGATTGATTAGAGGGGAGAGGAAGAGAATTCGAGGGTGGGTTTGGCCACAAAAGAAAAGAAAGTAGAATCTTCAATCAACTTTTAAGTCAAAACCAAAATGCAATACTTACCAATTTGCAAGCAAAGTAATCAATAATGGGAACACAAGCATAAGCATTTCTATTTACAACAATTGTACACAAGAACGACATTGAGTCATCAACAATTAATGGCATGAATATATGAGATCAAAACAACCAAATAAGTTGCCAAGAAAGGCACTTAAGGAAACATTGCAAAAGCTTGTTTCGGATTTTAGGCATTAGACACAAGGTAAAAGTATTTTGGGGTTTATTTTATAAAGTTGAAAAAGTTTGAAATGCAAGTGAGAAAATGTTTTGGGGTTTTTATGCAAAGATGCAAGTGGTAAAGTGTTTTGAATGAAGGTAAAAATGTTTTATGAGATGAGATGAAAATGTTTTGGTAAAAACTAAGTGAAATGGTAAAAACCAAAGTGGTAAAATGTTTTTATGTTTTTTGGTAAAAAGTTAATGAAGTGGTAAAGTAAAATGATAAAAAGTGAACAAACACAATTGAATCAAATGCACACACAAATGCAAGATCAAAATAACAAAGTTTTGAGCAAAACTTGGCCAAAAGACATGGCCTATGGCCGAATGCAATCATGGGCAAAATCAAGCACAATTTCATCAATTTCTTGCAACCAAATCACATCAATGAGCTCATAAGTATAAACCCTAGGACCTATGCATATATTTCATGCTCAAACAATTGTTATTTCATCATTTATTTCAACACAAAATCAAAGAAACAAAAGCAACAAGAATCCCTAGGTCTCTAATCCTCAAACCCGAGGCTATGTAAGGCATAAACCCACCAAAAATTCAACCTCAACACAAGATATGAACAAAGAAATGCATGAACAAGAAAAAAACACTACATGGCCGAAGCTAAAAGAAGAGGAAAGCAAGGTTTCATTTCATGAAATTTAGTGAAAAATGTGTAGAAATGCAAGGAAAATTATTCAAACACAAGAATCTTCCCTTCAAGGCCAATGACCCATCTCAAACACCCAAGGCTCCCAATGTCCTTGTCCAATAATGTTTGAGATGAGTCCTCAAAGCTTCTTTCAAGAAGGAAAGAGGAGTAGAAGAGAGATTACATAATGAAAATTAAAGAAAATGCAAGAGTTTGTGAGCTTACCCCTAGATCTTGCTTGAAATGAAGAAGAAGATCAAAATAGAAACCAAGAACACTTGAACCTCCTCTTGAATCCCACGAAAATCACTTGATATTGAAGGATTTGATGATGAACTTTGAAGATAATGCAAGATTAGAAGTGGATCTAGTGTAGGAATCAAGAATAATGAAGTTTGGATGGTTGAAAATTGAAGAATTGGTGGTGGAAATGGTGGGTTTGAGAGGGGAGGAGGAGAGGAATTGTGATCTGATTGTGTGCTAGGGTAAAATGAGAATCCCTTCCCCTTTGGTTTCTTATTTTTGGGCTTTATATGAGGTGCAAAATTAAGGGTATATAGGACATTGTGCTTTTGCCAACCATTGAGATTTGAGATAGAATTTGAATCAAGGGCCAAGATTGCAATGCACATGGATTAGGGACAAGGAGAAAACACAAATGGAAGGGAATGAGCTGGTGTCATATGAAATTGAAGAGTTTTTTGTACACAAAAATTGTTGAGGGCAATTAGGTCAATTTGCACATAGTTGTAGCCTAGGATTTGATCTAGAATTTTAATCAATGGCTAGGAATACAACTCACATGGATTAAGGGCATGAAGAAACACAAAATGAGGGTGAAAGGAGGGCTGAAATTCGCAGCCATGAGGAGGGAAGGAGAGGGAAAAAATGCAAGCTTGCACAAAATAGTACATTTTGTCTTACTGAGGACACTACCTTATTTTCATTCTTTTTGATTTTTCTTTTTATGATTATTCTTTTATTCCATGAAGATTCTTTTTTCTATTTTGGGCTCATCCTAGGATTCAATCATTGGGCCCAAAATTCCATGACAACACCATTCCCAAAATTGATTTTGGGCCCCACTCTAGCGAAAATGACCATTTTGCCCTTTTGTTCGAAAATTGAGTTTTATGCTAGGAGACTTAATATTTATGCGCACAAAAAAAAACCACAACTAAGCACAAATCTTCCTCAAACAATCCTTTGGTGATGGTTCGGTGATTTGGGACGAAAAGACCGCTTTTAGCGTGAAATGACCAAAATGCCCTTTCACCCTAAAAACCCTAGTTTTTGCCCAAAGCACATTTTCACTTTAAAAATGACTTTTCCCCCTAGGAATGACCTCTAAGACCTTGGGATGCATGTTAAGTGGCTTGTTCTGAGAAAACATCCCTTAATTGCGAAATGACTAAAACACCCATTTGCACTGAAAAACCCTAAATTGTCCAAACGTACATTCCAACTCCAAAAATGATTTTAGAAACTTTGAAATGACTTCTATAACCCTAAATGCAATGCATGATGCTCTTTTCTCTTATTTATTTATTTTTTGGGGAAAATTAGGGTTTTGACCTAAGCCGGACAAAATTGGGGTATGACAACATGCTACTGACGTCTATATTTATATACAATGAAACAGGCCCAGGCCCATAGTTTCGACTAGCCCATTTCGACTGGCCCATTTCGACTAGATTTCTAACTACACCTACTATAATTACAAGCAATAGAATTACAAGGCATATCTCAATATTCCCTCCTAATTCATATTGCTGAGTGACATCATCCCAAGCATTCTTCTTAGTTCTTCGAAACTTCCCTTTTGCAATGGCTTGGTCATTGCATCAGCTATCTGAAGTTCCGAACAGCAATATTCCAGATTCAGCTTCTCATTGTTTACTTGGTCACGCAGGAAGTGATATCTGGTCTCTATGTGCTTCGACCTACCATGTGCAACAGGATTCTTGGCGAGATCTATCGCAGACTTGTTGTCGATCAACAACTTCATTGCTTCGACCCTGTGCACTCCAATTTCGACCAGTAGCATGCTCAGCCATGATGCTTGACATGCTGCAAAGGAAGCAGCTACATACTCTGCTTCACAGGAGGACAATGCAACTATACTTTGCTTCTTCGAGCACCAAGAGATGGGTGTCGATCCATACATAAAGACATACCCACTTGTGCTTTTTCGATCACTCCTGTCTCCACTCCAGTCGGAGTCAGTGTAGCCAAACACTTCATTACCATTCTTCGACACACTCTTGCTAAGGAACAGAATACCATAACTTTGTGTTCCCTTTACATACCTTAGTACTCTTTTTGCAGCTACCATGTGAGAGCTTTTCGGCTTCACCATGAATCTGCTGATCATTCCGACACTAAACATAATGCCAGGTCGAGTGTTGCACAGGTACCTTAGGGAGCCCACGATCTGTTTGAACAACGTGGCATCTACTTCAATCCCTTTGTCGTCTTTCGACAGCTTGCTACTAGTGTCTGATGGTGTCGAAACTTCCTTGCAGTTGCTCATGTCGAATCTTTTCAGGATATCAGCTGCATACTTCGACTGGTGCAGGAGTATACCCAAGAAATATGATAGATGTCCCAGATCACTCATTTCAAATTCTGACATCATCACTTTCTTGAAGGCTTCGACTTCGACTTCATTGCTGCCAGTTACAAGTAGATCATCTTCGTACAGGCACAACAACAACTGAGTCGAAGTTCCATTCTTCTTCACATATACTCCATGTTCATTAGTGCATCTAGTGAACTTCTGAGCCAAGAGAAATCCATCAATTCTCTTGTTCCACGCTCTTGGCGCTTGCTTGAGCCCATACAGGGCCTTCTCCAGCTTAACTTTGGTCTTGAAGACCCACTTCACCCCTATGGCTTTCTTTTCTTTTGGAAGTTCGACTAGCTTCCAAGTATCATTCTTCTCGATTGATTTCAACTCGTCAATCATTGCTTCCTTCCACTGCTTGTGACTAAGGGCTTGCTCCAGGCTCACTGCTTCTGCTTCTGCCATTAGTGCAAAGTGTGTCAGGTCTCCCTCTGCTGTAATGGCAGAATCTGGGTAAGTGTCGAATCCTTCCAGTCTTACTGATCTCTGCCTTTCCCTTTGCGACCTTCTTAAAGGTTCGATAGCAATGGGTTCTTCTGGCTCTTCAGTTTCCACCTCTTCATTCTGATCATTCCGATAAGATACTTCGTCGAAGTCCATCATTGTAGGTTTCTCACAGCCTTCTTCCCAGTTCCAATGTTTCGACTCATCTACTACGACATCTCTGCTTTTCACTATTTTCTTCTGCACAGGATCATACAGTTTGTATGCTCCTGTCGAATGATAGCCAACAAGGATCATTTGTTGTGCTCTATCATCCAGCTTGCTTCTTAGTTGCTCAGGGACATGTCTATAGCATACTGAGCCAATTATTCTGAGATGCTTGACACTTGGCTTTCTTCCTAGCCAAGCTTCTTCAGGTGTCTTCCCAGTCAATCTCTTTGTGGGACATTTGTTCAGAATATACACTGCTGTGGCTACAAGTTCTCCCCATAAACTATGAGGTAGCTTCTTCTCCTTCAACATACTTCTTACCATGTTGAGGATGGTCCTGTTTTTCCTCTCAGCAGTACCATTATGCTGAGGCGTGTAAGGTGCAGTGACTTCATGCACAATTCCTTCTTTCTCACAAAATTCGACAAATCCATGAGAATTGTACTCACCACCTCCATCGCTTCTAAGGGTTTTGATTTCACATTCACTCTGCTTTTCAATCATTACCTTAAACTTCTTGAATATTTCTAGTACTTCACTCTTCCTTTTGATCAAATACACCCAGGACATTCTAGTGTATTCGTCAATGAAGGTGACAAAGTACTTATTCCCTCCTAAGGAACATACTTCGAAAGGACCACAAACATCAGAAAATATCACCTCCAGCTTCTTCTCTACTCTGCTAGGTACTTCTGATTTAAACGAGTTTCTTGGTTGCTTCGACTTGCAACAACTCTCGCAAACTTCGACAGGTACTTTTACTGCAGGCAACCCATGAACCATCTTCTTTTCATGTAGTTGACTCAAGCTCTTGAAGTTGAGGTGGCCAAATCTTTTGTGCCACTTCCAGTGCTCCTCTTCGACAGTACTCTTGAGGCAATGTTCTTTGACTACTTGGAATTTGATATTGAAGGTTCTGTTACTCTGCATTAACACCTTCAGGATCAACTTCTTGGTCGAATCAAACAAGCTAAGACTGTTATTACCCATTTCGACGGTGAAGTTTTTCTCAATCATCTGCCCAATACTTAGCAGATTGCTCCTCATATCTGGTACATAAAATACCCCTTGGATGTAGCACCACTTACCATCTTTCGACAGGAACTTTATGGTACCTACTCCTTCAGCAGTAACTTTACTGTTATCTGCAAACCTTATCTTCTTGCTTATCTGCTCCAGTTCGACAAACCACTCCTTGTGACAACACATGTGATTTGAACATCCTGTGTCGAGATACCATTCGGCAGACTTCTCTTCAGTCGAATTTGTATCAGCCTTCAACAACAGTAATTCTGGGTCAGTAGCTGTCATGAATGACAATTCTTCATCATCATTGCTGGCAATGTTGGAGGCATCACCAGTGTTTCCACTGCCCTGCCACACACACATTGCACAAGTATTTTGAGCATCACAAGTGAATCCACTTATACAAGTGTTCCCACTATTTTGCTCGCTACTTTCAGCAATTCCTTCATCGAGTCCAATCTCATCTTCGACAGCCATCAGCATTAACTCCTCTGAGTCAGAGTCAGAGTCACCATCATTAGCAAACATGGCTTCTGCATCTTTATCCCTAGGAACTTTCTTGTTTTTACACTTGTTCCTATAATGCCCAAATTGCTGACAGTTATAACACTGAACTTTCGACAGGTCTCCCTTCTTCTTGTCGAAAGATCCTTGTTCTTTCTTCTTACTGCTTGATCCCTTTTCTCTACCCTTCTCCTTGTTGCCTGCCTTCCAATTTCTCTTAGAGGTGTATGAAAGCAAGGCTTGTTCAGTTTCTTTCTCTGAACTTCTCTGCCTTATTCTCAATTCATGAGCCTCTAAGGAACCCTGAAGTTCATCTAACTTCAATGTATCTAGGTCCTTGGATTCTTCGATAGCAGTAACAACGTAGTCGAATTCCAGGGTTAAGGATCTGAGCACCTTTTCGACTTTATTTACTTCAGTCACAGTTTCACCATTACCTTTCATTTGATTAGTTAATGCTACTAACCTTGTAATGAAATCTCCAATCGGTTCTCCATCTGTCATCTTCAAGCCCTCGTACTGCTTCCTGAGCGACTGTAGACGTATCTTCTTCAGCCTATCTGCTCCTCCATACGAGTTCTTTAGGATGTCCCAAGCTGCCTTTGCTGAATCACAGTCGATGATCAGGTTCAGGATGTTGGAATCAACGCATTGGTGAATCAAAAACAGCCCTTTTCCATCTTTCTTCCACAGCGAATGGTGGTTGTTCCTCACCGCTTCAGTGGCGTTTGCTGCCAAGGGTGGAACACCATCATTCACGACATCAAGTACATCTTGATATCGAAACAGCACCTTCATCTGCGCACACCAACATTCATAATCCTTTCCGTCAAAGATTGGGAGGTTCCCCGGAATACCTCCACCAGAGTTGTCTCGCGCTGCCATGAATCTTGAGAGATTTTGTGAGGATCTAACAAGCTCTTGATACCAGTTTGTTGGGGATAAACACGTGAAAAGGAGAAGAAAAGGAAGTGGCGGCGCTAGGTGTCAGAGGAATGATTAGGGCAATATAATATTAGGTAAAAACTGCACTGAATTTCATAAAGATAGGGTTGTAAATTACATGCTACTGACGTCTATATTTATATACAATGAAATAGGCCCAGGCCCATAGTTTCGACTAGCCCATTCGACTGGCCCATTTTGACTAGGTTTCTAACTACACCTATGTAGCGACCGAAAAATCCGTGCGAGGATTCCTCGAAGGTTCAAAGATGAAGCCGCCACCAAAGTTTAGTTTAAGGGCAAATATTGGAAAATCCCTTTTGGACTGGATAAGGGTCCTTGAGACCAGATTTGGGTTCGGGAGTCGGTCATGCGTGGGGAAGGTATTAGCGCCCCACGACATCCTTCCTAAGGAAGGTTACCTGCTAATTAGTTGTAGAAGCGAAAGTTAATTTTGAAAACATTTATTTTACCCTTTTATTTGTGAATTAAAAAGAAAGAAGAAAATTGATATTTTATTTGAATTTAAGAAAGGGATTATTTAGGAAAAGACTAAAAAAGGTTTTTTATTAGTGCAATTGACAGAGGTCGGCCGCCCTCTGCTCCTACGTATCTCTTGGTAGAGAATCAAATCACACGTAGTTCTTGGTAGAAAAAGTTTGTTTGTTGGTGTATTTTATTTAGGGATTTTAGGACTCCTGAGTGATCAATTCATTTGTCCTAAAATGATGACTAATCCGACTGTACAGTTGGCTTAGTCCCCTACTTTATGAAAATGGAGTTTTTGGAGTTTGGAAGATAGTTTGATGTGTGGCGGTTTGATTTTATTTGAATAGGGGTTTTAGAACTCTTGATCCGTACGGTTCATTCGTCCTAGAACGCTGACTAACCCGACTGTACAGTCGACTTAAACCCCTATTTTGAAAATTTGATTTGTGGAAAGAAATGTGTTTGTGTTTATTTTAATTTAGGAATTGTTTGTTTTAAATAGGGATTTTAGGTCATGATCCGTAACGGTTCATTAGTGACCTAAAAAGCAGACTAACCCGACTGTACAGTCGACATAGTCCCCTATTTATATTTTTTGGAAATGAAATATTCATCTATTTATTTTTATAGCTTTTTTGTAAAAGAAATTGTTTTGAAAAGAAGTAAGTAAAAAAAAAACGAAAAGGGGCTGCATTACTAGAACAGGGGTGCAGTTAGAGCAGATGGCTGTATTAATAAAAAGTGGAGGTGTGGAAAGTAGAAGCCCACGTTTTTGGGCTGTGGGCTGATAGTTTAGGAAATGGGTTTACGGACAGGGTGGTGCGCGTTATTAAAACAAGGGGTGTAGAAAATCAATCTGAATATTTGATTTTTAAAATAAATAATAAAAGGATAAATATATAAAAGGGCAATTTGACAAATGAAACCCTAATTTCCTAATCTCTTCCCTCACTTGCGCCGCAGCGGCCATAGGGTGGAGAGAGAAAGCGTTATTTCGGAGGGAGAGAGTTGCGCGAAGAGAGAGAGTTACACGGAGAGAGAGAACGAGATTGGCGGAGAGGGAGAGAGAGGAGCTTCGTGGAGATGGTTGAGGGATGGGGATTCGTGGTGGCTGTGTGTGTGACCGGTGTAGGTTCGCGGGGGTTGCGACGGCCACGACGAAGGGAGGAGAGAGGACGACGGCGAGGGAAGGGAGACGAGAACGAGAAGAACAGATGTGCTGGGAGGACGACAGTGGGCTAAACGGTGGAGACGACGCGATTGTGGGCTTACGGTGGTGGACGGCGTTGACAGGTCGTCACGGTGGGGGTTACGGCGCCTAACGCGTGGTACGAAGGCGTGATTAGGAGGTTCGGTGGCGATGTTTTGGAGCGAACGGCCACCGTCTACGGTGGCCGGAACTGATGGGTAAGGTTTCGGTTCCTATGGTTTTTTTTTATACTTTCTCCTTTCTTTTCACTCTTCTACTCCGTTTCTCCTACTCATGATGTTTGTTTTTTTGGGTGGTTCTTGGTTATGGCGAGGGCTGACGGCGTGGTGTCCACAGTTGATGACGGGGTGGAGGATGGTTCAGATGGGGCATGACCACCGTACGGTGGTGCGAAGGCTGGCGGTGGTTTGAGGCAGAGCGGCCACCGTCTATGGCGGCCGTAGCTAACAGGCAAGGTTTCGTTTCTTTCTAGTCTACTTCTGCTTTTCCTAGTTTTTGATCTCTTGCCTTTTAGTTATAAACTTTGCCTAATTTCTAAAACAGATAAACAAAACCTTTTAAGCCCAAAAAACTAATTCTGACTTTTACTAAACCCCAATTTGGATGAAAAAACATAATACTCTATACTCCTAGTTTTTGATTTCCCTTTTTTTAACCTAATCCATAAATATAGCTATATTTCCAGCCCTAATACATTTACAATATAAACTTTGATCTGTTTACAGTATGAACACTGATTCGTTCCTGGTCCTTTTTTACTATCTATTTATACAGAAAACCTACATTAGATAATATAGAAGAGAAGAAAAGCTTGCTGGTACTATATTTTATTTAGTCTATGAACATCTAAAACATGACAGATTAGCAGATTAAGCACTACATCTTTTTTACATTTTCGGTTTTAATAGTATAAAAAAAAACCTGTATTCCAGCTTCTGAATTTCTCCCTATTGCTGCTCTGCTGCTTCTGAAATCCTGTTGCTCCTCCTCAAACCACTGCTTCTTCTGTTTCTGAACTTTGTGATTAGGGTTCCAGTGTGGAACCCTAACTTTTTTGCTCTGATTTTCTCTGTATTTCCGTCTGTCCTTTCTCTCTGGACTGAGCTTGTTTATATAGGTAAAAAATTAGGGTTTTCTGCTGATCCTTCTCCAATTCTTTCCATTTTCAGGTATTTGGACTTGTTGAGAAAACTTGCTCAGCAAGAACAGGCCCAAGGAAGCTAGGAAGCTGCTGTTGCTGCTCTTTTTCGTTTCTTCTATTTTTTGTATTTTTTTGTTATTTTCGGATTTGTATTATTATTATTTTTTTTTAAATTAATTTTGATTTTTTGGATTATTGTAAACATTTGTAAATTAATTTTTATTGATTTTTTTTTGATTATATTTGTTATGGACAGATTCACTGTTTGTTTTTCTTTGGGTCAAAAATGAAAGAGAACGATTTAATTGGGCCAAGCCCAATCAAAACTAAACATAGGCCCAACTTAGAAAAATGGCCGAAATAAGGCCCAATTAGAACAAATTTTAGATGAGGTCCAATCTATCCCCCACAGGTCCATTTAGGCAAACATTAGACATAAGCCCAATTATTAAAAACTGGTTCAAAACACTAAGCGTAAGCTCAAATAGACAAGCTAATGAAATCAGGTCCAAAAAGGTTGGACATAGGCCCAATTGGACAAATTGGTCCAAATTAAAAACAAAACAGCGCTCGAAGTGCCATAGGCTTGTGATACGCGACACGGGGCTAAAATTAGTACGATAAAAGGATCGGGCAAAATTAGGGTATAACAGCTGCCCCTCTTTATTTATATTTTACTAGAAAAGGTGAATGATTTTCAGCTATTCGTAGTAGAAATAAAAATAAAGATAGAATAGACTCTAATTTTGTCCGATGAGTTAGGGAAAGGAGGGACGATTAACACTTGGTGTGTTAACTAGAACAAATAAATAAATGATCACTGGGGATCTGGCGGAGCACTGGGGCTCTAAAAGAGCATTTGGGCTCTAAGGGAGCACTGGGGCTCAAAAGGGGCTGCCTAAACCCTAAAGGACCAATCGGGGTCCGAAAGTGCACTGGGGCTTTGAAGGACTGTCGGGGTCCGAGGGTGGCCTTTTTCGAGCGGCCGCTAATAAGATCAGGTCTAGAACTGATCACGAATGACGTCCACTATGTCTTAGGCTGACACAGCTAGTCTGAATGGCCTGGGGCCGGATGATCCGTCGGTGCTCGATGCCGACGTGCGATCTGGATTGGATGACCGTTGGAGGTCTAAGGAGCGCTGGGGCTCGCGGTGTTAACATTACGATCTGGTTTGCTGAGTTAAGGTCAGCACTTATCGTGTTTAAATAATAATAATAAAAAAAAACTGAAAGAGTCGACACTTGAGGTCGGTATGCAACAAGTGTTATGCATATGACATGCATGCAATGTATGCATATGTAATGAAATATGGAATGGTTCGCTCTTGCTTTCTTTTCTTTTCTCGCTTTTATTTATTTTTCTTTGCTTCTTTTTGGCTTGTTTTTTTTTTTGTCTCTTTTTTGCTTTTCTTTTTGGGCTTCTCTTTTAGCTGGTCCTTCAACTCGCAGGACTTCCGGCATGAGGCTATCAAGTGCATTTGTACTGCTAAGTCAATTGCGCATGACTGGGACTTATCATTTGAGATGATCGATTTATTGCTCTATTCCTGCGGTTCCTTTCTTCCTTATCGGTATTTTAATGAAAGACTATATCTCTTTTATGATTCTCGGAAATTTCGTAATGATTGTAATGCTTTTGATTATGCCACATGTTTCACAATCCAGTATCAATTATCACAAAACATCATTTCAAAAATAGACGAAAGTAAAAAGGAAGGAAAGTGTTTGATATTGACATTGGAGGCCAAATGTGCAGAAGGCACACCGACTTAAGATTACGTCAGGAATTTTATTGAAAGAATAGGAAAGCTGAAATACTAAGCAGACTTCTCGGTAGTTAGTGTCCTTGAAGTAACGGTGCCGGCCACCCATGTTCACGACCTTGATCACTCATCATCCGACTTTTGGAAGTGTTGACTGCCTCAATGTTTGTTTAGTCCAACTTCCTGACCCTAATTTTTGCCTGGATCGCCCTTTAGAGTTTTCAATCCATCGGGTCGCTCTAATTTTTGCCTAGGCTGCCCTTTCGGGTTTTCAACCTAGCGAGCTCATTTTTGCTTGGATCATCTTTCTCATTTTTCTATACTCCTTTTTTAGGCAGCGTTCACCGGGAGTGGGAGGTCTTCCCCGTCCATTTTTGTGAGAATTAAGGCTCTTCCAGCAAATGATCTCCTTACCACGTGAGGTCCTTTATAGTTCGAGGCCCATCTCCTGTGGGAATCCTTTTGGGTATGACTTTCTTGGGCACCAAGTCTCTTTAAAATTGTTGAGGACAGACTTTCTTTTGTTAAATTTTCTTTGTTCTTTTCCGATAAGACATAAGACAACCGTTTTTTGTTTGGTGAAGTTTAATGGAAGTACTACTCCCATCGTACGGGGTTTCCCCTGTTGAAGTATGAGCGAGGTCTGATCTCCATGTAAAGGCGAAATGTCACCATCATCCCTGATATTCTTTGTTTGTTGTCGCAACTGCCCCATTTTTTTGGGTGGTATGGGGAGGGGTCATGATGCTCGACTTAGAGTCCTTGCGTAGCCTTTTCACCACTGTCCGTGACGATCTTTTTAGGAAAGCCGTAACGGCAGACCATATTTCTGGTGAAATGTCACCATCATCCCTGATATTCTTCATCTGTTGCTGCAACTGCCCCATTTTTTTGGTGGTATGGGAAGGGATCATGATGCTCGACTTGGAGTCCTTGCGTAGTCCTTTCACCATTATCTGTGATGATTTTTTTTTTTTTTAGGAAAGCCGTAACGGCATACCAAATTTCTCGACAATCACGGATTTGTTACATCAGTGGGTCTCTTATGTCAGACAAGATGATGTAAGCGAACTTTCTTGATTTGCTATCCTTTGGGTGTGATGTTAATTTTAACACCTTTTTGTCTTCTTCTGTGCCCAAGTTGATCATTTCGTTTGATCCCACGCGAGGATGGGTTACTTTATCCTTTTGTTCCGTTATTATCATTACCTCTGGAAGAGTTTCCCAGTTATCTTCAACATATTCCTTGGTTTGATTAATGGGGTGATCAAAGTTATGACATGAATTACCGACGTTGTTATTTTCAAGGACAAGTTGTTTAAGTCTGCATTAGCAGAAATTGAAGAAGGATAAAAGAAAAAGTAAAGCGAGCAAATGAGTAAAAAGGAATTTATCGAAGAATTCAAAATGCTATTTTATTAATATTGATACCGGAAAGAAACATGCACGCCCTTATTGAAATGTCCTAAGGCTTTGGGCAGAGCCATAGGATTTGCATTACGTAACATTACTTTGAACCGAAAATCACAAGAAAATCAACAATCTCCCAATTCATAAGTACTTCAGCTGCAGGACAAAGGCGCACAAGGTTGATGATGCCGTTTTTAACCGTTGATCGCCTTCAAAAGCATTGACAGATGGCTTCTCATGCCCCTGGTAAAGGGTTAGCGCCTCCGTTCGGAGCATCCTCATTGAAGTTCAACCATTTGGATTCGATCAGATCCTGAACCACATATTTCAAAGCTTTGCAGTTTTCAGTGGAATGGCCGGCCACTCCAGCGTGGAACCCACAGGTAGCATTCGGGTCGTAGTTTTTGGGGAAAGGAGGCTGAATAGGTCTCATCGGACGGGGAGTGATTAGGTTGTGATCGATGAGATGGTTAAACAGGTCTGTGTACGACATGGGTATCGGGTCAAAGCTAACGGGCTTTCTCTCTGGGTAATTTTGTGGTCTGTAGCTGGGAAGGTGAGGTGAGGCTGGTGGCGTTTGGGTAGGGAATTGATAGGCTTGTGGCGGTTTAGTGTAGGAGGGTTTTCCGGCTCCAGTGATTGTGTTAGTTTCCTCCTCTCTTCTTTTGGGAAAACCAGCGAGAGGCTTTTTTTGGCTATTGGTTCCGGTGAAGCTGTGTGCAATTTTTCCATTCCTTAAACCATTCTCTAACCTCTCTCCTATGATGACCATATCCGAGAAGCTTGAGGATACACTCCCTACCAATCTGTCGTAGAAGGGCGACTGTAAAGTATCCATGAACATTGTTACCATTTCTTTTTCCATCAAAGGTGGTGCTACTTGTGCTGCTAATCCTCTCCAGCGTTGAGCGTATTCCTTGAAGGACTCGTTATCCCATTTCACCATATTCTATAGCTGTGTCCTATCAGGTGCCATATCAGTGTTGTACTTATAGTGCTTTAGAAAAGCGTCTGCTAGGTCTTTCCAACATCTGATGTGAGCACGTTCCAACTGCATGTACCAATTCGAAGCTGACTCAGTTAGGCTGTCTTGAAAGTAATGGATGAGCAGCTTGTCATCATGTGCGAATGCGGCCATTTTCCTGCAGTACATGGTTAGATGGCTTGCTGGGCAGGTTGAACCTCTATATTTGTCGAAGTCTGGCACTTTGAATTTGGGAGGGATGGCTACATTTGGGACAAGACATAGGTCGTATGCGTCCCTTGCACCGACATTGGATCCTTCGATTGCTCTTACGCGCTCTTCAAGCATTTGATATTTATCCTTGGGCTGAGAGTCCTCCATTGAGTAGTTGTGAGTGGGTCCTCTCATGTTGTAGTGGGGAGGGACCATTGGCATTGCAGCGGAGTTCGCATTGGGTGCAGGAGCATGATGAATTACTACTAGTGACAGAGTATGACTCTGTGGAATGACCTGTGGTATAGTCGTAGGACTCGAGAAGTGAGCTCGCGGTATTTCTGCATTTGCATTTTGAGTTGAAGGTCCAGCGACTCCAGAAGGTCCTTCCTCTGAATTGACCTCCATGGTAGGAGGAGTATAACCGGCTGGGAGGCCGTAAGGGGGCCATGGATAGCCTTGGACATTCACTCCAGCGGTGTATGGAGTATCGGAACTGGGAGGAGGAAGGCTTGAAGCATTGTTCTCAGTATTCCCCGCCGAGGCATTTTCGTTTGCGCCTTTTTTCTCGAGGAGTTTCATGAGCTCGGCCATTTGATCTTTCAATACCATCATCTCGCTCATTTGATCCTTCAACTTTGCCATGTCTTCTCTCAGAGCCTGATTATCCTCTTCGGCCATCTTCTTTTGCTTGAGAACGAGTCCGGTAGCGATGTTGATGAACCAGCTTGCCCTTTTACTCTGTTTAATTTTTCAATTTTCTTTTTTCGTAAGTACATGAATGGACTGATGAATGTGCATGAAATGCAAATGTATGATTTCGTGTTACGCTGGGGAAATTGTAAGTTTCTGTTTGACGCAGAACTGAAATAAACTTATTTTATTAATGCAAATGTTTGATCCATCTTGTCAGAAAGAAAGTCCTATACAATTCCCTGGCGGTTATAGAAATGTATGAAAAATGAAATGTTAATGTAAAAAAACTTCTTTTTTCTTTTTTTTTTTTTCATGCAAAAGGGAAAGGTAAAAATGCATGAGGTATGCTAAAAAATAATTTGCCAAAACAACATATGATTTTGAAATTTTTCTTTGAAGAAGACCGGAAAAAATGTATCACTGTTTGTTTGAATGCAGGGGTATGAGGCTCCTTTGTGTCCTACGAGGGTTCCTTAGAGAATAGGTCTAGGGCTTGTCTATTAAGTGAACCTTTCAAAGGGTAGCTCGAAAGAGTCCTACATAAGGTTCCTAGAGCCAACGACCCCAATTAAGAACACTGATCAACAACAATAGGCAAGCTATTAGAAGTGCCAGCATTCTCAAGAGGGGCCAAACTCTAGGTGAGACTTTCGTGACCACCCAACAGGACGCACATCCAGTAGGCCATCACTACGCAGTCTCGTTCTAACTTAGGTTATTCTCCAGTCCGGGCATAGGACTATTCTCACGTGTGTCCAAAAGTGTGATAGTGGAGTGTGTGAAGGAGCAAAATATCAAGAATACCCCCCAAGCTGCAAAACAAACAAACATATATGCAAAAAAGTGGTCTTCTATCCTAAAGTTTAGGTATCACATAAATATATAACATGCAACAAGAATAAAAGGTGAAAGGGAAGGGTAAAAAGAAACATTAAATTAACCACTAATCCTACAACTAATTAGACTAGGTTTGACTCTCTAAATTGTCCCCAGTGAAGTCGCCAGCTGTAGCGACCGAAAAATCCGTGCGAGGATTCCTCGAAGGTTCAAAGATGAAGCCGCCACCAAAGTTTAGTTTAAGGGCAAATATTGGAAAATCCCTTTTGGACTGGATAAGGGTCCTTGAGACCAGATTTGGGTTCGGGAGTCGGTCATGCGTGGGGAAGGTATTAGCGCCCCACGACATCCTTCCTAAGGAAGGTTACCTGCTAATTAGTTGTAGAAGCGAAAGTTAATTTTGAAAACATTTATTTTACCCTTTTATTTGTGAATTAAAAAGAAAGAAGAAAATTGATATTTTATTTGAATTTAAGAAAGGGATTATTTAGGAAAAGACTAAAAAAGGTTTTTTATTAGTGCAATTGACAGAGGTCGGCCGCCCTCTGCTCCTACGTATCTCTTGGTAGAGAATCAAATCACACGTAGTTCTTGGTAGAAAAAGTTTGTTTGTTGGTGTATTTTATTTAGGGATTTTAGGACTCCTGAGTGATCAATTCATTTGTCCTAAAATGATGACTAATCCGACTGTACAGTTGGCTTAGTCCCCTACTTTATGAAAATGGAGTTTTTGGAGTTTGGAAGATAGTTTGATGTGTGGCGGTTTGATTTTATTTGAATAGGGGTTTTAGAACTCTTGATCCGTACGGTTCATTCGTCCTAGAACGCTGACTAACCCGACTGTACAGTCGACTTAAACCCCTATTTTGAAAATTTGATTTGTGGAAATAAATGTGTTTGTGTTTATTTTAATTTAGGAATTGTTTGTTTTAAATAGGGATTTTAGGTCATGATCCGTAACGGTTCATTAGTGACCTAAAAAGCAGACTAACCCGACTGTACAGTCGACATAGTCCCCTATTTATATTTTTTGGAAATGAAATATTCATCTATTTATTTTTATAGCTTTTTTGTAAAAGAAATTGTTTTGAAAAGAAGTAAGTAAAAAAAAAAACGAAAAGGGGCTGCATTACTAGAACAGGGGTGCAGTTAGAGCAGATGGCTGTATTAATAAAAAGTGGAGGTGTGGAAAGTAGAAGCCCACGTTTTTGGGCTGTGGGCTGATAGTTTAGGAAATGGGTTTACGGACAGGGTGGTGCGCGTTATTAAAACAAGGGGTGTAGAAAATCAATCTGAATATTTGATTTTTAAAATAAATAATAAAAGGATAAATATATAAAAGGGCAATTTGACAAATGAAACCCTAATTTCCTAATCTCTTCCCTCACTTGCGCCGCAGCGGCCATAGGGTGGAGAGAGAAAGCGTTATTTCGGAGGGAGAGAGTTGCGCGAAGAGAGAGAGTTACACGGAGAGAGAGAACGAGATTGGCGGAGAGGGAGAGAGAGGAGCTTCGTGGAGATGGTTGAGGGATGGGGATTCGTGGTGGCTGTGTGTGTGACCGGTGTAGGTTCGCGGGGGTTGCGACGGCCACGACGAAGGGAGGAGAGAGGACGACGGCGAGGGAAGGGAGACGAGAACGAGAAGAACAGATGTGCTGGGAGGACGACAGTGGGCTAAACGGTGGAGACGACGCGATTGTGGGCTTACGGTGGTGGACGGCGTTGACAGGCCGTCACGGTGGGGGTTACGGCGCCTAACGCGTGGTACGAAGGCGTGATTAGGAGGTTCGGTGGCGATGTTTTGGAGCGAACGGCCACCGTCTACGGTGGCCGGAACTGATGGGTAAGGTTTCGGTTCCTATGGTTTTTTTTTATACTTTCTCCTTTCTTTTCACTCTTCTACTCCGTTTCTCCTACTCATGATGTTTGTTTTTTTGCGTGGTTCTTGGTTATGGCGAGGGCTGACGGCGTGGTGTCCACAGTTGATGACGGGGTGGAGGATGGTTCAGATGGGGCATGACCACCGTACGGTGGTGCGAAGGCTGGCGGTGGTTTGAGGCAGAGCGGCCACCGTCTATGGCGGCCGTAGCTAACAAGCAAGGTTTCGTTTCTTTCTAGTCTACTTCTGCTTTTCCTAGTTTTTGATCTCTTGCCTTTTAGTTATAAACTTTGCCTAATTTCTAAAATAGATAAACAAAACCTTTTAAGCCCAAAAAACTAATTCTGACTTTTACTAAACCCCAATTTGGATGAAAAAACATAATACTCTATACTCCTAGTTTTTGATTTCCCTTTTTTTAACCTAATCCATAAATATAGCTATATTTCCAGCCCTAATACATTTACAATATAAACTTTGATCTGTTTACAGTATGAACACTGATTCGTTCCTGGTCCTTTTTTACTATCTATTTATACAGAAAACCTACATTAGATAATATAGAAGAGAAGAAAAGCTTGCTGGTACTATATTTTATTTAGTCTATGAACATCTAAAACATGACAGATTAGCAGATTAAGCACTACATCTTTTTTACATTTTCGGTTTTAATAGTATAAAAAAAAAACCTGTATTCCAGCTTCTGAATTTCTCCCTATTGCTGCTCTGCTGCTTCTGAAATCCTGTTGCTCCTCCTCAAACCACTGCTTCTTCTGTTTCTGAACTTTGTGATTAGGGTTCCAGTGTGGAACCCTAACTTTTTTGCTCTGATTTTCTCTGTATTTCCGTCTGTCCTTTCTCTCTGGACTGAGCTTGTTTATATAGGTAAAAAATTAGGGTTTTCTGCTGATCCTTCTCCAATTCTTTCCATTTTCAGGTATTTGGACTTGTTGAGAAAACTTGCTCAGCAAGAACAGGCCCAAGGAAGCTAGGAAGCTGCTGTTGCTGCTCTTTTTCGTTTCTTCTATTTTTTGTATTTTTTTGTTATTTTCGGATTTGTATTATTATTATTTTTTTTTAAATTAATTTTGATTTTTTGGATTATTGTAAACATTTGTAAATTAATTTTTATTGATTTTTTTTTGATTATATTTGTTATGGACAGATTCACTGTTTGTTTTTCTTTGGGTCAAAAATGAAAGAGAACGATTTAATTGGGCCAAGCCCAATCAAAACTAAACATAGGCCCAACTTAGAAAAATGGCCGAAATAAGGCCCAATTAGAACAAATTTTAGATGAGGTCCAATCTAGCCCCCACAGGTCCATTTAGGCAAACATTAGACATAAGCCCAATTATTAAAAACTGGTTCAAAACACTAAGCGTAAGCTCAAATAGACAAGCTAATGAAATCAGGTCCAAAAAGGTTGGACATAGGCCCAATTGGACAAATTGGTCCAAATTAAAAACAAAACAGCGCTCGAAGTGCCATAGGCTTGTGATACGCGACACGGGGCTAAAATTAGTACGATAAAAGGATCGGGCAAAATTAGGGTATAACAACCTACTATAATTACAAGCAATAGAATTACAAGGCATATCTCAATAGGGAGAACACTAAACATATATTCCTTACCGTCTGATGTATTAAATTTATATATATATATATATATATATATATATATGAGTATGTATAAAAGAATAAATATATAGTCGTGCGATGTACGGGAAAACGTTTGTTGAAAATATGACTTCAGTTATATATATGTATTTTATAATACAATATGTCATAACACTAAAATATATTTGTACATATTCCGAGTAGGTAGTTCAGTTGGTGAACTAAGAGTTACCGAAGCAGTGCAAGCACAGGGTCCTATTCAAACCCGGGAAACTATTACTTCCCCATCTTGCTAACAACTAACCACTAACATTTGCCTTTAAAAAAAATTGACACATAAGAATCATATTTATTCTACTTAAAATAGTCTCACAAATGTTAAAATAAGTTTACAACTTTACATATATATATATATATATATATATATATATATATATATATATGAAAATCCTATTCTGAGAAAAGATTGAGAGGAAAACAGAAAGCAAAACTCGGTAATATGTAGGCTCGTTCAAACGCTTTCAACGAAAGACAGATCTCCGTTCGTGCTTAGGAGCAAATTTCGCACTAGCCAATAATGAGTTTGTCCACCACGGGAATCAAACCCGGGAATACCGGGTCTTGTGTCCCATGATAACTTATACAACTGGTCAAATAGTTGGTTCAAATTCTACTAAATTATTTACTAAGTTAAATACTAATATTTTTTCAAAGAAATTAAATACTTATTAATGTTATACTACTTAGGATATATAATATATAATTCAGAATTGCCCATATATAATTTCTACAAAAAATGTTCACACACAATACACACAGTGAAGGAAACGATAATATCACACACCCAAATTAGAAGAAAAAAAATTAAAAGACTAATATTTAATGCCAAATTATACATGACACTAATATAATTGTGATATTTATAATTTCGGTAATTATCTTGAAAAAGAACAATTTATAAATATTACTTTTTAATTTTTGATAGGTTTCCAGAAAAACATGATATGACTATAATTGTAGGCTTTTGTTGCACATAATGCATAATAAAAAATATGAATACTATATTAAAATTATATTAATGTAAAATTCTTTTAAAATAGCCTCATAATGTAATTTAAATATTCATATACGAGGAAATATGAGTTGATATCTTTTTTTTGACAACAAAACTTCTTCGAAGAAAGTTAAGTGTATTGATATTTAATAATGTAATGATAATTATGTCATAATATATTATTTGTTATATATGTTATAATTTTATTTACCTATTTAATTTATTAATTTAACTCGTTTATTATTTTAAATAAATTATTTGAATTACTGTAACATCCCAAAATAATTGATTTAATTATTTTGATGCTTGAACCATTTAATTATTTTGGGGTGCTTGATTGATAATTTTATAAATTGGTTGCTAATTAAATATTGATTGATGTCAGCTGTTGTGCTTATACCAAGAGTTGAGTTGTAAGGGGTCACGAAAGAGCTCACTGAGATTTTATCTCACTATTTATGTTTGTGGTTTTTACAGAGAAACAAGGAAAAGTTAAAGCAAATTAGGAGCATGAATAGCAGCTGTGCTATATGTTGATGATATGATGGATTTTGGAAACCCGCTTGATATGTTGCTTAGTTCCCTAGTTTCATGATCGATATTATATCTTGTTTATTTGGATCGATTTTAGCATGAGATAGAAAACGGGATGGAGCGCAGCCCTCCGCTAGGGTTTCCCGATGGGCGCCGCGCCCCCTAGGCTGCCGCCCCCCTCCGCCCCACTCCTTCTCAACCTTCTCAATCGCCTTCTCCTTCCCCCTCCACTCCTTGTGGATACCTTGTGTTGCAGGTAACCTGATATTGCAGGATGTGTTTTGATGATGAAAAAGACAAAGGTAAGATTGACGTCAAAGTCAATAAAAGTGACTAAACGTCAAAGTCACAATCCAAGACAAGCAAGCCAAGAACTGAAGATTCAAATATAAGGGTAGTCCTTAGGGTTTGGGTGTGTCTTAGGAAAAAGTGTAAGCTCTTTCAAAAGGTCAGCTCGTATCTCAAAGTCTCACACACTCACAAAGTTTTTTAAGGTGCATGCATATTTACGTAAACATTCTTATCACCTTTTTAAATAACAAAATCGATTTTCCTCATGCATAAACAAATAGCAAAATCGATTTTCAGGCAAATTAGAAAAGATAGAAATCGATTGTCAGGCCATGTCTTATAATACACAAATCGATTTCTGAGCCAAATATTTTTTAAGGGAAGAATCGATTCCCAACCTTTTGCACATAACTGAGAATCGATTCCCACTTGTCTCAGGCAAGCTGAAAATCGATTCCTACATATTTTCACTAAGTATAGAATCGATTCCTAGCTTTCCATGGCACTCAAGAATCGATTTCCCATATTTTACAAACAAAGATAAAATCGATTCTTTACCTAAATAAATCGATTCCTGGATCAAATACCTATTAACAAAGAATCGATTCCTACATTATTTTCAACGTAAAAATGAATTTCTCATAGCCTATAAATAGGCAGTGCTTCACGATTCATTTTACACACAACCACACAACAACCCATTTGTACGAATCAGAAAAACTTTTGAGAAAACTCTTCACGCTTATACTTTTGCTCGTCACGTACCGTTGGTCTGTCTGAGCTGATCTGTTGCTAAGAGTTAGTTGGGGTTGTATTCTTCAAGTTGTAATATCTGCCTACACTAGAGGTATTTCTGCATTTACAATTGTTTATTATTTAATTGTTGTGTTTTGTTCTAGGGAGTGGGGTATCTCTCTAGGGTAGCTGCATGTACTAGGAAGTGGGGTATCTTTCTAGGGCAGTTGCTGTAACAGGGGTGGGGTATCTCCTGTTATTGTATTGTTAGATTTGAGGGCTCTCCATAGGTGGGGTATCCTAGGAGGAGAGTGCCTGAGTCTGTAAAGGTTTTCCAAGGCACCTGTAAGCCTTGTTGTTTTGGTTAGTGGAAAATCTCACAAGGGTGTGAGGACTGGACGTAAGTCACTAGGAGGTGACCGAACCAGGATAAATCTCTGCGTGCTTTACTGCTTTCCTGCTTTACTGTTATTCTACTTTACTGCTTTATATTCTAATTCCTTCGCTTCCACTTAACCTGCGCGAAAATTGATCTAAGTCATTGAAAAGGGGAAAAACGTTTTTCAAAAGATCTGAAAAGTTTTAAATCTCAATTCACCCCCCCTCTTGAGACTGAAGCCACTTGGTAACAAGTGGTATCAGAGCTAGACTCTTGTATAAAGAGCTTAGCCGCTTCAAGAGAAATGGCTTCAGGTTGGTATACGCAAGAGGGTGCATCTCTTTTCCGTCCTCCGGGATTCAACGGAGAAGACTATGCATATTGGAAAGAAAGAATGAGAATTTTTATTGAAGGGGTAGACTTAGATGTTTGGGATGCTGTGGAAAAAGGACCTTTCGTCCCCACACACATAGTAGATGGTATTCTTAGAATAAAAAGTAGAAATGAATGGTCTGATGATGAGAAAAGAAAAGTGCAACTTAATTTACGCGCTAAAAATATTATTACTTCTGCTTTGAGTGCTGATGAATTTTTTCGAGTTTCAAACTGTAAATCTGCCCAAGAAATGTGGGATAATCTTCAAGTTACTCATGAGGGTACAAGTGAAGTGAAAAGGGCAAGAATAAATACTCTTACCAGAGAGTACGAATTGTTTAGAATGAATAGAGGTGACACAATATCAGAGATGCAGAAAAGGTTCACTCACATAGTGAACAAATTGGATTCATTAGGAAAATCATTTCCTCCCGAAGACTTGATCAACAAAGTGCTAAGATGCCTAGACCGAGAATGGCAACCAAAGGTAACTGCTATAACTGAATCAAGAAACCTAACTACCATGTCTCTTGCCACTCTGTTTGGGAAACTACTAGAGCACGAGTTAGAACTCACTCGTCTAGCAGAGAATGAAGGAAAAGTCAAGAAAAAGAAAAACCTATCTTTTAAAGTTTCAAGTTCAAGTTCATCCGACGACAGTGATGACTCGCAAAGTGAAAGTGATGAAGAGGATGAGAATATAGACCTAATGGTAAGAGAATTCAAAAGATTCATAAGGAGGTCTCTAGAAAAGAATTCTCCAACCAAAGAAGTCTCATGCAAACAAAACTACTTAAGTCCTTTAACATGCTACGAATGTGGGAAACCCGGACACATAAAATTGGAATGCCCAAAATTACAAAGAAAACGACCAAGAGATGAGAGAAAGGGATCCAAAGGAAAAAGGAGTAGAAAAGCCTACACAGCATGGGAAAACAGGAACTCATCAGATAGCTCAGAAAGTGAAAAAGATCAAGTTGCTCTCATGGCCGACCACGACAGCGAAAGTGAAACTGAGGTATATTCTAACTCTGAATCTTTACAAGATGCCTATGATGAATTATATGAAGCATTTACTGAATTACATGATAAATCATTAAAACTAGCTAAAGCGTTAGACAGATCCAAGAAAGCTATCACTCATCTGGAAAAAGACATCACTTCTTTAAACAAAGAAATAGTAGAACTTAGAAAAGAAAATGATAGTCTTGCATGCTTTAAAGAAAACCATACATGTGATAAATGTGTTGAAAGCAAAAAGAAAGTTCATGAACTAGAGTTGACTATTGAAAAACTATCTAGAATCAAAACCATAGAAAAGCATGTTCATTACAAATCTAATTTTTCCACTAGACCATACATTAAATGTTATTATTGTGGTAAACCTGGACATACAGCTTCTGTTTGCAGGGCAAGTGGTAAACAAAATATGAAAAAGGTGTGGGTTCCCAAAGGAACCATACCAAACACTAACCCACAAGGACCCAAAGAGATTTGGGTACCTAGAACCTTGTTTTACATCATTGCAGGTACGCTGCAAGGTATGGGGACATGTGGATACCTTGACAGCAAAGACTCAAAGCACATGACCGGAAACGCAATAAAGTTATCAACTCTCACCTCGGAGAAAAATCTGTCATGTGACTTGTGATGAATAGAGGGAGAATCACTGGTAAAGGTTAGGAAAGTTTTATTCACCTCTAAACTGAAAATGTGCTTAAATCATAGTTTACTTAGTCAAACATGTGACTTGTGAAACAATTTGATCTCTAAACCGCATTTCATGCATCTCTAAGGGAACATTTTTTCAAGGCATGAAAACAAATAAAGTATTCTGATCATCCCTCTAAAACTGAGCATGTAGAATTATCACATCACCTTCTTAGAGGTTATGGTTAGAAAGGCGATAGTGTGATTGAGTTAGTTGAATCGTCAAAATCAGCTAGTTGATATTTTCACAAATCCATTGCAAAAGAAAACCTGGTTCTTTATTTACTCAAATGAATTTTTCAATAAAATTTTTTTTCAAGTGATCTTTTAAAATATTTAAGAGAATTTGTGACTTACGAATTTCTGCGTGCTCAAAAAGCGTTTTATAAAGCAGCTGAAATGCTACCTTTTCCCGAAATCCATTTTCTCCTGTCACAATAAATTGCTGGCTTTGGCATTAAAATTCAGAATACATGCTCACAATCGTTGTTTACCTAAAATAATTTTTCTCCCATATTCTGGCTGCCATCACCAACTTTCAAACGAAGCAGCATGAAATGTATAAAGCTTAAAACAACTACTTCACAGTGTTTGAGACTCATGACTTTACCTGTTTTGTTGATTTACTCTCTTCATGGTTTCAAAAATGATTTTCCTTTGGTTTTGATGATCACTTAAATCTGCAAATGGCTCTTTTACCTTGTCAAATAGCTGTGACATTCGATTCGCAAACTTTATCATATATTGACACTCTTTGATCATGACAAAAAGGGGGAGAGAAATATAGGGTTGCATATGAGCATATAGAACTTGCATATTATGCATCTAGTCAATAAGTCAGGGGGAGCATCATGATAGGGGGAGTATCGTATACATTATCTGTTTGAACTAACCTCCCACCTTGAGATGAGTTAATGTTTTGTCATCATCAAAAAGGGGGAGAATGTGGATACCTTGTGTTGCAGGTAACCTGATATTGCAGGATGTGTTTTGATGATGAAAAAGACAAAGGTAAGATTGACGTCAAAGTCAATAAAAGTGACTAAACGTCAAAGTCACAATCCAAGACAAGCAAGCCAAGAACTGAAGATTCAAATATAAGGGTAGTCCTTAGGGTTTGGGTGTGTCTTAGGAAAAAGTGTAAGCTCTTTCAAAAGGTCAGCTCGTATCTCAAAGTCTCACACACTCACAAAGTTTTTTAAGGTGCATGCATATTTACGTAAACATTCTTATCACCTTTTTAAATAACAAAATCGATTTTCCTCATGCATAAACAAATAGCAAAATCGATTTTCAGGCAAATTAGAAAAGATAGAAATCGATTGTCAGGCCATGTCTTATAATACACAAATCGATTTCTGAGCCAAATATTTTTTAAGGGAAGAATCGATTCCCAACCTTTTGCACATAACTGAGAATCGATTCCCACTTGTCTCAGGCAAGCTGAAAATCGATTCCTACATATTTTCACTAAGTATAGAATCGATTCCTAGCTTTCCATGGCACTCAAGAATCGATTTCCCATATTTTACAAACAAAGATAAAATCGATTCCTTACCTAAATAAATCGATTCCTGGATCAAATACCTATTAACAAAGAATCGATTCCTACATTATTTTCAACGTAAAAATGAATTTCTCATAGCCTATAAATAGGCAGTGCTTCACGATTCATTTTACACACAACCACACAACAACCCATTTGTACGAATCAGAAAAACTTTTGAGAAAACTCTTCACGCTTATACTTTTGCTCGTCACGTACCGTTGGTCTGTCTGAGCTGATCTGTTGCTAAGAGTTAGTTGGGGTTGTATTCTTCAAGTTGTAATATCTGCCTACACTAGAGGTATTTCTGCATTTACAATTGTTTATTATTTAATTGTTGTGTTTTGTTCTAGGGAGTGGGGTATCTCTCTAGGGTAGCTGCATGTACTAGGAAGTGGGGTATCTTTCTAGGGCAGTTGTTGTAACAGGGGTGGGGTATCTCCTGTTATTGTATTGTTAGATTTGAGGGCTCTCCATAGGTGGGGTATCCTAGGAGGAGAGTGCCTGAGTCTGTAAAGGTTTTCCAAGGCACCTGTAAGCCTTGTTGTTTTGGTTAGTGGAAAATCTCACAAGGGTGTGAGGACTGGACGTAAGTCACTAGGAGGTGACCGAACCAGGATAAATCTCTGCGTGCTTTACTGCTTTCCTGCTTTACTGTTATTCTACTTTACTGCTTTATATTCTAATTCCTTCGCTTCCACTTAACCTGCGCGAAAATTGATCTAAGTCATTGAAAAGGGGAAAAACGTTTTCAAAAGATCTGAAAAGTTTTAAATCTCAATTCACCCCCCCTCTTGAGACTGAAGCCACTTGGTAACACTCCTCGCCTCCCCTCACCCTTTCATGTCGTCTTCCCCCCTGCTGCTCGCTCCATTCTTTGCTTCGGTTCTCTTCTAGACGCGGATCCTTTTGGATCTCTCCTGAGGAGCCGCGGCCTCCATGGCCTATTTCACTGATGATTTGCTATAGCTCCGATCAGGGGGCTCAAAGGCTGATCCGTCTCAAGATTTTTTGTCTTTGTCTGGTTCTTTGTTGGGTGGTAGAAAGGGGGATCATGCTCCTTGCACCATCAAAGCGCCAACTACAGTTTGTGGTTCTACAAGTCGTGATGGGCTTATTTTTCCAAAGGCGGTGATGGGTGTCAGTGGTTCACATGTTTTGCGTTTCTGCGGTCCTGCTCTCGGAAATCAGTCTGGTAGCTTGGCGCAAGTACAGCCTGCCGTGGATGCCCCATCTGTGAGTGGGGTGAAACGGAAGTCTTTCTCTGAGGCGTTAACAGGGACAACTCACCCCCCCCCCCCCCCAGATCCTTTGTAGATTTTGATTACAGTAAGCAACAGAAACCTTGTTTAAAGGGAGATGTTCTTGCTGTTAAGATCTCGGAAGATGAATACCAGGCTAGTATTGCTGAATGTGTCAATCTATTACATGGTAGAATAATTTTGTCTAATGTAACACCCCGGTATTTTTATTTGTTAATAACACCCAAGTGCACATTAAACATACATCAGAGATATTATTTCCTGCTCAGACACTGAATACCATTATAAATTTTTCGCTGAATAAAACAAAACAGTCTTATATACAAACAAGACCATACGGTACTCAGACCATAACCTGTCAGCAACTATGGTAGTCAGAGTCATACAGGAAAGCGGAATGAAAGTCAACATAATACAATGGCATAGCATTGTGATACATGGGCAACAGAAGGAAAATAAACTTAAACGTAAAACTAAGTCATCGTCCATCTCTCGGGGCCACCTACTCGTGCCTCTGAGTTTTCTTCTGTCCCTGTTTATCTGTAAAACAACAACATTTTAAACAGTGAGATACAATCTCAGTGAGTTCTACCGAGACCCCTACTAACTCTCTCGGTTCAATTAATAAATTCGTTTTAACTTAACACGGCACCGACTGCATGACTGCTAACCCCGGTAAACGTGTTATCACAGAGTGCGGCATCGACTGCATGACTGCTAAACCCCGATGTATCGCACAACAAACAAAGTGCGGCACCGACTGCATGACTGCTAAACCCCGGTGTATCGCACAATAATCTTTTAACATAACACCGACTGCGTAACCGCTAAACCCCGGTGAACCCCCCTACCAATAGTACATTCTCCTATTGGCATGGAGCCTAGGGTGAGGGATCATGACTGCCCCGCCTAGTATGTTATACATGGGTCGTCACCCAACTCGATATACTATATACGTATATCTACAATACTATGAACCCACGGTCCATCAAATCAGACAATCAATGAAACACTTTAATCCACCTTTTATAAAATCCAAGTTCACACTCGCACTCTAGTTGACCACTTTTCGACACCATTTTCAATATCAAAAACAGTTTATTTTGCCTTAAAACTAGAATATCCAGTTAGGCCTCTGAATAAGCTTTCCAACGCACTTTAGAACACCTCAATCGGGTTCCCGGATCAAAAGATATCGCGAAACGAAAAACAGTGTTTGGTTGCTGAAAATTCTGCCAACCGGCGCGCGAATGGCGCGTGGCGCGCAAACGGCGCGCGAGTTGACAGCCAACTTCTGTCCAGTAGCGCGCGAGTCACGCGCGGCGCGCAAACGGCGCGTGGACTGGCAGAACAGGGGTCCTGTCAAGGGCAGAATTTTTTGCGATTTTCGCGAAATCCGCTATTTCGCTCAATTCCGATTTTTGTTCCGATCGAAAACAGATTTTACAACCAGCAAAATGAATCCAATACAACCCACACAATCAATCAATCCAATCCAAAAACTCAATCAAAACGAATTGTATTAAAACGCGATATATTTTCAAATAACGGTTTTCGTTCCAAAATCTCTCGAAATCAATTAACGTAAAAACTAACGAGACACAAAAACGTCCTAAACGTGAGTAAAACTCACCTTTGAAGCGAGAGTCGTTGTCGAGCCGAAATCACCGAGACACGAAAAATCCCCAATCGAACCCTAGGATTTCCAATCCGCTCCAAACTTCGAATTTAGCTTCAATCCGCTTACAACCGTTGTTGGGCTTGCTGCTAGACATGATTCAACCATGAAGATCAACTCAAACTCGGTTCACTATTCATCATCTCTCTCAAATTCGAAATCAAGAGAAAAGGGGAGAAATAAGGGTATGAGCTTACCTAGCTTGAGGAAATGGAAGGGGAAACAAGGATGATGATGAGGATGGAACTTTGGGATGGTTGGTGATGATCTTCTTCTTCTTCCTTTCTCCTCTCCTTTCTTCTTCTTCTTTCTCTCTTTTCTCTGTTTCTTCTCTTCTGCGCTTTCTTTCCTTTTTCTTTTCTTTCTTTCCTTTCTTTTAATTAACACACACACACATATTTATTTAACTAATAAATAAGTGGTGGCGTGGTCCAATTACCATATTGACCCAAATTCCTTATTTCGATTCCAAAACTTCCTTGGTCCGTATTATTCGGTCAACGACCCTGTGACAACCAATAATTAATTTTTGCACTCAATAATTTTACCAATTAAGTACCAAATTAATTCAATTGGGTTTACATCCAAATAATTCGATTAATTATTTTGGGGATGTTACATTCTCCCCAACTTGAAAGAATTTTGTCCTCAAAATTTAGACACAACATACCTCAAGAGAACAAATACGGATACCGAGCCCGCATATCGTCCTCCAACTCCCAAGTAGCTTCCTCGGCGGAAAAACCATCCCATACCACCTTGACAATGGGAATTGTCTTTGTCCGTAGCGTCCTCTCGCCACGTTCCATGATGTAATTCGGATTAGGTTGGAAGGACAAGTCCGGTCGAAGATCAATCGTTTCAAAATCTAACGGTTGACTTGGATCGGAAATGTACTTCCGTAGCTGAGACACATGGAATACATCATGAAAATTTGACAATGGAGGAGGCAAGGCGACGCGGTATGCAAGAGGCCCAACTCGCTCGATAATTTGGAAGGGTCCAATATACCGAGGACTGAGCTTCTTCACCCGTAATGCTCTACCTGTTCCAATTGTTGGTGATAATCTCAAAAACACATGATCACCTGACTCAAACTCTAACGGCCTTCTCCTTTTGTCGGCATAACTCTTTTGCCTACTTTGAGCAGCTTTCATTCTTTCCCTGATCTGGCGGATCTTTTCAGTAGTGTCTTGAATCACCTCAGGTCCTAACAATCGGTTCTCACCGACTTCCCACCAACACAATGGAGTTCTACATTTCCTTCCATACAAGGCCTCAAAAGGTGCCATTCCGATACTGGAATGATAACTGTTGTTATATGAGAATTCAACCAGTGGAAGATGATCCTCCCATTTCTTCCCGTTATCAAGTACCGAAGCCCTAAGCATATCCTCTAATGTCTGGATAGTTCTCTCGGTCTGACCATCGGTCTGCGGGTGATAAGCGGTACTAAGAAGTACTTTAGTCCCCATTGCTTCATTCATAGCTTTCCAAAATCGAGAAGTGAATTTCGGATCTCGATCCGACACTATACTGGTAGGAACCCCATGTAACCTTACTATGTTCTTCAAATACACTTCAGCTAACTTGGATACTTTACTGCTCGAACGGACTGGAATAAAATGAGCTGATTTAGTTAACCGATCCACAACTACCCAAATGGAGTCGTTACCGGCTTGAGACCTTGGCAGCGCCATTACAAAATCCATAGAAATGTCTTCCCATTTCCACACTGGCACGTCTAGGGACCGTAGCAAACCAGCAGGCTTCTGATGTTCTATCTTAACTTTTTGACAAGTTAAGCATTGTGATACGAATTCAGCAATTTCTAACTTCATTCCCGGCCACCAATACATCTGTTTTAAATCTCTATACATCTTGGTGGATCCAGGATGTACAGAAAATAAACTCCGGTGTGCTTCCTCTAGCACTTGCTTTTTAATACTCTCATCGTCAGGCACACAGATCCTACCGTTGAAACAAATAACCCCATCACTATCTTCGGTAAAGTCTGGCAACACTTTCTGTGATTGTAGCTTCACATCGATTTCTTGTGCTAAGCGAATAGAATCCCTTATGGAACTAGAGATCCTCATGTGGCTCAACACCAACCGGTTCCTTTTTGGCTTTGAATTCAAATTTAAGTCCCGGAAAGACTCCAACAATTCCATTTCATGCATCATCAACCCTGCTATATGAATGGATTTCCTACTTAGTGCATCAGCCACAACATTAGCTTTTCCCGGATGATACTTCAATTCGAAGTCATAATCCTTCAGAAATTCCACCCACCTTCTTTGTCTGTTATTCAGCTCCTTCTGATCGAACAAATATTTCAAGCTTTTATGATCACTAAAGACTTCGAAACGAGACCCGTACAGGTAATGTCTCCAAATCTTTAGTGCGTACACAATAGCTGCCAGCTCTAGATCATGAGTCGGATAATTCTCTTCATGAGTCTTCAACTGTCTGGAGGCATAAGCTACAACTTGTTGGTTCTGCATGAGAACACATCCCAAACCCTTCCCAGAAGCATCGCTGTAAATTTGAAAATCCAAAGACGGATCTGGAAGAATTAGGATTGGAGCAGAAGTCAACCTAACCTTCAACTCTTGAAAACATTCCTCACAATCGGCATCCCATATAAACGGTTGGGCCTTGCGAGTCAACCGAGTAAGTGGGAGAACCAATTGTGAAAAACCTTGGATAAACCTTCTGTAGTAACCGGCTAGACCCAAGAAACTTCTTATTTCGGTGACGGATGTTGGTCGTTCCCAGTTCAACACCGCTTCTACTTTACTCGGATCTACCGCAACTCCCGATTGGGAAATCACGTGTCCTAAAAACTTCACTTCCGGCATCCAGAAGTCACACTTCGACGGTTTGGCATACAATTTCTTTTCTCGGAGTACGTTCAGAACCATGCGGAGATGTTGAACATGGTCCTCAATGGTCTTAGAGTACACCAAGATATCATCAATAAAAACTACCACAAACTGATCAAGGTACGTGTGAAACACTCGGTTCATGTAATCCATGAATATCGCTGGAGCATTAGTTAAACCGAAGGGCATCACTACGAACTCGTAATGTCCATACCTAGTACGGAAGGCTGTCTTCGGAATATCTAAGGCCCGTACCTTTATTTGATGATAGCCCGACCTCAGATCAATTTTTGAAAATACCACAGCACCTCTAAGTTGGTCGAGCAAATCGTCTATCCTTGGCAAGGGATATTTATTCTTGATCGTCACTTTATTCAATTGCCGATAATCTATGCACAACCTCATGCTACCATCCTTCTTTTTGACTAGCAACACCGGAGCACCCCATGGAGAAGCACTCGGTCGGATGAACCTTTTCGATATCAATTCCTCAAGTTGAGACTTCAGTTCCTTCAACTCTAAAGGAGACATTCTATAAGGAGCAATAGAGATTGATCCTGTACCAGGAATCAATTCTATTGAGAATTCTACCTCTCGGTCAGGAGGTAAGGATGAAACTTCTTCCGGAAAGACATCTAGAAATTCATTTACCACTTGCACAGATGACAAATCTAAACCCGTTTCAGTAGATGCAGACAACATAATAAGAATAGCTTCCGCACCTTGGAATAATGACTGGCTTGCTTCGGTGTAAGAGATCGTCGCTTCAGAATCTGCCTGTGTCAATCCTACGGATTCGGAGGCGAAGCTAATAGTTCGATCGGCACAGTTGATTGTTACATGATTTTCAGCCATCCAATTCATACCCAGAACAATATCCATGCTTCTCATAGGCAAGCAAATAAATTTCACAACAAACTGTCTGTCGCCTATGACAAGTAGGCAATTTTCACATAATGATTGGGTCTGGACACGACCCTTGGCAGCAGTTAAAATAGTTATCGGTTCGGATAGCTCAGACAATGCTAATCCCAACCGATCCACACATGCTTGTGAGATAAAACAGTGAGTTGCACCAGAATCATATAAAATATTGACTGAATTATTAAAAAGAGATCCCGTACCCCTCAGAAGATTATCAGTAGGTGTGATGGTTCGAGCATCTAGAGTGTTGATTCGCCCCTGACTAGGAGCATTTGGTGCTCTTTGCAGATTCTTCTTTGTTGGGCACTTATTTGCATAGTGACCCTCTTCATTACAGACATAACACCGATCAGATCTTGATGGGCACTCGCCACGGTGATACCTTCCGCACTTATGACAATTTTTAAACCTCGCTGGGTCGGTCGTTTGCACCTGCTTCCCTTTATAATTACCACCCCTGCCTGAATCATGTTTAGGACCCATCTGAGAACTAGATGATCCAGCGTTCCTCTTGCTCTGATGGAATGCCTTTCTGCTTGCATACAACCTTGACAAATCACTTTCGGCGATATAAGCTTGTTGTACCATGGCTGCATAGTTGGTTCTCGGAAAAGAACTAAGACTTTGAGCAATATCTTCTCTCAACCCATATTTGTACCTGTCAGTTTTCCATTGGTCACTTGGGGCATATCCAGCTAAACCGAAGAATTGATACAACTCTTCAAATTTAGCCGTGTATTGGCCCACGGTCAAGCCTCCTTGTGTAAAAGTCAAAAACTCATTTTCCTTATCCAACCTCATAGCCGTGGGGAAGAATTGTTCTAAAAATGATGTTCGGAAATTGTCCCAAGTCGGGGGAGTTCCCATTGTCTCCATCATGGCCCTAGCATTTGTCCACCAGTTATTGGCCTCTCCCTTCAACATATGGGATGCCAACCTCAACTTGTCTTCATCGGTCACTTGCATTGTTACAAAGATCTTCTCAATGTCATCCAGCCAATGTTGTGCTCTCATGACATCCGGCCCACCTCTAAACTCGGAGGGCTTCATTTTCAGGAACTCTGTGAAAATTCTCCTTGGGTTCACTTGTGGCTCTGGAGCTTGATGCTGCTGAGCATTTTGCTGTAGGATTTGTTGCTGCTGATGCATAAGCATCATGTCTTGCATCATTTTCTGCTGGTTCTCAATGACATTCTGCATCCACTCAAAATTTGGATCAACAGGAGGAGGAACGCCTCTACCTCTTCTGGCCATGATTCTGCGAAATATGCACAAAGTATTAAGTTGATCAGGCTCAATGTCTAATAGCATACTAAGAAAATCACGACTGGAAAAAGCAAAGACCCTATAAGCTAAGTCCGACTAGGTCGAACCGCTCTGATACCAATTGTAACACCCCGGTATTTTTATTTGTTAAAAACACCCAAGTGCACATTAAACATACATCAGAGATATTATTTCCTGCTCAGACACTGAATACCATTATAAATTTTTCGCTGAATAAAACAAAACAGTCTTATATACAAACAAGACCATACGGTACTCAGACCATAACCTGTCAGCAACTATGGTAGTCAGAGTCATACAGGAAAGCGGAATGAAAGTCAACATAATAAAATGGCATAGCATTGTGATACATGGGCAACAGAAGGAAAATAAACTTAAACGTAAAACTAAGTCATCGTCCATCTCTCGGGGCCACCTACTCGTGCCTCTGAGTTTTCTTCTGTCCCTGTTTATCTGTAAAACAACAACATTTTAAACAGTGAGATACAATCTCAGTGAGTTCTACCGAGACCCCTACTAACTCTCTCGGTTCAATTAATAAATTCGTTTTAACTTAACACGGCACCGACTGCATGACTGCTAACCCCGGTAAACGTGTTATCACAGAGTGCGGCATCGACTGCATGACTGCTAAACCCCGATGTATCGCACAACAAACAAAGTGCGGCACCGACTGCATGACTGCTAAACCCCGGTGTATCGCACAATAATCTTTTAACATAACACCGACTGCGTAACCGCTAAACCCCGGTGAACCCCCCTACCAATAGTACATTCTCCTATTGGCATGGAGCCTAGGGTGAGGGATCATGACTGCCCCGCCTAGTATGTTATACATGGGTCGTCACCCAACTCGATATACTATATACGTATATCTACAATACTATGAACCCACGGTCCATCAAATCAGACAATCAATGAAACACTTTAATCCACCTTTTATAAAATCCAAGTTCACACTCGCACTCTAGTTGACCACTTTTCGACACCATTTTCAATATCAAAAACAGTTTATTTTGCCTTAAAACTAGAATATCCAGTTAGGCCTCTGAATAAGCTTTCCAACGCACTTTAGAACACCTCAATCGGGTTCCCGGATCAAAAGATATCGCGAAACGAAAAACAGTGTTTGGTTGCTGAAAATTCTGCCAACCGGCGCGCGAATGGCGCGTGGCGCGCAAACGGCGCGCGAGTTGACAGCCAACTTCTGTCCAGTAGCGCGCGAGTCACGCGCGGCGCGCAAACGGCGCGTGGACTGGCAGAACAGGGGTCCTGTCAAGGGCAGAATTTTTTGCGATTTTCGCGAAATCCGCTATTTCGCTCAATTCCGATTTTTGTTCCGATCGAAAACAGATTTTACAACCAGCAAAATGAATCCAATACAACCCACACAATCAATCAATCCAATCCAAAAACTCAATCAAAACGAATTGTATTAAAACGCGATATATTTTCAAATAACGGTTTTCGTTCCAAAATCTCTCGAAATCAATTAACGTAAAAACTAACGAGACACAAAAACGTCCTAAACGTGAGTAAAACTCACCTTTGAAGCGAGAGTCGTTGTCGAGCCGAAATCACCGAGACACGAAAAATCCCCAATCGAACCCTAGGATTTCCAATCCGCTCCAAACTTCGAATTTAGCTTCAATCCGCTTACAACCGTTGTTGGGCTTGCTGCTAGACATGATTCAACCATGAAGATCAACTCAAACTCGGTTCACTATTCATCATCTCTCTCAAATTCGAAATCAAGAGAAAAGGGGAGAAATAAGGGTATGAGCTTACCTAGCTTGAGGAAATGGAAGGGGAAACAAGGATGATGATGAGGATGGAACTTTGGGATGGTTGGTGATGATCTTCTTCTTCTTCCTTTCTCCTCTCCTTTCTTCTTCTTCTTTCTCTCTTTTCTCTGTTTCTTCTCTTCTGCGCTTTCTTTCCTTTTTCTTTTCTTTCTTTCCTTTCTTTTAATTAACACACACACACATATTTATTTAACTAATAAATAAGTGGTGGCGTGGTCCAATTACCATATTGACCCAAATTCCTTATTTCGATTCCAAAACTTCCTTGGTCCGTATTATTCGGTCAACGACCCTGTGACAACCAATAATTAATTTTTGCACTCAATAATTTTACCAATTAAGTACCAAATTAATTCAATTGGGTTTACATCCAAATAATTCGATTAATTATTTTGGGGATGTTACATCTAAAGGGGATAAACCATATCAGATTAAAGAATTAAAGGCGGAGTTGTCTACTATGTGGAAGACTTCTTCTGATTGGTCTCTGGTTTCTCTTGGTAAGGGATTTTTTGAATTCTCTTTTGTATCTAATGAAGACTTTAGGCGTGTTTGGTCGCTTGGATCGCGATCTTTACAACCGGGCGTCTTGCGTCTGTTTGCTTGGACGCCAGATTTTGACCCTCTTTCTGCAAAACAGACCAATGCTCAGTGTTGGGTTAGGCTTCATGGTCTTCCCCTTGAGTATTGGAGGTCAAAGATTTTGTTTGAGATCAGTGGTAGCCTTGGTGCTCCTATTGCTTTGGATGAAGCCACTACGAAGAGGACTTTTGGTCATTTTGCTAGAGTTCTTATTGATGTTGATTTCTCTGAGAAGCTGCATGATCAATTGTTAGTAGAAAGAGAGGGTTATGCCTTTCTTATCAGGGTGGAATATGAGAGGGTACCTCTATTCTGCAGCTCTTGTGGTAGTATTGGTCATTCTCTCCAGAATTGTTAGAAAGCCGCGGAGACGGGAAGTACGAAGATAAATCCCCTTAGCAAGCCTCCTCGGAATGATAAGGGGAAGTCATTGGAGAAACCGGGTGAGCCTGACGCTGGCCCAACCATACAAGACAATAGTCTGGTTTTGGTGATGGATGACTTCAATCCCAATCGACTCAAGGGTTTTGGCAACACTGTTATTTGTTACCAAGTGGCTTTAGTCTCAAGAGGGGGGGTGAATTGAGATTTAAAAACTTTTCAGATCTTTCAAAAACGTTTTTCCCCTTTTCAATGACTTAGATCAATTTTCGCCCAGGTTAAGTGGAAGCGAAGGAATTAAAATATAAAGCAGTAAAGCGGTATAACAGTAAAGCAGGAAAGTGGTAAAGCACGCAGAGATTTATCCTGGTTCGGTCACCTCCTAGTGACCTACGTCCAGTCCTCACACCCTTGTGAGATTTTCCACTAACCAAAACAACAAGGCTTACAGGTGCCTTGGAAAACCTTTACAGACTCAAGCACTCTCCTCCTAGGATACCCCACCTATGGAGAGCCCTCAAATCTAATATAGCAATAACAAGTGATACCCCACCCCTGTTACAATCAGCTTCCCCAGAAAGATACCCCACTTCCTAGTACAAACAGCTACCCTAGAGAGATACCCCACTCCCTAGTACAAAACACAACAATTAAATAATAAACAATTGTAAAGACAGAAATACCTCTAATGAAGGCAGATATTACAACTTGAAGAATGCAACCCCAACTAACTCTTAGCAACAGATCAGCTCAGACGGACCAACGGTGCGTGACGAGCAAAAGTAAAAGCGTGAAGAGTTTTCTCAAAAGTTTTCTGATTCGTGAAAATGGGTTGTGTGAAAATGAACGTGAAGCACTGCCTATTTATAGGCTATGAGGAAATCAAGTTTACGTTGAAAATAGTGTAGGAATCGATTCTTTGTTGAATGCATTTGATCTAGGAATCAATTTATTTAAGTGAGGAATCGATTTATCTTTGTTTGAAAAATAGGGACAATCGATTCTTGAGTACCATGGAGAGCTAGGAATCGATTCTATACTTCGTGAAAATATCGTGAAAATATGTATGAATCGATTCTCAGCTTGCCTGAGACATGTGGCAATCGATTCTCAGTTAAGTGCAAAAGAGTGGGAATCGATTCTTCCCTTAAAATTGTTTGGCTCAGAAATCGATTTATGTACTGAAAATATATGACCTGACAATCGGTTCTTCCTTTTCTGTTTTACCTGAAAATCGATTTTGATGTATGTTTATGCATGGGGAAATCGATTTTATGTTTTTAAAGATGATAGGTATGTTTACGTAAGTATGCATGCATCTTTGAAAAACTTGTGAGTGTGTGAGACTTTGATATACGAGCTGACCTTTGAAAGAGCTTACACTTTTTCCTAAGACACACCCAAACCCTAAGGACTACCCTTATATTTAAGGACTACCCTTAAACTTGAATCTTCAATTCTTGAGCTTGTTTGTCTTGGATTGTGACTTTGATGTATAGTCACTTTTATCAACTTTGGCTATCAACTTTACCTTTGCCTTTTTCATCATCAAAACATATTCTGCAATATTAGTTTACCTGCAATACACGGTATCCACATTCTCCCCCTTTTTGATGATGACAAAACACTAATTCATCTCAAGGTGGGAGGTTAGTTCAAATAGATAATGCATATAAAATACTCCCCCTATCATGATGCTCCCCCTATTTTATTGACTGTATGCAAGTGAATGTAGATGCATGCTAAATATAAAAACGCTATTCTTCTCCCCCTTTTTGTCATGATCAAAGAGGGCAACATGTAATAAACTTGTGAATCTAACAGCATGAAGAGGAATCAATGATTCCAAGTTCTCTTCGAATGAAGAAGAAGTTTTCTTTCTGTAAAGGTTTTGTAAAAATATCAGCCAACTGTTTTGCGGATTCAACAAATTCGATTACACAATCCCCTTTTTGGACATGATCTCTAAGAAAATGGTGTCTTATCTCTATATGCTTGGTCCTAGAGTGTTGGACGGGGTTCTTTGCAAGATTGATAGCGCTGATATTGTCGCATTTTATAGGGATATGATCTAGATCTATACCATAGTCAAGAAGTTGTTGCTTCATCCAGAGGATTTGTGCACAGCAACTCCCTGCTGCAACATATTCTGCTTCAGCAGTTGACAGTGCGACACTGACTTGTTTCTTACTGTGCCATGAGACTAATGCACTACCTAGTATGTGACATGTTCCACTAGTGCTTTTTCTATCCAACTTACATCCTGCAAAGTCAGAATCTGAATATCCAATAAGGCTACATGTGGCGCCTTTTGGGTACCACAGACCAACATTTTGAGTGCCTACCAGATTTCTCATTATTCTTTTGACAACTACTAAATGTGACTCTTTTGGATTTGCTTGATACCTAGCACACATGCAAACACTAAACATGATGTCCGGTCTACTAGCAGTTAAGTAGAGAAGAGAGCCAATTATACCTCGATATTTGCTTAGTTCTACCGGTTTACCTTCTTCATCTTTGTCTAAGTAGCATGAGATGCTCATTGGTGTGGACATTTCTTTTGCTTTGTCCATTTCGAATCTTTTGAGTAGTTCTTTGCAGTACTTTGATTGAGATATGAAGATGCCGTTGTTTGTTTGTTTTATTTGAAGCCCAAGGAAGAAGTTGAGTTCTCCCATCATTGACAGTTCAAACTCACTCTGCATAATACTTGAAAACTCTTAGCAAAGCAATTCATTAGTAGCACCGAAAATGATATCATCCACATAAATTTGCACTAGTAAGATGTCGTCTTTTGACCTTTTTATAAAAAGTGTAGTGTCAACTTTCCCTCTTTGAAAATCATGATTGAGTAGGAATTTGCTCAATCTTTCGTACCAAGCTCTGGGAGCTTGCTTCAGACCATATAGAGCCTTTTTGAGTTTAAAAACATGGTCTGGTTTTTCAAAATTTTCAAAGCCAGGTGGTTGTTCAACATATACTTCTTCTTGGATAAAACCATTTAAGAAAGCGCTCTTAACATCCATTTGATACAATTTAAAATCCATGATTGATGCAAAAGCAAGCAGCATGCGAATAGCTTCTAATCTAGCTACAGGAGCATATGTTTCATCATAGTCTATTCCTTCTTCTTGATTATAACCTTTAGCAACTAGTCTAGCTTTGTTCCTAATTATTATACCTGATTCGTCTAGCTTGTTTTTAAACACCCATTTTGTGCCTATTATCTGATGTTTTTCAGGTCTAGGAACTAGATCCCACACTTGGTTTCTTTCAAACTGATTTAACTCTTCTTGCATAGCAATAGTCCAATGTTCATCAACTACGGCTTCATCTATATTTCTAGGTTCAATTTGAGATACGAAAGCCATATGATTACATGCATTTCTAAGAGAGTTACGAGTAGTTACCCCTTTTGTTACATCACCTATGACATTTTCAAGCGAGTGGTCCCTTGGGATTCTCCATTCCTTGGGAAGTTCACTGCTTGATCCTTCTTCTGATTTCTCTTGAGAGGTGGTTTTTGTTTCTTCTTCTTTATCTTTCTTCTTCTCACCTATCTGTAACTCTTCAGGTTCATCTGCAATATCATCAATAACCTTTCCCAGCCTTTTGGGGTTAGTTTCATCAAATGTAACATGTACAGATTCCTCAATTACCTTATTTCTTTTATTGAAGATTCTAACGGCCTTGCTAGATAAAGAGTAACCAAGAAAAATTCCTTCATCAGCTTTAGCATCGAATTTACCTAGGTTATCCTTTCCATTATTCAATACAAAACATTTGCAACCAAAAGTGTGAAGGTGTGAAATATTTGGTTTTCTCCCCTTGTAAAGTTCATAGGGGGTTTTCTTTAGAATAGGCCTAATCAAAACTCTATTCATAACATAACAAGCAGTACTTACAGCATCCGCCCAAAAGTATTTTGGGATGTCGTGATCATTTAGCATTGTTCTGGCAAGTTCCTCCAATGATCGATTTTTCCTTTCAACAACTCCATTTTGTTGAGGAGTTCTAGGTGCTGAGAAGTTGTGATTTATACCAAGTTCTTCACATAGAATCTCAAATTTTTCATTTTCAAATTCTCCACCGTGATCAGATCGAATTGAGATGATCTTCATTTCTTTCTCATTTTGAATGCTGCGAGCAAGCTTTTTGAATGCTCCAAAAGCTTCGCTCTTATTTGCCAGAAAGAGGGTCCAGGTATACCTTGAATAATCATCTACTATAACTAGAGCATAGTAATTTCCACCATAACTTTTTGTCCTTGAGGGACCAAATAGATCCATGTGTAACAGCTGCAAAGGTTTGTTAGTAGACACAATATTCTTTGATTTAAAGGACACTTTTACCTGTTTACCATTTTGGCATGCATCACACAATTTATCTTTTTCAAACTTGATATTAGGCAAACCATTAACTAGATCTTTAGACACTAGCTTGTTAAGATGATCCATATGAATATGAGCTGTCCTACGATGCCATAACCAAGAGTTTTCTTCCTTACTAATGAGGCAACATGCATTATGTGACGAAACACTATCTAAACTCATCATGTATATGTTTTCTACTCTATTTCCTATCATTCTAACTTTTTTACTTTGTTTATCCTCAATGATGCATGAACCTGAGTCAAATATTACCCTATTTCCTTTATCACAAAGTTGGCTAATGCTTAATAAATTATGTTTAAGACCTTCAACATAGAGCACATTATCAATAGCAGTAGATAAATTTTTACCAACTTTACCTTCACCAAGGATTCTTCCTCTGTTATTGTCACCATAAGTCACATGACCGCTTGATCTGGGGGTAAGAGTTAAGAACTTTGTGATATCTCCAGTCATGTGCTTTGAGCATCCGCTGTCAAGGTACCAATCTGACCCCCGTACCTTGAAGCATACCTCGTTTTCATTCTTGCTTTCATGATCAGCCATTAATGCAACTTGGGCTTCTTCATCCTCTGATTCATCTGATGAATCCATGCAGTTGTCTTCCCATGCGATGTAGGCTTTTCTTCCTTTGTTATCCCTGAATGCCTTCTTTTCAGATTTGGAGTCCTTTTTCTGTAGATTGGGACATTCCATTTTCATGTGCCCGGGTTTCCCGCATTCATAACAAGTAGGAGGACCGGATGTACTCTCTTTGCTGGAGAACCTTTTTGATTTGAAGTTCTTCCTTGGATAGTTGTTGCCTTTCATGAACCTTTTGAACTTCCGAACCATAAGAGCCATATTCTCTTCACTTTCATCAATTTCATCATCTGAGTTGTCACTATCATCAAACCGACTAGAACAAGATGCTTTTAGAGCCAAGCTTTTCTTTTTCTTTTCTGTATTTTCATACTCAGCTAGACGAGTGAGTTCTAGTTCATGCTCTTGAAGTTTACCGAACAAAGTAGCCAGAGTCATAGTAGCTAAATTTCTTGATTCAGCTATAGCAGTAACCTTGGGTTGCCATTCTCTATTCAGACATCTCAGAACTTTGTTGATTAGATCCTCTGCAGGAAATGACTTTCCCAACAAGCTTAACTGATTCACTATGTGAGTGAACCTTTTCTGCATTTCTGGTATTGTTTCACCTGTATTCATTCTAAATAGTTCGTACTCTCTGATAAGAGTATTTGTTCTTGCCCTTTTCACTTCACTTGTACCCTCATGAGTAACTTGGAGATTATCCCACATTTCTTGGGCAGATTTACAGTTTGAAACTCGAAAAAATTCATCAGGACTTAAAGCAGAAGTAATAATATTTTTGGCACGTAAACTATGTTGCACTTTTCTTTTCTCATCATCAGACCATTCATTTCTACTTTTAATTGTAAGAATACCATCTACTATGTGCGTGGGGACATAGGGTCCTTTTTCCACAGCATCCTAAACATCTAAGTCTACCCCTTCAATAAAAATTCTCATTCTTTCTTTCCAATATGCATAATCTTTCCCGTTGAATCCCGGAGGACGGGTAAGAGAAGCACCCTCTTGCGTAGACCAACCTGAAGCCATTTCTCTTGAAGCTGCTAGGCCCTTTATACAACAGTCTAGCTATGATACCACTTGTTACCAAGTGGCTTCAGTCTCAAGAGGGGGGGTGAATTGAGATTTAAAAACTTTTCAGATCTTTCAAAAACCTTTTTCCCCTTTTCAATGACTTAGATCAATTTTCGCGCAGGTTAAGTGGAAGCGAAGGAATTAGAATATAAAGAAGTAAAGCGGTATAACAGTAAAGCAGGAAAGCAGTAAAGCACGCAGAGATTTATCCTGGTTCGGTCACCTCCTAGTGACCTACGTCCAGTCCTCACACCCTTGTGAGATTTTCCACTAACCAAAACAACAAGGCTTACAGGTGCCTTGGAAAACCTTTACAGACTCAGGCACTCTCCTCCTAGGATACCCCACCTATGGAGAGCCCTCAAATCTAATATAGCAAAAACAAGAGATACCCCACCCCTGTTACAATCAGCTGCCCCAGAGAGATACCCCACTTCCTAGTACAAACAGCTACCCTAGAGAGATACCCCACTCCCTAGTACAAATCACAACAATTAAATAATAAACAATTGTAAAGACAGAAATACCTCTAATGAAGGCAGATATTACAACTTGAAGAATGCAACCCCAACTAACTCTTAGCAACAGATCAGCTCAGACGGACCAACGGTGCGTGACGAGCAAAAGTAAAAGCGTGAAGAGTTTTCTCAAAAGTTTTCTGATTCGTGAAAATGGGTTGTGTGAAAATGAACGTGAAGCACTGCCTATTTATAGGCTATGAGGAAATCAAGTTTACGTTGAAAATAGTGTAGGAATCGATTCTTTGTTGAATGCATTTGATCTAGGAATCGATTTATATAAGTGAGGAATCGATTTATCTTTGTCTGAAAAATAGGGACAATCGATTCTTGAGTACCATGGAGAGCTAGGAATCGATTCTATACTTCGTGAAAATATGTATGAATCGATTTTCAGCTTGCCTGAGACATGTGGGAATCGATTCTCAGTTAAGTGCAAAAGAGTGGGAACCGATTCTTCCCTTAAAATTGTTTGGCTCAGAAATCGATTTATGTACTGAAAATACATGACCTGACAATCGATTCTTCCTTTTCTGTTTTACCTGAAATTCGATTTTGATGTATGTTTATGCATGAGGAAATCGATTTTATGTTTTTAAAGATGATAGGTATGTTTACGTAAGTATGCATGCATCTTTGAAAAACTTGTGAGTGTGTGAGACTTTGATATACGAGCTGACCTTTGAAAGAGCTTACACTTTTTCCTAAGACACACCCAAACCCTAAGGACTACCCTTATATTTAAGGACTACCCTTAAACTTGAATCTTCAATTCTTGAGCTTGTTTGTCTTGGATTGTGACTTTGATGTTTAGTCACTTTTATCAACTTTGGCTATCAACTTTACCTTTGCCTTTTTCATCATCAAAACATATTCTGCAATATTAGTTTACCTGCAATACACGGTATCCACATTATTACACCTGAAGAGATGGCTGGGGGCCATGATCTTGGTGAAGCTCATACCTGCTCCACCAAGTCTCCCACGACTAGGCTTGACTTTGGTGCTTCCTACTCAGTGGAGACATCTGCTATAAAGAAAAATTGGGCGGATATCTCAGATGACGAGGTTGTCTCGAACTCTCATGCATCTATGTTATATCCAAACTCCAAAGTCGTGATTGTTGACTCAAAGGACATGAATCCAGCAGTTAAAGCTGATATGCAACTTTTAAGTAGGTTGTGGGATAAGTCGCCAGACGATGTGGGTGATCCGGTGGTTCCTGACTCAGCTGAGAGGTACTCGGAACCGGTTGTGTCCAAGAAGCAAAAGAAGAAGCAGAAAAAGAGTGTGTCAGTTGGATACAATCTTCGGTCCAAAGCTAGCTCAATATCTGTCACTTTCTGAGTTTGTTTTTTCAGCCGTTTTTGGCCTGTTTTGTTGATCTGTTTTCATTTGGATGGTTGGTCTAGGGTGCCTTGCCCAAGTTTCCATTTTGCTGCTTTGTTTGTTTTTTCCCTGGCCTTGGGTTTTGGTTTGGTCCCCCCTCGGTCTTTTTCTGTACTCCTTTTTTCTTTTTAATTTATATTAGTCTTTGCTTAAAAAAAAAAGTTCCCTAGTTTCATTATGTATTTCAATATTATAACTTATACTTTATTAAAGTTATGTATCGCTGTTTATATTTCTATTTGAGATGTTGAACAATAGGTATGAAATGACTTTAAAACTTGAGTCTAAGGTTATTAAGGAATTTCCTTTGAGGACTTAAGATATTTAAGTGGATGTAAATGATGAGCTTTTCATCTAATCTAGTTATGTTCAATGTCTTAAATTAGAAATATTGCTCTGATGTATGCTTTTATGTGCGTTCCGACATTTCATAAAATATGAAATACATGGGGTGTTACATTTTGGTATCAGAACTGTTCGACCTAGTTGGGCTTAAAATAGTTAGAGTTGATTTAGAATTATGGCAGGGGGATCAGGAAGCAACCAACCTCTGGTTGATCCACATTTCGCGTGGATGCAACATATGATGGAAAGGCAGCAGAAAATGATGGAACAAATTGTGAATATATGCCTTGACATGAATAATCAGGTTTTGATGATTGACAGAAGATGGGCAAAAAGGTCAAGACTACAAAAAGCGGAAAAATGCAATCAAGCGACAGTCAAGAATTATTTTACTGTTGTGTGTGTTTAGGATATTATTGTAAGTGAAAATAAAGCTCTCAAAGTATAAAATAAATCACACACTCACAAAAGGATTTACAAAAATAATTTTCCATGAAAACATCACAAAAGGTTTTATAAAAATAATTTTGCATGAAAATATTTTTCAATAAACCTCATGCATGCAAGATAAAATAGGACAAGAACATGTGTTATGAAAATAATTTTTTAGAAAGTATAAAATCGATTTTAGCATGCATATAATATATTCTTGATGAATAAGGAAGTTATCCATGTTTTTAGGAAGGCACTCAATCGATTACATCATATCCTTCCTTCAAGCAAATAATCGATTACACTCTCTATGAAAACATCTTCATAATCGATTATTCCCTTTCCCTTTTGAAGCATATAATCGATTCCTATGTTTTAGGAAGCCAATAATCGATTACTCACTTCATTTCTTCAAGCCTATAATCGATTACTCTTCTCTCATTTTTTAAAGCCACTAATCGATTACCTCCTTGTTTCATTGAAGCACATAATCGATTAGTAAGATCTAAGGAAGCACCTAATCGATTATGCCATACTTTTAACATAGCTCATAATCGATTAATACCAATTAAGGAAGGCTCCTAATCGATTATCATCCCCAAAGCATCCATCACATAATTGATTATCTCATAGCTCCAAATCTAGATCTCTCCTAAGCCTATAAATAGGAGTCTCATTCTCCACTCTTTTCACACAATTTCATACGCATTCTCTCATTCTTCTCTACACACTCATTCATTTTTTCACTTGCTAATATTTTATTTTTGAGAGCTTTATAATTCACATAGTTTGATATTGTGTAATCTGTGCTTCAACTTGTTTTATCCACACTATTGAGTGTGCTATCAAATCTCTTGGTTCTTGAAGGTTTTTTTTTCAGGGAGGTGATATCCCGGTGTTGTAAGTTCTTGATTGTAAAGGTTTCCAGCTGAACCTGTTTTAAAAGCTAGTGATTAGTTGAAATCCCTTGGAGCATTCCTCGGGGACTGGACGTAGGCCTGTGGTTTGGCCGAACCAGTATAAATCTCTTTGTGTCATCTTCTTCCCTTCATCTCCTTTACTTGCAAGTTATTTTATTGCTTTATCACAGGTATTTAAATTCAAGCATCTTTTTGATCAAAATCTTTTAAAAACTTTATTTTTAATCGCAATTTTTTATAACACAATTCGCCCCCCCTCTTGTGTTTGAAGTCACTTGGTCAACACAAATGTTGCAGTTCCAACAAAACGCTCAGCCTCATGTGCCGCAACCTCCGGAAGACCCTAATCGGGCTTATTTCCGTTTTCAAAAGATGAATCTGCCAAGCTTCAAAGGAGGCACCGATGCGATGACCGCTCAATACTGGATAGATTCCATGTAGTGAGGAAGAGAAGGTAATGTTTGCAGCACACATGCTAGAAGGGGAAGCGGAAACATGGTGGCGTAATGCTCATGACCTTATGGTCAACCAGGAGACTCCTATTACCTGGGGTAATTTCAAAGGATTGTTTTTGGGACATTATTTCCCCGCGGTGATGAAGTTGAATAAACAGACCGAATTTGTAGCACTCACGCAGGGCAATATGACTGTGGGAGTATACACCGCTAAGTTTGCGGAGTTGTCTCAGTTTTATCAGCTGGCTAGGTATGCATCTAATGATGAGTGGAAAATGCAAATGTACAAGATGGGTCTTCGTGCTGATGTGGCTCAAGGTCTTAGTTCCTATACCTTCACCAATTATGCCGCTTTAGTGCAACAAGCGTATGTAGCAGAGGACGACCTAAACAGGTTGTATGAAGAAAAGAGAGAATACTGGAAGGGAAAGAAGAAAGGAGTTGAGACATCAAATTCCAATACGAGGCCAATGGGGAACATTAACAAGGGAAAGCAGGTACAAAAGTGTGATTACCCGAAATCCAATGCCTGCTCCAAGTGTGGAAAGTTCCATAGAGGCGAGTGTCGTTTTGGCTCAAATCTCTATTTCTATTGGAAGAAGGAAGGCCATTATATTCATGAATGTCCAGAAAAGAAGAGGAATGAGGCGGGACACACTGCTCCAACACATGGAAGAGTTTATACTTTGGATGCTCAGAAGGCCAAAGCTTTAGATAATCTGCTGAGAGGTACGAGATCTCTCATTTATAAATCTGTCAGTATTTTATATGATTCCGGTGATACCCATTGTTTTACATCCCAAGTGTGTGTAGATCGGTTGGGTTTAGCTTTAACTCCGCTATCCCACCCGATTACTATTTTAACTGCTACTGAGGGTAGTGCTCAAGCCCAAGCTCAATGTGAAAATTGTTTGCTCGCTATAGGAGACAGAAGTTTTGTAGTAGATTTCATATGTTTGCCTATGAGGGGTATAGACATTTTCTTGGGTATGAATTGGATGTCTGCTAATCATGTCACAATAGATTGCTTCAACCGAACAGTTGGTTTTGCTCCTGAGTCGGTAGAATTGCCACAGACTTTTTCTGAAGCTGTTATTTCTTTCACTTCTGCCAGTCAGTGCTTGTTCCAAGGAGCTGAGGCTTATGTTATGATGTTGTCATCGACTACTGACACAGGTTTAGATTTAACCTCTGTTCAAGTAGTTAATGAATTTCTTGATGTTTTTCCAGATGAAGTGACTTCTTTACCTCCGGATCGTGAGGTAGAATTCTCAATGGAACTGGTTCCGGGCACAGGACCAATTTCCATTGCTCCTTATAGAATGTCTCCTTTGGAACTAAAGGAACTGAAAACCCAACTTGAAGAGTTAATCTCTAAACAATTTATCCGACCGAGCGCTTCGCCATGGGGTGCTCCAGTGCTACTTGTCAAGAAGAAAGATGGGAGTATGAGGTTGTGCATTGATTATCGACAGCTGAATAAAGTGACTATCAAGAACAAGTATCCATTGCCAAGGATTGATGATCTATTAGATCAACTTCGTGGAGCCACAGTGTTTTCCAAGATTGACTTGAGGTCGGGTTATCATCAGATTAAAGTTAGAGCCTTAGATATTCCGAAGACAGCCTTCCGTACAAGATATGGACACTACGAGTTTGTGGTGATGCCCTTCGGACTAACTAATGCTCTGGCTGTATTCATGGGTTACATGAACCGAGTCTTTCATCCCTACCTTGACCAGTTTGTAGTGGTATTTATTGATGATATCTTGATGATATCTTGGTGTACTCCGGGAGAAGAAGTTGTATGCTAAACCAACCAAGTGTGGCTTCTGGATGTCCGAAGTGAAATTCCTCGGGCATGTTATATCTCAATCAGGAGTTGCAGTGGATCCTAGCAAATTGGAAGCAGTGATAAATTGGGATCGACCATCTACGGTCACAGAAGTTAGGAGTTTTTCTTGGGGTTAGCAGGGTATTATCGGAGTTTATCCAAGGATTCTCCCAGTTGGTTCTTCCACTCACTCGATTAACTCGTAAGGGTCAACCGTTTGTATTGGACGCCGATTGTGAAGAATGTTTCTTAGAGTTAAAAGCTCGTTTGACTTCTGCACCGATCCTAATTCTTCTAGATCCGTGCCTGGGATTTCAAATATACAGTGACGCCTCCGGCAAGGGTTTTGTAATACCCTAGTGTCTCTAACAAAGAGAGCTACTAAGATACACCACATGACATACATTGGAGATACATTCCTGGTTATGGATATTGAACAAAACTAAAACTTTTGATGATAATTCATCAAACAGGCACTCGTGTCTCATAACTTCTTAGCATAAATACTTAATTAATAATAAACATGTCTTGACATCCTTTCCCCCGTCCTAATGTTCAACATCCAAAAGCAGAAATAGCGGAAACGATTTATAACTTCAAGTACATGATAAAGTCATAACATCGAGAAATACATGAAAGCTAGGAAATAACAAAAGCAATAACTAAGTCTTCGAGCTCTCCAAGAGAAACATCATCTATCCATGCTTCTTTGCTTTTGATTTCCCATGTGTCTCTGTAAAATCTACAACAAATAAAGCGTGAGATAAACATGTAAGTGAGTTCTATCGAGACCCTTTACAACTCTCGCGGTTCATTATGCTTGATTAACTCGTAGCTCAATTTCTTGATAACTACGTACCATGTCCTGATCTTAGCACATCACTTTGAACCATTTTTCTTTTCTTCGTTTCGCGGTGCACCCATTCCGCTGACCTTGGAAAGCGGGCTACATGAACGGGGCCTAGGGTTCGGGCTCATGACTTCCCTGCCCTAGTATGCTAATAACTTAGGGTCGTCACCCTATACTTGATATATATATATATATATATATATATATATATATATATATATATTTATACACATCCTGGATAATACTTGAACATTAACATGAACTTGTATGGATTCTTAGTTGTTAAGACTTTGGCAAGTGTACCAAATGTCGTTGCAAGTAATAAAATACGGTAAGTAACCGGTCGATTCCACAGGGATTGCGCGTTGACAACAATAGCAAAATTGTAAATTCTTAGATTGTAGAGATTTGGTAATTTGAGAAATTAGTAACAATACACAAACGTGATTTAAGAATACGAGAAAAACGACTAGGGATCGAATCCTCTCACCTCCCCTATCACATGAACCTTAGCCAATTCAAGTTGATTATTCAATTTCTAGATTCAATTCACTGATTAAGGTCAAGGGCAATTCCTTGCCTCAAAACCCCTATTACCCTAAGAGTTACCCTAATTCCTTAGGTGAGTCATGCCAGAGGGTAACGCATTAAGATTAAGAATTTTAACGAAATCACATAAGCTACCACATATTCCTATGATGATTACTAGCATGTGACCTAACTACCGAATTTCCAGCTACTAATTCATATTCCTATGCAATCACTAGCCTTGATCATCGCAATTATCATATGTAATTGAAAAGCATTAAGAACATAGGTAATTAAACAAGCAAATCGAATAACAACTGAATTAACTATAGTAATGGTTCACATGATAGGGTTGGGAGATTCATCTCTCCCTAATCTAAGCAAATTAGTTACAACCCATCCTAAGAGTGGAAACCAACATAAGATACAAAACAAACATAAAGGAAGACATTAGAACCTTCAATCCCTTGTTCCCAAGTGGTGAGAAGGCCCCAAGATCGCACCCTCCAGCTGCTCCAAAGTGTGGCTCCAATTCCCAAAAACGCAGTCCCTTGAAAAGTTGCTGAAACTGCTTTAAAAACCCTAATTTTCACGCACCATCGCGACGCGGCCCGTGTCCGTCGCGTCGCGACAAAAGACAGAAGCATCAGGCATCGCAAAAACTGCTCCAGGTCGCGTCGCGAACGCTCCTGGTCGCGACGCGAAAAATAACAAAAAGTTCTGGCTTGCAAAATTCCTCCAGATCGCGTCGCAAACCCTCCTGGTCGCGACGCGATATTGAACAGAAATCAAATCCCTCCATTTTGCTGCATTTCCGGGCAAGTGTCTGGTTCGCCGAATGATGCCATAACCAATTAGAGGTCTTCAATGTCCAAGTTAGCTCCAAAAGTGAAGGAATTACTTACAAATGAACTTCCTACTACAATTATCTAAAACTAGACTAAATCCAAGATAATGACTGTGATATAATGAAAAACCTGCACAATTGGTCCTAAAAATGCCTAACTTACATCATATGATTGAGAGTCAACACAACCCCAAACTTAAACTTTTGCTTGTCCTCAAGCAAACAATCAATTCAGACTGTGGCTGATTTTTCTATTTAGTTGTTACATATAATACATCAACCTTAAACACATCAGCACATCAACTATCATCATCAACCTAATACAGTGGCAGGACAACTGAATTGGAAATACCGAATCATAAACAGGCAGCATTCTCAAGTTTTCTCTGTACGCACATCTCACCAGTGTTTCACTCTTGAGGTGTTTCGGGTATTCACTCAATTCACAGTACCTGCATCATCGTTTCATAGGCTTGACAGAGTTCTATATCATCTTAGACAAATGAAATGCATACACACATTTTGAGGACTTTAAAGGTTATAGCGGGGCTTAGGTAAAGGTGGTTACATTTGGATAAGTAGGTTGCACTTGGAGTTAGGCCTACCTCTCTTTTTGTCAATTTCACACAATACTCACCCATTTTCCCAAAGCATTTAACGAAACAAGAGAAGGATTTTTATTTATTTAATTTTCTCTTTTTTTTTGATGTATATATATATACATATATATTTTTTTTTTCTTGTTCCTTCTCTTGTATGCCACCCCAAACTTAAATTGTTGCTATTCCACGAGCAACCCCAAACTTAAAAATTTCCCCACTCTCACAGCTTTTGTTACCTAACTCCAAGTTAAGAATTAACTAGGCTATGATTTTCAGAGAAACAGCATACAATTTGTAACAATAGGCTCAGACGGGCTAGCAGAGGATAAACATTAATTAGGTGTGGTTTGAAAGGCTCAGGGGTGCCAACAGAAATGCCTCAGTGTGTATGAAAATCAAATGCAAAAAACAATTAAGCACAATGTCAAGTTCTGCAGACTAATGCAGGCAAGGAATACACACAATATATATAAGAACGTGTTTAGGTTCAAACCTCACAGTTGGGATCATAGAGATGGGACTTGAGAGATGCTGCTCACATATGATAAAGGACTTCCGCAACATTTGTCATGACCCCTGCTATTACTTGATGATAAAAGTTGAAGTGCGAGTATCAAAAGGAAAAATGCAAACATGCGACGCCAAATGCCACAGATCATCACTATTGAAGCTGCTTTAACAAAACAAAAACACAATATAGGGCAGTGGTGCCCCAATATCACAGAGTAAGTTATAATAATAAGTACAGACCAAAGTGCGAAATAAAGTCAAAATAGGGCAAAATACAACCAAAAGTGCAAAATAAAAATAAAAAAGTCTGCGTAAAACAGGAAAATAAATGAGCCTCCTGCTCATGGGAAGGAAATGTGCTCCTCCAAATACTCGTCCCCTGAAAGAAGTGGATCCTGGGGGTCCTGCTGCTGCTCTGCATGGGGAACTGATGAAGATGAAGCGGCGGCTGCTCTGTTCTCGGCCATATACTCCTCAGCAGCACGGTGGACTCTGTATGATGCCAGGTGTGAAGTATCTATGCCCTGCTGCTGCAATGACAGAGACGACCCGCACCAGCTGGCCATGAGGAGGTCATACTGGAAAGAGGAGTCGGTCTGAAACTGCTCCCGGTAAGATGGGCCTGCTGGCTGCTGTGGTGCTGGAGGTGCTGGTTGCTGTGGTGCTGCTCCATCTATGGGCCCCTCGGGCTGCTTCAAGATCCATGCTGCTGTGATACCCTCTCTGGGGTCAGTTAGAAGATCATCTGGGTACTCCGGGCAGCCCTGCTGTCTACATAAAGCATGGATGATAGAACAGTGCCCCAATCGAGCTCTAGGACATCTGGCAATCTCTACAATGCTCGCTGAAATGGCTCTCCCCAGATTGACCCTCTGGCCTCTCATGATAGCTTGTAGTCCCATGGCTACCTTTGTCTTGACATCTGTGGAGTTGGAGCATGAAATGATAGTCTGATTAAAGAAATTATTCCAGGCCTTAGGAATTGCCTTCAGAGCCATGTTGCAAAAGCAGCGGGGAAAGTCTTGACCAATCGGACCGATAAGATGTTTGTCCCATGTCGCTCCTTGACGACACAACTCCCTCAGCAAACCCTCATAATCGTGCTCCCCCTTGCTGTCCCAAGCATCCATCATGGCACAATCAGCAGTAGTAGGTAGCCCGAGGAGACTGTTGATGGTATCAGGAGAGTAGGACACCTCTCTTCCCCTCACCACTGAAACTCTATTGTCTTCATCCCCATAGGCATTTGCATAAAATTCTCTCACCAGGCTTTGGTTAGCTTGTTTGATCATTGAGTTGAGCGAGAGCCAACCCAATTCCCGGAGAGTGGAAGTAATGATGGGGAATTCCCCCGTGCTGAGGTTGAAGGCCCTTTCTAGATTTATCTTTTTCCCCTTGACCACTTGGTGGTACCTCTCCTCGTGTACGGGGGACCTGAATCTGTCAACCTCAACTGCGGGTTGCCCTCGCCTTTTCTTGGAGGTGCCTGCTTTGCTTTTCCTCAACATTTCTGCTTACTTGTAATGTTCTGTAAAAATAAAAAAAAAGAATCCAGCACCAATCGTTAGTTCTCGGTGGGTCCCTGGTGTGGGCCCCACTCACAGCAGAGAATCCAACAAAAACAGACAATAACATCTTCTCAGCACTAATCAACTACCCTAAGGTTCAATGATTATTGACAAAATTAAAGCACCGGCTAGCAACCAAAACAGAATTCACTTAGACATTTTCACAAACAGTTTGGTTGCTTAGCCAAAACCCATTTGAGCATTTTCACAAACACCTTGGCTACACAAAAATTTCATTCAAGCATTTTATCGAACACCTTGTGTATGCCCAAAATCAACTTAGTTTCTACCCCCAATTCCATCATTCTCTCCCCAACATTAGCAATAAGCAACAATCATGCAACACCATATCATGTGGAACAATCCTACTCTTCTACTTTGACTTCGAATCCTCACACTTCCTACCCAAAAATTACCCCAACAACCATCAAAACCACTCAAAATATTATATTCTAATTAAAGAATAAGGTTAAGATTAATACCTGGAGATGTTGATGGTGAGGAATTCGCGCAAGGTATCAAGAATTCACAATCAAATGTGATCAAAAACCGTAATGGGGAGGGGAGTTCGTAGTGTGCACCAAAGAGGAAAAATAGAGAATTGAAAATTTTGTGTCTTTGTGTTCGGACTGCCCAGTTTTAGGCTAAAGAGGCTCCCATCGTGACGCGGCCCGTGTGCTTCGCGTCGCGAGATTACACAGAAACCGTTACAGTTTCAAAAATTTTGAAGCATCGCGACGCGACGCGCCTTTCTCACGTCGCGAAATAAAACAGAAACTTTTTCCTTGACAAATTTTCAACCCATCGCGACGCGACATCACAGGTTCGCGACGCGAAAAAGACCAGAACATTTTTTTCTTTGAAATTACTTCCCCTTCGCGACATGAACTTGACCGAACACAAAAATTTTCTTCTCATGCCTAAGGCTAACAGCAAAATAAAGTAAATTAAAGACTTGAATTGAATTTGAATTAAAGACTTGGTACCTCAGTGGGTTGCCTCCCACTCAGCGCTTCTTTAACGTCACTAGCTTGACGGTTCAGAAGATGTCTCACATTGGCTCCGGTGGAGCCTTTTGCTCTTCAAGTGCCCCATTCACAGCTCCTTCCAATTTTTCTCCATTGAATTTCCAGCTAGGCTCACCCACCACTTCTTTTAGATCTACCCACTCGCTAGATGACTTGTCTGGTGGCGAGTGAATGTGCCTTCTGTTTTTGGCTTTTATCTGGGGTTCCTCAACACTATAGCACCCTTCCTTTTTCTCATCCTTTCTTGCTGCCTTGTTCACTTTTAGGGTCACCTCTTCATCTTGCACTCTCAGCTTCACAGTCCCGTCTGCCACATCTATGACAGCTCTACTGGTGGCTAGGAAAGGTCTTCCCAAAATGAAAGGGATGTCATTTTCCCCATCCATTGAACTCTTGACCTCAGTGTCACCATCCAACTGCAGAATCACAAAATCTACCAGGAAGAGGAATTTTCCCACCTTTACCAGGACATCCTCCACAATACCATACGGATACCTTATTGACCTATCAGCCAGTTGCAAGGTCATGTGAGTCGATTTGACTTCACCTCCCCCAAGCTTTTTCCACATTCCCAAGGGCATTAGGTTTATGCTTGCCCCCAAGTCACAGAGGGCCTTATCTATAGTCACATCACCAATTGCATAGGGAATGGTGAAGCTTCCTGGATCCTTCAGCTTAGGGGGTATTTTGTTTTGAATGATAGCACTGCACTCCTCTGTTAACGCCACCGTTTCATTCTCCCTTAACTTTTTCTTTTTGGTCAATAGCTGTTTCATGAACTTCGCATAGACCGGCATCTTTTCCAGGGCGTCAGCAAAAGGTATATTGATCTGGAGGCTTCTGAACACCTCCATGAACTTTGAGAACTGCTCATCCTTCTGATTTTTCTTGCTTACCTGAGGATAGGGCAGTTTCATGTACGATGGGGTTTCTTGGGGTTCCACTTGAGGGTTGTCTTTCCCCGCTCCCTCACTCTTTTCATTTGTGTTCTTTTCCCGGGGCTTGGTTACTTCAGACGGTTCCAACTCCCTTCCATTTCTCAGAGAGATGGCATTGAAATTCTCCTTCCTCGGGTTGTCCACAGTGATGGCAGGGAAGCCGCTTTTGGATGTCTCCGCAAGTTGCTTCGATAATTGACCAATCTGTACCTCCAAATTTTTCATTGATGCTTCATGGTTTTTCTCCATGTTTTTCATTACCTGCTCTTGAGCTTGGAAGGTATTTTTAGTCATCTGCATAAACTGTGTCAATGCATCCTCTAACCGAGAAGGTGGTTTCTGCTGTTGATTGGCAGGCGCCTGAGACTGTTGTTGGTTGGAACTCGTGCCTTCATTGTTATTCTTCCAAGAAAAATTGGGATGATTCTTCCACCCTGGATTATAGGTGTTAGAAAATGGATTCCCGCCTTGTCTTTGGAAGTTTCCCATATAGTTGGCCTGTTCCAATGCTTCTCCATAAGCTGCACAATCACCTTCGTGGGATTCCCTACCACAATAACTGCATCCACCTGCTTGCACTGCTTGTACTGTTGCTGGGGCTTTGGAACCTACTTCACATGCTGCCGCTAATTGCTTAGTGAGAGCCTCGATTTGCATGGTCATTAGTTTCTGTTGGGCTAACACCGCGCTGTTTGAATCAAGCTCCAGCACACCTTTCTTTTTGTCAGCCCCCCTATCATTTTGGATCCTGTACTCATTGGAAGCCATGTCTTCAACCAACTGCTTGGCTTCTTCCCAAGTCTTGGTACCTAAGGATCCTCCAGCTGAGGCGTCCAACATCATTCTTGTTTGTGGTCTCATCCCATGGCAAAAGGTTTGTAACTGGAGGAAATCTTCTATGCCATGGCCGGGACATTTCTTGAGTAGTAGTTTGAATCGTTCCCAAGAATCATACAATGATTCGGACTCTCCCTGTGCAAAATTGGAGATATCAGCTCTTTTCCTTATGAATTTGGAGATTGGGAAGAACCTCTCCAAGAACTTGTTCTCAAGGTCATTCCAAGTGTTGATTGTCCCTAGGAGAGTGTTCAACCAATCCTTTGCCCTCCCTGTAAGAGTGAAAGGGAACAGCCGGACCTTCTTTGCACTATCGGTTACTCCCTCAGGGTGTGTAGTCCCACATATCTCGTAGAATTGGAACAAGTGCTGATTAGGGTCTTCGGCATCCGACCCAGAGAATTGCTCTGATTTCAAAGCTGTGAGCACGGAGGATTTGATATCAAACTGGGCCACGCCCACTGGTTGAAATGCTAATGCTTGGGCACCTTGATTTCTTCGCCCGAAGTCACCTAGAGTACGTCGGGGTGGAGGTGGAGGATCAGTGATAGCCTCGCAAGTGCACGAGTCGTATCGCGTAATAAAAGAGTTATCAATCCACAGGGAGAGCCTAGGTGAATACCAATTTAATTTTTCAAAGTTGATTAACTGAAAAGAAAATGTTTTTAGAAGTTTTAAAATTTAGAAATAAAAACAAACAATCTCAGGTTTATAGTTTTATCACAACAATGAGAAACCAAAATAATTTCTTCAGACTATTCAACAAATTATAAGAGTAATATATTTCAAAGACAAGGCAGCGAATATAACTAATGTCTCCTTTCGGAGTACAAGAGCGTGTTTTGAACTAACAATCAAGCCTATTCTCATGGTTGATTGTCACCAAAACCCATTAAGCATAACACCTTTATAATATCTCAAGAGTTTCAAAACTATTCTCATGTGTTGATTCCCTTGTCTAATTTCATAGATCCAACATCAATACTTCACCTTTCGGTTCTTCGTTTGATGTTTAAAATAAGATTTGAAGGACAATAAAATTAGATTGAAATATATAACAATTTGGAGTGGAGAATAGTCTTGGGAATTATTAGGGACCTATCATTGGATTACTCCCAATAACCCAAGACTTTGTATCTACTCACTCATATTAAATATGAGAGAAGAAGAAGAAGAAGAAAAGACATGAAATTAAATAGCGAGAAATAAAAGAAAGTGGTAAATTGCAAAATCATAAATAGCGGAATTGTAAATGACAAGAAAATAAAAGTGCAAGAAAGTAAATAGCAAGGAAAGTAAATGACTTGGAAAATAAAAGGGCAAGAAAGTAAATAGCAAGGAAAATAAATGACTTGGAAAATAAAAGAGCGAGAAAATAAAAGAGCGAGAAAGTAAAAGAGCGAGAAAGTAAAAGGACAAGAAAGTAAATAGCAAGGAAAGTAAATGACTTGGAAAATAAAAGGGCAAGAAAGTAAATAGCAAGGAAAATAAATGACTTGGAAAATAAAAGGCGAGAAAGTAAAAAGCGAGAAAGTAAAAAGCGAGAAATTAAAGTGAAGTCATGAATCTTAGAGGAAACCTTGTCATGGATTTTTCTCACAAAATTTAAGCTTAGTTACAAGTGAGGATCAAGCCTCTATTTATAGGAAAATATGAGGGCCAAGGCACTTGAGTGGAGGGGCAAAATGGTCCAAAAAAAAGTGGCAAATCAAGTTGGCAAGGAAAGCCATCAGCAAGTGGGTGCAGCCAAAATTGACTTGTCTGGTGCCAGGGTCGTGCGCCCATGTGCCTGGGTCGTGCGCCCTGGCCAGTCAATTTTGGCTGCTCTGCGCCAGTTTTGCACTAGGGTCGTGCGCCTATGGAGCCAGGGTCGTGCGCCTTGTGCTGGCAACAGCTGTTCTGTGTTGCTGGCAAGCATGGGTCGTGCGCCTATGTGCCAGGGTCGCGCGCCTTGTTCTGCCAAAATGGGCCATTTTCAGTTGAAAACACGCACGGGTCGTGCCTGGTATAGCGCGGGTCGTGCGCAGGCTCTGCGCCAGTTTTGCACCAGGGTCGTGCGCCTATGTGCCAGGGTCGTGCGCCAGTTTTGCACTAGGGTCGTGCGCCTATGTGCCAGGGTCGTGCGCAGGCTCTGCGCCAGTTTTCTCCTGTGTTGCGTTTTTGGCGCCCATGGCGCCCATGGGTCCCTGTCTTGCGCCAGTTTGGCCAGTTTTCTCCTGTTTTGGGTTTTTGGGGCCCTTGGTGCCCTGGGGGTGTCTAGTGCCTTAAAAATTGCTCCTCCTCAAATATTTCCTTTTTTCTTCATTTTAGCTCATATTTTCTCTTTTGCTCCAAAATAAAACCTGAAAATAAAAAGCAAACATTTGTAGTAAAATAGCTCAAAGATATAAAATATAATTAAAATACCTAAAAAAACTTAATGAAAATAACTATTAAAAAGACTCTGAAAATAGACTTGTCAAACTCCCCCACGCTTGAACCTTTGCTTGTCCTCAAGCAAAAACAGTGTAAATCCTTAGGCCAATTCTGAAGGAAAATTATTTTCACATCGATACATTAAGCGAACTGTGGGGCAATTCTAACACTTTGGTTTGAGAACTACTATCCGGGCTTCTTGTGGAATTGGGAGACAAATTTAAAGTATCAATACATTAGAGAGGATATCAATGTCATCATAGAACCGGTTCCCCAGCATTCTTAAGTTTGGGTCCTCCATTCACTAAGACCGGGTCTAAAAGGAGGGTCCTTATACGTTGGGTATTCAAGCATTTTTCTTTTCTTTTTTGATTTTATATGCTAACCATTCATTTTGACATTTAAAATGCACCAATTTTTGCATTTTGAATTGGTTTTGCTAATTTTTTTTTTTTGAATACCCCAACTCAGACGTTTTTCTCCAGTAACCGCGCATCCAGTGAATGTCACCAAGAGAACCAGGTTACTAGTTTCTTTTCAGTCCTTCTAATTGTATTAACAACTGAAAACAGTCTCAGTAGTGTGTGTGAGAAAAAGCCCTAGAAGTAGAAATCGAACCATGATACAATTTTTGTTGCTCCCAAACAGCCCACCTAGATTATTGCTAATAAAAAATTGAAAAATTATTTTTTTTCAGAAAAGGCTTATCTAAAACATGCTTCAAAAACTCACAAGGATTTTCAGCAATGGGAGACGAACTTTATTTATTGAAATAAACTAGAAATTAAAAACAAGAAAATAGTAAAACAGGGCAAGATACCCCCCCCCCATGCTTTGACCAGACATTGTCCTCAATGTTTTAACAATTTAAACATGAAAGGGTAAAGGAAAGTTCACCTAATTTACTGCTGACTTGCAAAACAAACACACGGTTACTTCGTGGGTTGCCTCCCACGCAGCGCTCTTTTAACGTCACTAGCTTGACGATTGGTTTTTTTTGTAAAGTTATTCCTGGGTCCCATTGCTTGAAGCATAGAGACCAAGTGACATATGAAGAATGAAAGCAGATTCCTGGATCCCATGACTTGTAAAATGGAAGTTGTGTAAGCAATAAGATCTTTTTTACAATTCCCCCCAGATCAAATGTTATTTTTTTCACAAAGGAAGGTGAAAAGTAAGATAAAGGAGATGGTTTGTATGGTGGTGGGGGGATGTATGGTTATTCTCTTTCTTTTTCTGGTTCCTTCTCTTTTTCTTTCTCTTCTTGCTCACATGGTAAATTATGTTTTTCACTCACAATTTTTTCTTGGTTTGCTTTTGGTTCCTCTAATTGTTTTTCGCTTCTAAGGGTGACAGCATATATTTGGCTAGTTAGATTTTGTTCAGGCTGTTCAGGAAATACCCCCGAAGATTTAGAGGATGAAGCCACCTGTGTTGCCACTTGAGTTATTTGATTTTCAAGCATCTTACTGTGAGTGGCAATAGAGTCAATTTTTTATTCTACTTTGATAAGTGTGTCATTCAAATAACAAGTTTGATTTTTGAATTCTTCATTTTGTTTTGTTTGAGATGACACAAATTTTTCCATCAAAAATTCCAAGTTCAACTTTTGCGGGCTGGCTTGTGGGTTGTTAAAAACGCTTGGATTTTGAAAGACAGGAGGTGGTCTAGGTGCTGGATTGGGTGGAGGATTTTTATAAGAAAAATTTGGATGATTTCTCCACCCAGAATTATAAGTATTTGAAAACGTATCTTCTTTTTTAGCATAGTTTATATGCTCATTTCCAGTACTAGATGCCTCAAGCTGGCATTTAGCTCCAATATGGCCAACAATGTAACACCCCCTTTTCTACCCCTTTAATTAATTAAGGAAAATCAGAGTTCAAAAATCATTTTTGATTTCACCACGAGGGTGTCACACATACTTCAAATAAAGCCTCAAAATCACAATTAAACAGTACGTCGTCAAAGGTGCAAATACATAGCACTCCTCAATAGGGACATCCCAAACATCAAACCAGCGTCATAAACTCAACATCAACGCAGCGGAAAAGTAAACAAATCCATCAACAGTATAAAAATCTAAGTACATCAGCAACACATCAAATTACATTTCCCCCCAGGTGCTACGTATCAGAGCATGACGACTCGACTCAAAAAGTGAAGCTAGAGGCCTTCACTGGGAATCACCTGCACGTTACCAACATGGGGGTAACATTCAAACAGGAAAGGGTGAGCATCATTCAATCCATATAATAGAAAATATGATAAGTACATAAGTCAGGTCACAGCTCTAAATTATTCACATCACAATCATCGTTCACGTCATTGACAATAACTCATCTCATGTCATGTAGGCATATGAAATGCAACCCACTCGCGGGCATATGCATGAGGTACCTTTTCACAAACGTCGCTTAGCCATTAAGGCCTCATCGTCACTTAGCCACTCAGGCCTCAAAACGTCACTGGGTTTATGCATATGGGGCATGAGACACTATGACATGCACCACTCACAAACACACACATACTCAAATGCACAAATCACAGTCAACTATGTGACCCGTCACTTACCGATTTGCCAAATAAGAGGCACAGCACCTGCAGACTCACAATTCACACAACAACAACATCACTTAGCCTTTTAGGACTTAACATCACTTAGCCACTCAGGCCTCAAACGTCACTGGGTTTCATTATCACTCTTACACAGATGTCATCAACTCACACAATAGCCACTGAGGACAAAACGTCATTTACTAGCCACCAAGGGCATCATCGTCATTTACACATCAATATAAATAATAATAGCCACTAAGGGCAAAACAGTCATTTAACTAGCCACTAGGGGCATCATCGTCATTTACACCTCATTATCAATAATATTGGCCACTAAGGGCAAAACCGTCATTTACTCGTCATTAGAAAGAATATTAGCCACTAAGGGCAAAACAGTCATTTAACTAGCCACTAGGGGGATCATCATCAAAATCATCATTTTTAGCATTACTTCGTTAAAACCACTGGTCGTACGCAAAAGAGAATTTTTAAAGACACTCAAAACACCTTTTCATTGTCACAGCAACGGTCACCGGGAACAGCCACTTGGGGCGCCCCAGCAACCTTCAGAAGTAATAAGTTTTTATTTTTAAAAATGGGACACGCGGGTGGACAACTGAAAATGCTTCACAACGCTTTTTGTATCGTTCAAAACGGATGTCCGAGTCAAAAGATATAGCAAAAACAGTTTTCAAAAATATTTTGGAACATCCTAAAAACTGGCGCCATGGGCACCCAGCGCCCAGGCATCTGGCGCCCAGCGCCTAGCAAAAGGCAACACACGCACGCACACACACCCGGGCGCTCAGCGCCCAGCGCCTGGCGCCCAGCGCCTTGGCGCAGCACACAACACACGCACACGGGCGCTCAGCGCCCAGCGCTGGCACCCAGCGCCCAGCGCTGGCACCCAGCGCTACGCACACACACACGCGCATGGGCGCTCAGCGCCCAGCGCTGGCACCCAGCGCCCAGCGCCTGGAGCAACACTGCACAGCGCACAGCACCATGGGCACCCAGCGCCCATGCACTTTCAGCAACACAGATTTTTTGCCCAATTTCAGCACAAAACATTATTTTTCTCAAAATTTTTCACATGACCAACACAACGCAAAATTCCAACCACCAAAAATCAAACTTTATTTTAAAATGATCAAAATTCTATTGGGCACCACACACACCTCACCATGGCGCCCTAGGCGCCCATACCCTCAAACACCTCATATGCGTACACCATCAACACCCAATACCATCAACATCAAATTAATCGCATAACTCACATAATAATCGTGTCTCTATCATAATTCACATGCGCATACATGAAGTGCATATATATTGAAAATTAACATCAAGCATATCAAGGCTACATCAAGAACAACATCAACATATCAAGAACATCAAGAATAGGGCATGCATCAAGGATCTAGTCCAACAACCTAGATTAAGACCTATCATGGAATTCTATTTGATGGAAAGAAAGAGCTCCCCTAACCTTTTCAAGAAGATGATTTGAACCCCTACGCACAGACACCCACAGAACCACAGCAACTGGAGTTCTTCTTCTCCTTTTCCTTTTCCCTTTAGCGCTCAACCCCCTTCCTCTTCTCTCCATGAGCTGCGCACCTCTCTTCCTTCTCACTCTCACGTTACTTTCTTTCTTTCTTTTTTTTTTTGACAAAAACGTGAAATGCCCAAGGCCCTAGCCAAACCCTCCTCAACTTCGCCTAGCTAGTGGGCTTGGATCGCGGGCTCCCTCCACAGCTTAAGCCCAATTACTTAAACACCACCAACTCCCTAATTAAAATTACCACACCTTAACATAGTTACTAATATTATAATTATATCAATAAATAATTATTTCGATTATTAAAATAAACTCTTACAACTTAATGTTTATCACTCCTACCACCCAAGTCCTATTTAATTAATGAAATAATTAACGGATAATTTTTGGGGTGTTACAACTCTCCCCCACTTAGAATGTTTTCGCCCTCGAAAACTCATCTGACACTGCCAACTCTCCTCCACTAACAGACTATAGCCACTTAGCTCACTAGTGCTATCTAACCATGCTGATTACTATCGCTTTGATTACCGGCGGTGAGTTATTGGGCGGCCGTCCCTCCTACTCACTCAGCCAGGTAACCTCAAGTAATAGTAATCAGACTTCTCCCCTATTACTCCTAGTTTTAGCCAACTCTATAACACCACAAGCACAACTAAAACAATCGCACCGATCGATTAACATCAACGTCACGAGTCGTCAACATAACCATATAACAATTGGGCCATTCAGCGGTACCTCAGACCAAGTAATTGGCATAGCAGCACAACAACATCAAGTCTCAACAATGGCCATAGGCCTACAACAACAAATCAACAACGTGGAGACAGACTCTGGGGCCAACAATCCCATATCAACAACAGGCGTTAAGGCCTTGGCATCGCAACAACAGCTACGGGCACTAAGGCACCGACATCACAACAACAAATCCATGCCTAGGAGGACAATCCGGCGTGTAGCTTCATCAAACAACGACAGGCATAAGACATCAGCTACATCATGCATCATCAACAACCAAAAGCAAGCTAATATTTTAGCCGCAACCAAAGGCACCGAGGCCCCAACAAGCAACATCAACAAATATAGGCGCTAAGACGCCATCATGTAACAACAACGACTCTAGGCGCTAAGGCGCCGACATACAACAACAACCACGGGCATCGACAACACAGGTGCACAACGTAGGTAAAAACGCAAGCACAACAACAAGGATGATAATAATAACATCAACATTACAAGTAACAACACCATCAATAGTAACAATATCGGGACTGGCAACCTAGTCACAACAATCGGGTGCTGAGGCACCACCACATCTAACAACCGTAGGCGCTGAGGCGCCGACTTGCAGCGACAACATAATAGAAATAATAAGACACACGGGACAGTCGACAATCAAAAATAGGCACAACTCATAAAAATAGGGGCAGTGCATAAGATTAGGAACAATAACAGAAATCTTCTGAAACAACAACGAAACTCCCCAGGGAACAGCAGTCAAAGCATTAAAACAGTCAGAAAGGTCAACTCAGGGAAAACGTCAGTTTTACAACTAAGGCACATATACAAAAAGGTATCAACACAGGCGTGAACAGAATACTCGTTTAAAATTCTCGGCACGGAAAATAAAACACGTTACAGAAATTGATTTTCTTTGCCAGACTGAACATCAGCTTAATTTTTTTTTTTGGAATAAGGTGTCTTCAAGAACATACGGCAACAAAAGCCAACTCAAAGAGTGCAAAAATAGTGCCAGCGCACATTTTAAATGTCTAGGGCTTCTCAAAATCACGTAGCACAACTGCAAAGGGTATAACAGTCAAGTAAAATCATGCAGAACTTAGTATTGGAAAATTTACAGTTCACGGTCACGAAACAATTCGCAAAGATTCGGCATGTTGAGGAAAACTAGACAAAGGACCGAATGGGGTAAAGTACGTGGGATAATACTAACAACATAACATATAGTCCACTTTTAAAATCACTTCATGGGTTCGTACAAAAGAAGAAAACAATAGTCGTGATATCCAGACCAAAAATTTTATCGTTCGCTGCAGCCAAGGCAGTCAAAACATCCTAACGCAATCGGCAAGACCGATTCACAAGGCACTTAGCGTATAGCATCATTGTGCAAATCAGGAGTGTACTATAGTAAAACTTTTCACAAAGTTAGAGTCCATTCAAAATAAATATTTGACGCCAATATTGACATTTAATAGTAAAAATCTTTTTTTTTTTACACCAAGTTGAAATCCTTCGAAAAGAATCGAGGACAAACCATAGCACTCGAATGAAAACATTTCCTCTTGAAGTGGTCAAAACACTATGGCAGTTATTAGTGCAGCAACAGCTTGAGATAGCTTACAAAAATAATATTTTCACAACGCACTCGGTTTTTCAAAACATCACACGTATTCACAGGATTTTCGTAAAAGCTCAGCGTCGACCTCTTAAAATAGTTCGGACATATCAACATAAGAAAGTACATGCGACTTAACAATCCACAGCAACAGCGATTAATTCGACATTTTATGTAAAACACACAGAGCTCAATATCAACTAAAACACATGTGAACATTTAAACAACATGACAATTCATTTAGAAGCACGCAGCAATAAGGTCAACAATAAGGATCACAACAGCAAAACACAGTTCTCACACTGAATACACAATAGGGCACACAGCACTAGTAGGGAAATCTCCCCCACTAGTTCACTTACCAATAGAAACTTTCCGGTGTACCTGCAACACAAACAACGGTCAGCACTGAAAAGACAACAGTTGGTCACTATCTAACACAACGACTCGACGACTCGGCCGGACAGACCAACCATTGCTCTGATACCACTAATGTAACACCCCCTTTTCTACCCCTTTAATTAATTAAGGAAAATCAGAGTTCAAAAATCATTTTTGATTTCACCATGAGGGTGTCACACATACTTCAAATAAAGCCTCAAAATCGCAATTAAACAGTACGTCGTCAAAGGTGCAAATACATAGCACTCCTCAATAGGGAGATCCCAAACATCAAACCAACGTCATAAACTCAACATCAACGCAGCGGAAAAGTTAATCAAATCCATCAACAGTATAAAAATCTAAGTACATCAGCAACACATCAAATTACATTTCCCCCCAGGTGCTACGTATCAGAGCATGACGACTCGACTCAAGAAGTGAAGCTAGAGGCCTTCACTGGGAATCACCTGCACGTTACCAACATGGGGGTAACATTCAAACAGGAAAGGGTGAGCATCATTCAATCCATATAATAGAAAATATGATAAGTACATAAGTCAGGTCACAGCTCTAAATTATTCACATCACAATCATCGTTCACGTCACTGACAATAACTCATCTCATGTCATGTAGGCATATGAAATGCAACCCACTCGCGGGCATATGGATGAGGTACCTTTTCACAAACGTCGCTTAGCCATTAAGGCCTCATCGTCACTTAGCCACTCAGGCCTCAAAACGTCACTGGGTTTATGCATATGGGGCATGAGACACTATGACATGCACCACTAACAAACACACACATACTCAAATGCACAAATCACAGTCAACTATGTGACCCGTCACTTACCGATTTGCCAAATAAGAGGCACAGCACCTGCAGACTCACAATTCACACAACAACAACATCACTTAGCCTTTTAGGCCTTAACATCACTTAGCCACTCAGGCCTCAAACGTCACTGGGTTTCATTATCACTCTTACACAGATGTCATCAACTCACACAATAGCCACTAAGGACAAAACGTCATTTACTAACCACCAAGGGCATCATCGTCATTTACACATCAATATAAATAATAATAGCCACTAAGGGCAAAACAGTCATTTAACTAGCCACTAGGGGCATCATCGTCATTTACACCTCATTATCAATAATATTGGCCACTAAGGGCAAAACCGTCATTTACTCGTCATTAGAAAGAATATTAGCCACTAAGGGCAAAACAGTCATTTAACTAGCCACTAGGGGCATCATCATCAAAATCATCATTTTTAGCATTACTTCGTTAAAACCACTGGTCGTACGCAAAAGAGAATTTTTAAAGACACTCAAAACACCTTTTCATTGTCACAGCAACGGTCACCGGGAACAGCCACTTGGGGCGCCCCAGCAACCTTCAGAAGTAATAAGTTTTTATTTTTAAAAATGGGACACACGGGTGGACAACTGAAAATTCTTCACAACCCTTTTTGAATCGTTCAAAACGGATGTCCGAGTCAAAAGATATAGCGAAAACAGTTTTCGAAAATATTTTGGAACATCCTGAAAAACTGGCGCCATGGGCACCCAGCGCCCAGGCATCTGGCGCCCAGCGCCTAGCAAAAGGCAACACACGCACGCACACACACCTGGGCGCTCAGCGCCCAGCGCCTGGCGCCCAGCGCCTGGCGCCCAGCGCCTTGGCGCAGCACACAACACACGCACACGGGCGCTCAGCGCCCAGCGCTGGCACCCAGCGCCCAGCGCTACGCACACACACACGCGCATGGGCGCTCAGCGCCCAGCGCTGGCACCCAGCGCCCAGCGCCTGGAGCAACACTGCACAGCGCACAGCACCATGGGCACCCAGCGCCCAGGCACTTTCAGCAACACAGATTTTTTGCCCAATTTCAGCACAAAACATTATTTTTCTCAAAATTTTTTACATGACCAACACAACCCAAAATTCTAACCACCAAAAATCAAACTTTATTTTAAAATGATCAAAATTCTATTGGGCACCACACACACCTCACCATGGCGCCCTAGGCGCCCATACCCTCAAACACCTCATATGCGAACACCATCAACACCCAATACCATCAACATCAAATTAATCGCATAACTCACATAATAAATGTGTCTCTATCATAATTCACATGCGCATACATGAAGTGCATATATATTGAAAATTAACATCAAGCATATCAAGGCTACATCAAGAACAACATCAACATATCAAGAACATCAAGAACAACATCAACATATCAAGAACATCAAGAATAGGGCATGCATCAAGGATCTAGTCCAACAACCTAGATTAAGACCTATCATGGAATTCTATTTGATGGAAAGAAAGAGCTCCCCTAACCTTTTCAAGAAGATGATTTGAACCCCTACGCACAGACACCCACAGAACCACAGCAACTGGAGTTCTTCTTCTCCTTTTCCTTCTCCCTTTAGCGCTCAACCCCCTTCCTCTTCTCTCCATGAGCTGCGCACCTCTCTTCCTTCTCACTCTCACGTTACTTTCTTTCTTTCTTTTTTTTTTGACAAAAACGTGAAATGCCCAAGGCCCTAGCCAAACCCTCCTCAACTTCGCCTAGCTAGTGGGCTTGGATCGCGGGCTCCCTCCACAGCTTAAGCCCAATTACTTAAACACCACCAACTCCCTAATTAAAATTACCACACCTTAACATAGATACTAATATTATAATTATATCAATAAATAATTATTTTGATTATTAAAATAAACTCTTACAACTTAATGTTTATCACTCCTACCACCCAAGTCCTATTTAATTAATGAAATAATTAACGGATAATTTTTGGGGTGTTACAAACAACCCCACATAATTCACATGGTGGAGTAGTAGGAGAAAAAGTTTGTGAAACGGCACTTACATTTAATTTTTCAAATTTTTGAAAAAGTGCGTCCACTTTTGAGGCAAGATGATCAACAGCGGATATTTCATACTTACCTGGCTCTTTTGATGATGCTGGTTTATCTGCTATGGCTCGCTCACTTGTCCATTGACAATGGTTTTGAGCCATATCTTCAATGAGTGCATAAGCTTCAGTAAAATTTTTGTTGATCAAAGCTCCACCTGCAGCTGCATCAACAGTCATTCTAGTTGCATATTGTAATCCATTATAAAATGTGTGAACAACGAGCCATTTCTCTAGTTCATGATGGGGGCATAGCCTTAACATTTCTTTGAAACGTTCCCAAGCATCATAAAGAGATTCCCCGTTGTTTTGAGAAAATCGAGTAATTTGACTTCTCATTTGAGCTGTTTTACTCGGGGGAAAGAACCTAGCGAGAAAAGCTTGTTTTAATTGGCCCCAGCTGGTAATGGATTCCGAAAGCAAAGAATGTAGCCATGCTCTAGCTCTATCCCTTAAAGAAAAAGGGAAGAGTTTTAGTCTTATGGCATCTTGAGGTACCCCGTTTAATTTGAGAGTCCCACAGTATTCCAGAAAAATTGAAATATGAAGATTTGGGTCGTCCGTAGGAGAACCAGAAAATTGGTTTTGTTGAACCATTGAAAGCAGAGATGATTTGAGTTCAAAATTATTTGCTTCCACATTTGGATGTACAATGGCAGCCGATGGTTCTGCTGAAGGTGTTGCGTACTCTTTGAGAGCACGATTTTCATTAGCCGCCATTTGGTTATCGGGAATTTCTCTCCTCCTTCTATGTAAGAACCTTTCAATTTCGGGAATTTGTTGAACAGTTTCTCCGAAACTTCTGGCTCTTCGCATTCGAGGGACAAGAGAAGAAAAAGTAAAAATAAAGAAAATAAGACTTCAGTCTAACCGGTTTCGAAAAATTTAATTAATATCACTGCCTCCCCGGCAACGGCGCCAAAAACTTGATAGCCTCGCAAGTGCACGAGTCGTATCGCGTAATAAAAGAGTTATCGATCCACAGGGAGAGCCTAGGTGAATACCAATTTAATTTTTCAAAGTTGATTAACTGAATAGAAAATGTTTTTAGAAGTTTTAAAATTTAGAAATAAAAACAAACAATCTCAGGTTTATAGTTTTATCACAACAATGAGAAACCAAAATAATTTCTTCAGACTATTCAACAAATTATAAGAGTAATATATTTCAAAGACAAGGCAGCGAATATAACTAATGTCTCCTTTCGGAGTACAAGAGCGTGTTTTGAACTAACAATCAAGCCTATTCTCATGGTTGATTGTCACCAAAACCCATTAAGCATAACACCTTTATAATATCTCAAGAGTTTCAAAACTATTCTCATGTGTTGATTCCCTTGTCTAATTTCATAGATCCAACATCAATACTTCACCTTTCGGTTCTTCGTTTGATGTTTAAAATAAGATTTGAAGGACAATAAAATTAGATTGAAATATATAACAATTTGGAGTGGAGAATAGTCTTGGGAATTATTAGGGACCTATCATTGGATTACTCCCAATAACCCAAGACTTTGTATCTACTCACTCATATTAAATATGAGAGAAGAAGAAGAAGAAGAAGAAGAAAAGACATGAAATTAAATAGCGAGAAATAAAAGAAAGCGGTAAATTGCAAAATCATAAATAGCGGAATTGTAAATGACAAGAAAATAAAAGTGCAAGAAAGTAAATAGCAAGGAAAGTAAATGACTTGGAAAATAAAAGGGCAAGAAAGTAAATAGCGAGGAAAATAAATGACTTGGAAAATAAAAGAGCGAGAAAATAAAAGAGCGAGAAAGTAAAAGAGCGAGAAAGTAAAAGGACAAGAAAGTAAATAGCAAGGAAAGTAAATGACTTGGAAAATAAAAGGGCAAGAAAGTAAATAGCAAGGAAAATAAATGACTTGGAAAATAAAAGGCGAGTAAGTAAAAAGCGAGAAAGTAAAAAGCGAGAAAGTAAAAAGCGAGAAATTAAAGTGAAGTCTTGAATCTTAGAGGAAACCTTGTCATGGATTTTTCTCACAAAATTTAAGCTTAGTTACAAGTGAGGATCAAGCCTCTATTTATAGGAAAATATGAGGGCCAAGGCACTTGAGTGGAGGGGCAAAATGGTCCAAAAAAAAGTGGCAAATCAAGTTGGCAAGGAAAGCCATCAGCAAGTGGGTGCAGCCAAAATTGACTTGTCTGGTGCCAGGGTCGTGCGCCCATGTGCCTGGGTCGTGCGCCCTGGCCAGTCAATTTTGGCTGCTCTGCGCCAGTTTTGCACTAGGGTCGTGCGCCTATGGAGCCAGGGTCGTGCGCCTTGTGCTGGCAACAGCTGTTCTGTGTTGCTGGCAAGCATGGGTCGTGCGCCTATGTGCCAGGGTCGCGCGCCTTGTTCTGCCAAAATGGGCCATTTTCAGTTGAAAACACGCACGGGTCGTGCCTGGTATAGCGCGGGTCGTGCGCAGGCTCTGCGCCAGTTTTGCACCAGGGTCGTGCGCCTATGTGCCAGGGTCGTGCGCCAGTTTTGCACTAGGGTCGTGCGCCTATGTGCCAGGGTCGTGCGCAGGCTCTGCGCCAGTTTTCTCCTGTGTTGCGTTTTTGGCGCCCATGGCGCCCATGGGTCCCTGTCTTGCGCCAGTTTGGCCAGTTTTCTCCTGTTTTGGGTTTTTGGGGCCCTTAGCGCCCTGGGGGTGTCTAGTGCCTTAAAAATTGCTCCTCCTCAAATATTTCCTTTTTTCTTCATTTTAGCTCATATTTTCTCTTTTGCTCCAAAATAAAACCTGAAAATAAAAAGCAAATATTTGTAGTAAAATAGCTCAAAGATATAAAATATAATTAAAATACCTAAAAAAACTTAATGAAAATAACTATTAAAAAGACTCTGAAAATAGACTTATCAATCAGCCATCTCTTCCTCTTCACTCGAAAATTCTTCTGGTACCGAGGTAGAAGTTGATTGTACCTGTGACAATTCCCTTGCTTGTTGCTTGGTGAGCTTAGCCTTTCTTCGATTTGCCTTTGCTAGTTTTTCAATTTTCGGGTCAAACAAGAGTTCTTGTGGACCCTTGCTCCGCATGCACAAATCTCTGACACACTGAAGCAAACGTCAACAAATTCAAGGAACCAACAAGTAGCAAAATTTAGTAACAACAAACAATCACAAACTAAGAATCTAGAATCAACTCGTTTGCCTTGTCGACAACAAAGTCAACAATCCCCGGAAACGGTGCCAAAAACTTGTTAAGACTTTGGCAAGTGTACCAAATGTCGTTGCAAGTAATAAAATACGGTAAGTAACCGGTCGATTCCACGGGGATTGCGCGTTGACAACAATAGCAAAATTGTAAATTCTTAGATTGTAGAGATTTGGTAATTTGAGAAATTAGTAACAATACACAAACGTGATTTAAGAATACGAGAAAAACGACTAGGGATCGAATCCTCTCACCTCCCCTATCACATGAACCTTAGCCAATTCAAGTTGATTATTCAATTTCTTGATTCAATTCACTGATTAAGGTCAAGGGCAATTCCTTGCCTCAAGACCCCTATTACCCTAAGAGTTACCCTAATTCCTTAGGTGAGTCATGCCAGAGGGTAACGCATTAAGATTAAGAATTTTAACGAATTCACATAAGCTACCACATATTCCTATGATGATTACTAGCATGTGACCTAACTACCCAATTTCCAGCTACTAATTCATATTCCTATGCAATCACTAGCCTTGATCATCGCAATTATCATATGTAATTGAAAAGCATTCAGAACATAGGTAATTAAACAAGCAAATCGAATAACAACTGAATTAACTATAGTAATGGTTCTCATGATAGGGTTGGGAGATTCATCTCTCCCTAATCTAAGCAAATTAGTTACAACCCATCCTAAGAATGGAAACCAACATAAGATACAAAACAAACATAAAGAAAGACATTAGAACCTTCAATCCCTTGTTCCCAAGTGGTGAGAAGGCCCCAAGATCGCACCCTCCAGCTGCTCCAAAGTGTGGCTCCAATTCCCAAAAACGCAGTCCCTTGAAAAATTGCTGAAACTGCTTTAAAAACCCTAATTTTCACGCACCATCGCGACGCGGCCCGTGTCCGTCGCGTCGCGACAAAAGACAGAAGCATCAGGCATCGCAAAAACTGCTCCAAGTCGCGTCGCGAACCCTCCTGGTCGCGACGCGAAAAATAACAGAAAGTTCCGGCTTGCAAAATTCCTCCAGATCGCGTCGCGAACCTTCCTGGTCGCGACGCGATATTGAACAGAAATCAAATCCCTCCATTTTGCTGCATTTCTGGGCAAGTGTCTGGTTCGCCGAATGATGTCATAACCAATTAGAGGTCTTCAATGTCCAAGTTAGCTCCAAAAGTGAAGGAATTACTTACAAATGAACTTCCTACTACAATTATCTAAAGCTAGACTAAATCCCAGATAATGACTGTGATACAATGAAAAACCTGCACAATTGGTCCTAAAAATGCCTAACTTACATCATATGATTGAGAGTCAACATTAGTCCCTTGAATTATCATGAACTTGTATGCTCTCACTCATAACTAAAAGTACGGTTTTTCATAACTTTTATGACTTAAGACAATTTCATATATTCATCTCAAACATAATCAAACTCATGTCATTCATGTCTTAAATTCATTGGGCAAGAATGGGGAAGGGATTAGAATGGACTTGGAACCAATTGGAATGCACTAGAACATGTTTTGAAGTAGGGTAACAGAGAGGTACGCACGGTCCGTGCGTGTTTTAAAAAAATTTGTAATGGGTAACAGCCTGGCGCACGGTCCGTGCGCTAAGTCGCACAACCCGTGCGCTTTTTAAAAACAATTGCACAGGATAACAGAACTGGGCGCACGGTCCGTGCCACAGGGGCGCACGGTCCGTGTGCCTGTACCAGTGTTGAAAAATGTCATTTTTCGTGTAATTTCTGATTCCGTTCGTTTCCAATGTCCGTTCCAATCAATACCCAAACTTAACCCTTCACTATTTCGGCACCAAAAAGCAAACACAACGAGTCCAAATAATCATAAAACATTCGTGTAAATAACCGTTCCGAAACGCAGTTTTCAAAATTTTCGTAAGAACGGTTTTGCGACTCGCATTCCAAAACGAACACAACGGTACAAACCAGAACATGCGATTATTCATTCAAAAACGAAACCTAAGAGGGTAGAACTCACATGTTGTGATGAAAATCACAAAAACAATGCTTCTCGAATGTAACTCCTATGCTCCAACAAACTCGAAATCGCTTCAAAGCTAGCCCCACCCCAAAACCAGCTACTGAAATCCCTTCCTAGACTGCCCAACTTCACAATGTAGGTGCTGATTCTTGCTAAACTATTCTCCAACTGACAGGTAATGCTTCAAACAACCCCTAGAGCTTCATTGGAACCACATGCAAACTAGGAAACTCATTTTCTTTCCAAATGGGACTTGAGGTGCGAAAATGGTAAAACCAGAATGGTGGAGAAGTGGAGGATAATATTGGTGTCACTAGCTAGAGGATGATGAGCTGAATCCAATGAACCAAAAATGAAGGACATGCATCAAGATTTGAGAGAGAACTCTCCTCTTCTCCCTCCTCTAACCCTCGCGACTCTCTCCTCTCTTTCAATCCTGTCTTTTTTTTTCTTCTGTTTTTGTTCTTTTTCAAAATCAGCAACAAGTGTGGGTGTTAGGGATGCTTGGTCAGCTGAGTGTTAAGTGAGCTGAGGGACAAACTCAATGGAAAAGACTATATTACCCTTATTTCTTAATTCCCACTTAAAACCACTTTCTAATCAACCACTAACCCAATAATTCCTAAATAACAGACAGAAGGAGCTAAATAACAGACAGAAGGACAAACTCAATGGAAAAGACATTACCTCTACAGTTCTCGTTTTGAAGTTTTTAGTGATCACAAGAGTTTGAAATACTTGTTTGATCAGAAGGAGCTAAATAACAGACAGAGGAGATGGGTAGAATTTCTTAAAGACTATGATTTTGAGTTGAAGTATCACCCTAGAAAAGCCAATGTAGTAGCAGATGCATTAAGTAGGAAGTCTCTTCGCACCGCCGAGTTAATGATACATGAGATGGCTCTGTTAGAATCTTTTAGGGATCTCAATTTGAAAGTGAGACCTAGAAGAAACTGTTTGGTTTTGAGCCATATTCAAATTTCCAGTTCATTGAGGAATTCAATTCGCTTAGCACAAGAAGTTGATGTGGAGCTTCAAGCTCAGAAAGGGTTACCTGGTTTCATTAAGGATAGTGACGGTGTGATTTGCTTCAATGGTAGAATTTGTGTGCCCAATGGTGAAGATATTAAGAGCAAGTGTTAGAAGAAGCCCATAAAAGTCAATATTTCATACATCCTGGATCTACCAAGATGTATCGGGATTTGAAGCAATTGTATTGGTGGCAAGGAATGAAAACAGAGATCGCGGGATTTGTGACTCGATGCTTAACTTATCAAAGAGTTAAGATAGAACACCAAAAGCCTTCATACATTCTGGGAAAGTATTTCTATGGATTTTGTAATGGGACTTCCACGGTCCCAAGCTGGTAATGATTCTATATGGGTGGTTGTAGATCGTTTGACCAAGGCGGCTCATTTAATTCCGGTTTGTTCAAACAGCAAGATTGCGACGTTAGCAGACGAATATCTCAAGAACATAGTGAAGCTTCATGGAATTCCAACTAGTATCATCTCCGATCGTGATCCCAAGTTCACTTCACGATTTTGGAGAGCATTGAACATGGCACTGGGAACTAAGGTTTATGTCAGCACCGCTTATCACCCACAGACGGACGGTCAGACGGAGAGAACAATTCAGACTCTAGAAGACATGCTTCAGGCCTGTGTGCTCGATAGTGGAGATAATGTGGGAATATCACCTTCCATTACACTACAAAAAAATTTGTTCTTAGCGACGGAAATTTCCCTCGCAAAATGACCAAAATCTGTCGCTAATGACCGTTAGCGAGGGACCTGTTGCGTCGCTAAATTGCTCCTCGCTAATGGGATTAGCGAGGGAATCTGAGTCCGTCGCTAATTAGCGACGGACCATTCCCTCTCTAATTCCCTCGCTAATGGCAGCCACGTGGGGAAATTCTGACAGCCACGCGTCCACTTTCCCTCGCTAATGCCTAGCCACGCGTCCAATATCCCTCGCTAATTCCCTCGCTAACGCCTAGCCACGCGTCCAATTTCCCTCGCTAACGCCTAGCCACGCGTCCAATTTCCCTCGCTAATTCCCTCGCTAACGCCTAGCCACACGTCCAATTTCCCTCGCTAATTCCCTCGCTAATTCCCTCGCTAATGCCCATCTGATTGTATTTTTTTTGATTAATCTGCTTTTATACCTGTTTATTTTATTAATAAATAATAAAATCTAAAATACATAAAACAGTTTAAAATTAAAATTCTTCAATAAATAAAAATTACGAGAATAAAATTCTTCTATAACATAAAATTTGAATTCACAACACTTAATCTGAAATTTTATAACAAAAACGTTAATCAACAACACTAAAAGCTGCCACCATCAGACTCCTCAGCTTGCTCCTCATTTTGCTCATCATCTTCCTCCTCATCTTCCTCCTCATCTTGCTGCTGATTTTGCTGCATATTCTTAAAATACTTTAACATCATCGCCTTCCTACGGCTCACCTTCTCAAAGTTTTGCTGCATCTTTTTCATCGCCTTAGAAGAGGTCTTGACCTCCTGTCGAGTATCGTGCAGCTCCTGTCGAGTAGACTGCAGCTCCTGTCGAGTAGACTGCAGCTCCTGCTCCATCTGCCTCATATGCTCTGTATCTGCAAGAGTAGAAGCTGCTCGACTGCGTCTTCTGCTGCTCCCGGCCCCAGACTGGCTCATACATGGAGCCAAGGGCCCCGTACCATACAGGCGACCCTTAGACCAACCAACTGTCTTCTCCCAATGTTGATTTGCCAGATCTATCATCTCAGGAGTAAGTTGGCCAAGTGATTTAGGGTCCCAGCTCCCCTAAGTTAGCTGAGTCATGAACTCATTTACTTGCTCCTGTTTTGAATAACCACAAATTAGCGCTCCATTCTGACAAAGCAACATTATATAATATAAATCAATTTGTATATTTACCTGAGTCATCTTGGAGCGCTCATCAACATACTCGCCAGTGTCTTTCCTCACATGGGTGGCTCTATGCAGCTCAGAAGCAGTGATAGGGCGTCCTGCCTTTTTACTCTGTAAAATGAAACACATTTTCAAAAATTGCTAACTAATTAAATAATGTAAAAAAAAAACACACAGATTTGTAAAATAATTTACCAATCTAGCAGCATGCTGAGCCTGGTTGATGGACCCGCCGCAGTGAAGCGAGCCACCCTTTTCTGAGTTTCTATTGTTTTTGGCGCTTGCAGCATTTTTCTTGAAAGTCTCGGTAGCCCAATGGCTCTTGAAGGCATTCCAAATATCATCACCCATGAAATCGGGATTTTTATCTTTACGGCGGAGCTTATAAAGCAAATCTGAAATCTGAGCGCCCATCCTTTTAAAAAAAATCTCCGCACATTGTCATCTTCTTCTATGTCCCAAGTTACCTTGGTCTGTATTAAGTAAAATGAAAATATCTATTAGTAATTATATTAAACGTTACTAAACATAAAATTTAAACAAACAATATAAGTAATGACAAAATAATTGACACTTACCCTAAAGAAGTCAAGCAGATCCTTCCTGTCATCTTCTTCGACTTTGCTCCACTTTTTATGGAACTTTTGAAAATATTTTTTCTGGATGACATAGGTGATGCTTGATGAAGCTACCTTTGCAGGAAGAAGCCTGAATAATGAAAGATATATCGAACAATCAAATATATATAAGTCGTTGCATAATTAACTTTAGGTTTAAATAGTTATTACCCCCCTGCAAATATACCCATTATCCAGTTACCCCCCTACCAAAAAAACATTTAAAACAAACCTTGCAAAATGTAAAGTTATCCAGTTACCCCCCTGCCGTTAATTTTTCAGTTAAAAGATGTAAAATATCACATATCGAGTTACCCCCTGCTACGTGTCACCTTATTATTGGACCTCTGGGACAAGTGGCACTGACATGCCACGTCAGCTCCTATGTCATCACTGCCACATCAGCAACCAATGGATGGCTGCCACGTGGCACTATTGTTAAATCAAAATAAATTTTCAAAATTGAAGAAGTGGGACTTGAACTCGCAACCACTTACTCACACCCACACCTCCTAACCACTGAGCCACCTTAGTATTTGTGAATATTAACTCACCTACAAATATATATTACAACATTGAAAACGAAAATTAAAAGAAAAAACTGGCATCATCATCATCATCATCTTGGAAAGCGCAAAGAGTGGAAACCCAGATTTGGCATCTTCATCATTCATCTTCATCAACCCAGATTTGAAGATTCATCAACTTAATTACAACCCAACCTTCAATCAGATCTTCCTTCTCCAGAAACCCTAAATCAATTTCTCCAGAAACCTTCAATCCATTTCTCCAGAAACGCAACCTTCAATCCATTTCTCCAGAAACCTTAAATCAAATTACGCAACCTTCAATCTTCCATCTTCAGAAACGCAACCTTCAATCTTCCATCTTCCTTCTCCAGATCCATTTCTCCAGATCCAGATCCGTTTCGTTTAATCGTTTTTCGTTTTCCAGAAACGCAACCTTCAACTTTCAATCTCCAATCGTTTTTCATTTAATCGTTTTTTGTTTTCGGTAGCAACAGAATGTGAGATTGATTCAATTGATTGATTTCGTTTTTGTTTTTCGTTTTTCATTTAATCGTTTTTCGTTGAAGATTTCGTTGAAGATTTGAAAACACGATTTGAAGATTTCTGGGTTTCATTGCTTCCAATGCCAAAATTATTCCTTATTGTGTCCATAAACAAAATACAAGACAGTGGATGCCTTGCTCGTTGCTGTACGCGGTTTCGTTCCTGTACACGAGTTGATGAATACACGATGAAGATTTGGGTTCCAGAATTGATGAGTTGATGAATCACGATTTGAAGAGTTGATGAATTGATGGGTTCCAGATTTTTTTTATTAATTTAATTGGCAATAATGTAATATATATTTGTAGGTGAGTTAATATTCACAAATACTAAAGTGGCTCAGTGGTTAGGAGGTGTGGGTGTGAGTAAGTGGTTGCGAGTTCAAGTCCCACTTCAGCCATTTTGAAGATTTATTTTGATTTAACAATAGTGCCACGTGGCAGCCATCCATTGGTTGCTGATGTGGCAGTGGTGACATAGGAGCTGACGTGGCATGTCAGTGCCACGTGTCACAGAGGCCCAATAATAAGGTGACACGTGGCAAGGGGGTAACTGGATATGTCATATTTTACATCTTTTAACAGAAAAATTAACGGCAGGGGGGTAACTGGATAACTTTACATTTTGCAAGGTTTGTTAAATGTTTTGTTTTGTAGGGGGGTAACTGGATAATGGGTATATTTGCAGGGGGTAATAACTATTTAAACCTTAACTTTAAAAAACAAACAATATAATACTTACGCGTTACCCCGGCTATAAATGACTTTGAGTCTAATACCATTAATAACAACCACCCCCACTCTCTCGTCATCGGTGGATGAATCACCTTCAACATTACCACCACCAACATCATGCTGAATATCATCCTGGGGCTCTGGTGTAGGCATAGATAACCGAGCTGATGGGCCCATATGTACAGATGATGAGCCGATATGCCCAGTTGGTGTGTCATACCCAGCTGATGTGCCATACCCAACTGATGGGCCCATATGTCCAGATGATGAGCCTATATGCCCAGCTGGTGGGCCATACCCAGCTGATGTGCCATACCCAGCTGGTGGGCCATACCCTGCATACGCATCTGCTGCGCCCATATAATGCCCATGTGATGGTAAATGATATCATCCGGGGCCAGATGGAGGCGGAGGTTGTGGGGCGGTAGCTGGTGGGCCCACATACATATGACCCCTCATATTCCCAATATTAAGTTCCATCTCACGATTACGCCTTCTCCTAGGAGGTTCATCGGTCATAGTCTTCTTCCCTTTATGAGGACGTCTCGGTGGGTCAGAACCTCCTTCTGGATCCATATCTATGAAAAAATAGAAACGAAATGTGATACTATCAACATTAATTATATATATTTATAAATAATTTAAATAAAGTAAATTAACAAGAACAATATTGATATATTAATGATTCTAATAAATTTAAAGACAACATAAGGAGTCAACATAAGTAGACAATATATATAAGATTAATCAAATACAACATAAGATTAATCAAATTATCCATCTTCATTCTCTTCTTCATCTTCATTCTCTTTTTGATCTTCATTCTCTTCTTCATCTTCATTGTGTTCTTCATCTTCATCAACTTCTTCAACTAGGAGTCGATCATCACATAATGAGTCAATCGGTTCAAATTCAATTACCTCATCTACTCCTGAAATTTCATCCACCTGATAAGGAACCTCATCCTCCGCATCAGTGGCTTCAATGCGACCCCGTGGTTTTATCTTAATTGTAACACACCATCCTCTCTAAGTTGATGTATATAGAACATAATACACCTGCCTCACATTTTCTGCCATGATAAACGGATCATAAAATTTATACCTTCCATTCATTCGAATGTCCACGGTATTACATTTTGGATTCAATTTCATTCCTCTAACCGATGGATCAAACCATCTACAAAAAAACAAAACTATTCTCTTTTCATAGTCTAATGGTGGGTATTCAAGTTCATATATGCGTTCGATCACACCGTAGTAGTCATTTTCACCTCCTCCTTTTTCACCTTTAACATATACCCCACTATTAATTGTCTTTTTTCCCCTCACTCCATGATTGGGTGTCAAATTTGTAACCGTTAACTAGGTACGTGTGCCACTCGGTCACCTCAAGAAAAGGACCATCGGCTAAGTTCCTCAAGTGTCGGATTTGGGGAGTTGGTTCTGCTTCATAAACCTAAGTAAACCACATATGGAAAAATAAGTCATGTCTCATATCTACTTTAAAGAATTATTCAGCGCCTTGGGGATTTGGTTACTTACTCTAGCCTTAAACCAGGATGGAAAACTTTCATGTATACGAATAGAAGATTCTTCAGCGCCTATACCCTCAATTCGTAAGACGGCACTGAAAAAGAATTATTATTATTATTATTACTCTTTAGATTGAAAGTTGATCAAAATCTGATTTAACATCTTACAGTATAGATTAACAACTGAATTGGAGCATACTTACTCAAGATATGGTTTAACTTCAGTGCAATTGATCAAGACATGAACATGTGCTGATTTATGCTCTCTATCTGATAAGTAGTTGGTTGACTTCTTACCCGAAGGGAGACCAGGTTTGATAAACACAGATAAAGTGAGCGGGTGTCTTTCTTCTTCAATCTCCATTTCATTTCTATTATTTGTTGACAACATAAAGTTGTTGAAATAATGTGAACAAAAATAAACTGTTTCACGGTGTAGATAAGCTGTGCAGATCGATCCTTCAACTCTAGCTTTATTCTTCACCGATCGTTTAAAATCACCCATTAATCTATTTGTTGAACGAAAAAAACTTCATTAAACTAATAATCATACTAATTAAGATAATTTTAATAAAATGTTGAAATAGATAATTACCTCTCAAATGGATACATCCACCTATAATGAACTGGTCCACCAAGCCTTGCTTCATACGCAAGGTGAACCGGTAGATGCTCCATGGAATCAAAGAAAATGGGAGGAAATATTCTCTCCAACTTACAAATAATGAAAGGAATATTCTGCTCCATCTTAATAAGATCATCCCTTCTCAATGTTGAAGAGCACATATTTTTAACATATTGGCTCACTTCAATAAGTGGTTCCAAAACACACTTTGGTAATGAATTAAAAGCAATTGGAAGCAAACACTCCATGAATACATGACAATCATGACTTTTCATCGCATACATCTTCCCGGTGTTCACATCGGCACATCTTCCCGGCCCTCAATTCTTTCAACCATCGACAAACATCTTTCGCTTCATCTGGTGTTAGGTAGTATTTGGCTTTGGGTTTTAACATCTTCCCATTAGGCATTTCCACCAAATTCAAATCAGATCGATGTTTGCTACAATAAAGAGCAGAATCCAATCTAGCCTTATTATTGTCTTTGGTTTTATCTTTCACATTCATCACAGTGAAAAATATGTTGTCAAAGAAATTCTTCTCGATGTGCATAACATCAAGATTGTGCCTCAACAAATTATCTTTCCAATATGGGAGATTCCAAAATATGTTTTTTTTTGTCCAATTGTGCACCTGTCCATAACCATCCAGCCAGGTGAGCTCCTCTACCTCTGTGGCTTCTGGAAAATCCATAACTCTGCTCCAGATTTCACCTGATGTCAACAAAGGCAGTGGTCCATCTGTTTCAACTGCCCCTTTCTTGAAGGCCTTCTTGTTCTTTCTAAATTTAAGATCTTGCGGTAAGAATCTGCGATGCGAGTCAAACCAAGAACTCTTGCCCCCGTACTTTAGCGTAAACGCCTTTGTGTGTTCCATACAGTGGGGACATGCCAATTTACCGTGAGTCCCCCAACCAGACAACATACCATAAGCAGGGAAGTCGTTAATTGTCCACATCAATGCGACTCTCATCATAAAAATTTTCTTTCGTGCTGCATCATATGTCAAAACCCCCCCCCCCCCCCACAATCTCTTAAGATCATCAATCAGAGGTTCCAAAAAGATATCAATGTTAGTTTTTGGATTGGATGGACCAGGTTTCACACAAGTCAAAAACATATACGGTTTAGTCATGCACATCTCAGGAGGAAGATTGTAAGGGGTAACTGTAACACCCTAAATATTTAATTAATTTATTTAATTAAGTATTTAGGTATTTCTTTTATTTAATTGGGTTTTAATTATTTATTGGAATTGTTTTAATTGAGGGGTGGTGTGATGCTAGGAGGAGGAGGTGCATTCGAATGGATTGGGCTTAAGTGAAGCCCATGGCCCAATGGCTTGACCTAGGCGCATTTTGGTGAGGTTTCTTGCCTAGGGTTTCACTTGTGTTCTTCGAATTAGCAAGAGAGAAAGAGAGGAGCGTGAGAAAGAGAGAGCAAGGGCGGCCAAGAGAGGAGAGAGTTCGAAGATCAAGGAGATCTCCATTGTTGCTGAGGCTCTGTTGGTGACTGCATCCTAAGGCTCGAGTTCTTCTTCTTAAAAGGTTAGGGGAGCTCTATCCTTCCATCTAATAGATCTCATGATAGGTCCTAGATCTAGAGTTTATACTAGATCCATGTTGTTTCTTGATGTTCTTTGATGTTTCTTGATGTTCTTGGTTTGCCCGTGATGATGATTTCATATATATATATACATGTGTATGCCTATATGCGAATTGATTTTGGTATTTGAACATTGAGGTGACGCGACCTATGCGTTTGTTTTGATGATTTTGGCACTTGTGTATTCATGAAATTACGATTTGGTATGCTGGGATGCTTGATGTTTCGCAAATTGGGTGAGTGTGTGCATAGGCGCCTAGGGCGCCAAGGTGATGGTGATGGTAGTGCCCAAAGGAATTTTGATAATTTGATTAAATTAAGTGCCATTTTGAGTGCTGAAAAATATAAAATTTTGGTGTGTTAAATTGCTAAAAATCAATTTTTGGTGTTTTGAAAGTTGTTGGAAAAATAGTGGTTTTTGGTTGCTGCAAGGGCGCCTAAGGCGCCTTGTGTGTGTTGCTGTGCAGTGTGTGGGCGCCATGGGCGCCGCGTCTGTGTGTGGCGCAGGATGTCTAGGCGCGCCAGTTTCCTGGGCGCCAAGTTCCAGTGTGTTGCGCCTGGGCGCAGGGCGCCTGTTGAGCGTGTGCTGTGTGCTGCGCCAAGGCGCTGGGCGCTGAGCGCTCGGGTGTGTGCGTGTGTGTGTTGCTTCTTGCTAGGCGCTGGGCGCTGGGTGCCCATGGCGCCAGTTTTCAGGATGTCCCAAAATATTTTCGAAAACTGTTTTTGCTATATCTTTTGACTCAGACATCCGTTTTGAACGATTCAAAAAGCGTTGTGAAGCATTTTCAGTTGTCCAGCTGCGTGTCCCATTTTTTAAAAAAAAAAACTTATTATTTCTGAAGGTTGCTGGGGCGCCCCCGGGTGGCTGTTCCCGGTGATCGTTGCTGTGACAATAAAAAGATGTTTTGAGTGTCTTTAAAAATTCCCTTTTGCGTACGACCAGTGGTTTTAAAGAAGTAATGTCAAAAATGATGATTTTGACGATGATGCCCTTAGTGGCTAGTTAAATGACTGCTTTGCCCTTAGTGGCTACTATTATTTATAATGAAGTGTAAATGACGATGATGCCCTTAGTGGCTAGTAAATGACGTTTTTGCCCTCAGTGGCTATTGTTTGAGTTGATGATATTGATGTATAAGCGACGATGAAACCCAGTGACGTTTAAGGCCCGAAAGGCTAAGTGATGTTAAGGTCTAAAAGGCCAAGTGACGTTGTGTGTTGATTGTGAATTGACAGGTGCTGTGCTTCTTGTGAGCAAACTGGTAAGTGACGGGTCACATAGTTGACTCTGATTTTGGGTATTTGTGTATTTGTGTGTTTGTGAGTGGTGCATGTCATAGTGTCTCATGCCCCATATGCATAAACCCAGTGACGTTTTGAGGCCCATGTGGCTAAGTGACGATGAGGCCTTAAGGGCTAAGCGACGTTTGTGAAAAGGTACCTCATGCATATGCCCGCGAGTGGGTTGCATTTCATATGCCTACATGACATGAGATGAGTTATTGTAAGTGATGTGAATGATGATTGTGATGTGAATAATTTAGAGCTGTGACTTGACTTATGTACTTATCATATTTTCTATTATATGGATTGAAATGATGCTCACCCTTTCCTGTTTGAATGTTACCCCCGTGTTGGTAACGTGCAGGTGATTCCCAGTGAAGGCCTTAGCTTCACTTCTTGAGTCGAGTCGTCATGCTCTGATACGTAGCACCTGGGGGGATGTATTTGATGCTTTGCTGATGTGCTTAGATTCTTTTTCTATACTGTTGATGTGTTGATTAACTTTTCCGCTGCGTTGATGTTGGATTTTATGACGTAGTTTCGATGTTTTGAGGTCTCCCTATTGTGTAGTGCTATGTATTACACCTTTGACGACGTACTACTTTATTTGAGACTTGAGGTTTTATTTTGACGTATGTGTGACACCCTCGTGGTGGAATCGAAAATGATTTTTGAACTCTGATTTTCTTAATTAAAATCAAAGGGTAGAAAAGGGGGTGTTACATTAGTGCTCATAGAAAAGGGGGTGTTACAGTAACAATGACTGGTCAACAAGAGTAGGGTGACGCCGATGCTTAGATATATGGAGTAAACCCATCAGAGCACAAGCCAAGTCGAACATTCTGTGGGTCTGAGGCAAAATCTGAATGCACTTGATCAAAGTGCTTCCACGCTTCACCGTCGGATGGGTGGCGTAAAGTGTCGTCTGAGGTACGCCTATTGTCATAATGCCAAGTCATTTTCTGCGCAATTTCGGTCGATGCAAACATTCTTTGCAACCTTGGAACAATACACTACTAGAAATTCGCTAAATAGTGACTGATTTAGCGACAAAAAAAAATCAGTCACTTTAGCGACCGATTTAGAGACCGATTCAATAGGTATAAAATACTTTTTGCTTAGTGACCAATTTTTCGGTCGCTAGCTTTAGATACCGCTTTTTCGGTCACTAGTAGCGACCGATTTAGAGACCGATTCAATGTATAAAATACTTCTTGCTTAGTGACCGATTTTTCGGTCGCTAGCTTTAGAGACCACTTTTTCGGTCGCTAGTAGAGGGGGTGGTGCAAAGTAAAACGCGGGGTGCAAGGAGCAATCTAAAATTATTCTCCCTCTCTCAAAACGCAAAACAAAAACCCTAAAATCACTCTCCCCTCTCTCAGCGAACCAGAATCAAAAATCCTTCAACGCAAGCTCCTCTCCATCTCTCAGCAAATCAAAAACGCAAGCTCCTCTCCCTCTCTCAGAGAATCAGAATCGCATTCCTTCTCAGCAAACCAAAAGCGAGCTCCTCTCTCTCAGCAAAACACCACCGTTAAAATCAAGGTATGTGAAATTTTGGCAACAACTCCTCCTCCCCTAACATTTTCCATGTTCTTTCTTGCGATTTTTTTCTTTCTTCTACTGATTCCAAGTTTTGGGAGACAGAGGTTGTTGATGTGGACGCGAGAGACTGCGGCCTCCCTAGCTAGGGCATCAGATCCTGCTACGTTGTCGTCGGCTACACTCACTCTCACTCCCTCTTGGTTTGACATATTTCATTTTCGTCACTCAGTTCTCTGTTTTTGATTATGTGTTCTGTTCTTTTTTGGATTTTGTTTTGTTTTTATTCTACTGACATATTTTGTTCGTTTGATAAACTTCGAATATATATACATCCATAACTAGGATTGTGGGGGATACCTTGCAATACTAATATTGTGGGGGAGCTTCCATGCACTTGATAGCAGTAACTGTTATAGAAAGAGGCAATAAACGCAGTTCATGTAGACATATACTTACATTGGATTTGAAGCCATTACTAATTGAAAACCTTTATTTTTTGAAGCCATTACTAATTGAAAACCTGCATTGGATTGGAAGCCATTAACTACTAAAACATTTATGATTTAACAAAATTTTGATTTCCTTCTTTTCCTTTCCTAAGTGATATGAGTTCTTACAGTTACTCATTTTGGGATTGGACCTTAATGTATTGTTAGCATTCTGTTCAAGGTTGTTGGAAAAGGGAAAGGAGAAAATTTTGGTGGCTTTGTTGAAGACTTGAAGAAAAGAATACACACGAGAGATAAGGTGTTGTATCAAGACTAGTGAACAACATTCTTGAACCTCACTTGTTTGTGGTTCTCTTCTCCATGTATGTAATTATATTTATGTCTATAAGTTATGCATGGTTTATTAAACACCCCCCCTTATGATTTGCAGTTGCACAGCAAGGCATCAAGCTGTAAATGAGGGGGATAACTAAGTGAAACAGAAAATATAGTTCTAACAGGTGCTATAGAAAATATAGTTCTAACAGTTCTAACAGAAAATACAGAAAGATCGAACAAAACTTGTAAATTTGTTTCTTCGTTTTGCATGGCACACAAAAGGTGCTATTTTTTTTGTATGGATTTGGATTAAGAATTGTGATGCCTGTTGTTCTTCACCATGGCTATTTTTATTTTTGGGTTTCTATGTGTTGTTTATTCCACAACACTGCCCTCCTCTTCACCATGGCTATTCATGCTTCCTAAATTTCCTATTTTGCCAATGTCAATCAATTCAAAGGGATAGCCCTTTAGCATTTATTTTACCAAATTTGCTAAATGCTTATTCTCCTAATAGATGCTTTTATTTTGAATCTGATTTATGTGTTATTCATAGGTCATTTTCAGTGTTAAGGACATGCTTTGATAAAATTTGACTCATCTTCATTACTAATCAAATATGAGCTATCTGCCATAAAGTAGGAGAAATTGAATAATAGCCTGTAAAAAATTGATATGGCAGAAGCAAGGCATGTGAACTCCAGAACGTCTCTCCTATCCTCTAATAATAATGAGTCATTACGTTATGTGTTCATACTAATTGTGTTCAAATATTGATATGACCAAATCACATAAAAGGAAACATGATGCAAACATCCCTAGCTTTAATGAATATTATAGGCTCTAATCACATCGACTCATATATTTGTATATTCTTTTTCAGGAGAGGTCTTGTTTGCCGAAGAACTCCAGCAACGTGCCAAAAACTCCAGCAACGTGCCAAAAACTGATTCTGACAGGTGTGCTTTCACTGCATTACATATGCAATGGATTCAATTGGTAACTGGACGAATTGAGAACCTATGTAAATAATTGAAAGTTAAGAATAGCTGTGGTAATTTTTTGCATGATGGGGAAACAGATGGTGTTTAAATTTATGTTTGGTGCTGTAAAGGTAGAAGGCTTAAGAGCAAACATGATGCAACTTCTATTTAATGTTGTATTTATAGGTCATTCAAAGGACCAAGGTTAAGAATCTGTCACACAAAATGTTATGATGTGATCACTGCAGGCAGCCATGATTTTGACAAAATGCTAACAATCCTGACTTGGTTTATAGTCTTCCATGAAGAAAATAAAACCCCAATAGAGGAATTATCTGAATATTCCGGTCAATTATTTTTCGGAAGTCTACATTCTACACTATACTGCCTTGCCTTTTCACTTGCTGTAATAAGGGAAAAAACTAGTGTTTATGGCTAATAGAATTTGTGGATGCAGAGAAGGTTTAACTTGGAATAGTTTTCTTTTGATTGAAAATCAAGCTATTCAATCTGTCTTGATTTATGCTGTCATATTCTGTTTAATGATGCCAGTATTTCTGTATATTTTTGCATGTCTATTACATATTTGTTCTTATAGTCTCATGATCATTTACAAGGTATCACTCAAGAAGATCAAGATCTAAGGAGATGGATCAATCAAGTAGTGGTCGTTCCTCTAGAAGAAAATGGAAAGATGAAAGGACACAGATAACTCCTCCTGATGAGGAATGGAATACCGACTTTAAAGACAATCATAAGATGCAGACATAGAACTTCTGATACTTATTCTGATAGGGAAAAGCACAATGAACGCAGCACTAGGAAAAGCTCATTTAACATGAACAAGGATGATGAGAGCAGAAGCCATGAAGAGTATTCTGATGTGGATTGGGATACTACAACCAGAGAGGATGAAAAGAGGAATGGCAGAGAAGGAAGGAACTCATGAAAGTGGAACAGGGATAATATTGACCGAATTTACGAGAAGGTTATTGTTCCTACTGAAGTGAAAATTGAATTGATAAAACTGCTAATTTCTTCTGGGTTGTCTGTTGTTGAGACCACAAGTTTTGTCTCACCAAAATGGGTGCCACAGGTAAGGGTATATTAATTTTTCTTAGAGGCAATCCGTCATTTGTGATTTTCCCCTTAATATTATAAAATAATCCTCTAATAATTATTTGTTTTTAATACATTTTCTACCATATTTACATAGGTTTTTTTTATTAGATCTTATACAGGCTATTATTTGTCAATCGAATGTATCCAGAGATTCTTGTCTTGATTACTGTTCTTGTTTCTCTTGTAAAAGTTCTAATTTCATGCCTTTTATCAGGGATAATTATGCTGTCAAAAAAAATCAGGGATAATTATTAGGTATTTTTTGCTTGGTACATGACTTTAGGTGTTATGATATGTGACTATCTGTAGAGTGTTCCTCATTTTGAAATTTTTTCTGAAAGCACACAATAAATTAATTTTTTGGTAGATCAGCTGGAGAGTAGTTTAATAGTTAGAGGCAGAAGGAAAAGAAAACAACTGTAGGTCAAAGTCAAACCATTAAAAAATGTTTATATTTAAATGGTTTGTCATTAGACATGAATTACATGACTTACAATAGGGCATAATAATGCCGTTTGATTCAGTTAGATTTTGGCCACCAAATTAGAAAAAGGCTTTTGTTCTATTGTTGAGAAATGATAGTAGTTGGAAATAAATATCTGCTTTGCTATTTTGTTTTTAGTATTCTTTCAATATATATATATATATATATATATATATATATATATATATATATATTTTGTTGTATTTATACATGCTATATAATGAAATTGCGTGAAAAATATATATTTGTTTATGATCTATCAGAAAATGAGATTAAGGCGTATTGAGAGAGGTGCTTTGACTCTTGCATCTGCAGATGTATGACTATGGACTATATTCTATCATAGTGAGCAAAATAACAAGATGATCAAACAATTGATGGAAATGATGAAGTCTCAACAATCTCCATTTAATGAAGAGCTGAATGACGAAGATGATGAAGAGTCTGATTTAGAGCGACAAAGTGGCGAAGAGAGTTAAACATTTGATGTTGTTTGTTATGATTTAAAAACTAATTACAAACTCAAATTATTGTTATGTTTTTTATTAAGTACATTATGTTTTTAATGCAATGAAGTGTTGTTATTGTGCAAATAATTTGGCATGAATCAATGAGGTATAAAAATATATATTAACCATCTATATGTTAGAAATTAAATTAGTAAGTAAAAAAAGTTACAATATAATCATTTTGTTCATTAAGTTGAATTCGATATGTTTTTTTTTTTTGACAAAAAGAATTCGATATGTTGGAGATCGAATTAGTGAGTAAAAAAAATAAAAAATCCGATGAATTTGGTCATACAATATGGTCTCTAGACAACTTTCAATCTCCAAATTGGACACTAAATATGTTACTATATTCAGTCACTAAATTGGTTGCTAAAGCAGTTGTTGCATTTAGTCACAAAATCGGTCACTAAAATTCAGTCACTAAATCGGTCGCTAAAATCAGTCACTAAATCGGTCACTAAATCGATCACCAAAATCGATCTCTAAATCGGTCACAACAATCGGTCACTAAATCGGTCGCTAAAATCAGTCACTAAATCGGTCACTAAATCGATCACCAAAATCGGTCTCTAAATCGGTCACAACAATCGGTCACTAAATCGGTCGCTATAAATCAGTCACTAAATCGGTCGCCAAAATCGGTCACTAAATCGGTCGCTATAAATCGGTCACTAAATCGGTCGCTACAATTAGCGACCAGTGATATAGCGACAGATTTTTTTGGGTCGCAAATTCAGTCACTAAACTGTGTAGTGATCGATTTTTCTCGTATAGTGACTGAAAAATCGGTCACTAAATGACGTTTTTTTGTAGTGTATAGGAAAATAGAACATCGACTTTACATGGAGAGGTTTATAATTACGTTTTGCCCCTTTACGATCATGATACCTTGGCTTTCCACAGAATTTGCATTCAAGTAGCTCACCATCATTTTTACCAAATTCGTTGTTGTAAAACAACATGTGCCCTTTCTCACAACAATCAATCTTCTTAAATTTCAATCCCAGCTTCGAAACTAACATCTTTGCTTCATAATAACTTTTTGGCAAATTATCCTTATTAGGTGTCGCTTCCAACATCATTTCAGTCACATAGTCTAAACCTGTAACGCCCTAAAATAATTTAATTAAATTAATTAATTAAGTTATTTGAGGGATTACAAAATTATTTAAGTGGGATAATTAAATTGGATTTGTTTTATTTCAGGGGGTGTGGTGAACTAATAGAGGTGGTGTGAAAAATGGGCCCAAGTCACTTAAGTGACCCAAGCCCATTCCATTTACACTAAAGCCTCAAACAAAACCTAAACTATTCCATTTTCCTCCAAAAGAAAAGATTCAGCGATACTGAGAGGGAAGGGAATAGTGAGGCGCGACTCAACATTCAGCAAGGAGGAGAAGGAGAGTTGATTCATCTTTGCTCTAGGTAAGTTGTCTTGATCCTTTATCCCTTCCATTTCTTCTTCTCTTGCAAGTGGTGGTTTCAAAACACTCATCTTCCACTGTTGCGATTTATTCTTTGTTTCCTCCATGGTTGTTTGCTGTTGGCGACTTGCGCATAGAAGAGGAAGGAGAGGAGTTGCTGCCATTTTCGTTCTTGAGGTTAGGGGTGGCTGAGTTCTTCAATTACAAGGTTAGGGGGCTCTATTTATACTTGTAATAATGATTAAGTTGGATTGTAGTAGTGTTGGGCTGAATTGGGTGTTTGTGAGATGATTGAACAATTGATTAAATTTGGTTGTTGTAGTGATATAGGTTGAATTGTTGTGTTGTGAAATGGTTGAAAAATAGCTACTGACAGTGAGATGAAAACAATGTTAATGATATAGTTAATGAATTGTTAAGTAAATTAATATTGATTGTTGAATTGTGGTGCCATATAATTACCACTGTGAGTGCTATGCGAATTTGTCATGTACATGGTTATCTATGAATTTGTTGCATTGTGAAATGGGGAATAATTGTTTTAGTGGACTATAAGTGTTGAATAGGACAGCCCCTGTTTTGGATTGGATTTGTGGTGATGATGTGAGCTGAATGGTTATCCTTGTGAAATGTTGATTAGTTCCTAGATCAATAAATTCTAACACAGTTGTAGTAGTTCCTAGTTCAATAAATGAATTTATAAATTCTAAATTTTACATAAATGAATTTGTAAATTGTAGTAGCTCCTAGTTCCATATTCAAGCCAACACAGTTGCCTAAGTTTGTATTGATTAGTTATGTAACATTATACAATGTGCTGGACAAATTTTCTTAAGAGTATAATTGTCACCTTTTTCTAATCCCTCTACCATATGTTAGTATATATATATGTTAAGGAAAGGAGTTTAGTTAGAAATTGAAAATAATGGTTACTGATTGGTTAATTTAGTGTAATAGGATGAATTGTAAATTAGTTGAATTATTGAGCAAAAGCTACTGTCCTAGTTAATTTAGTGTGATAGGAGGAATTGTAATTTAGTTGAATTATTGAACAAAAGCTACTGTTTTAGTTAAGTTGGTGTGATAGGTTGAATTGTGAGTTCTCTTAAATTAAATGTGGTGTTCCTAAACTCAATTTGTGATGCTTCTTCAAGTAAGAGGTGGTTTAATAGATGATGAGCTAAAATTAATAATTTAAAGAATACCAACTGAGTTGTGATTAAGTGGAGGTGTGAGAGCGGTGTGGGACTTCGGTCCAAAACGGTGCGGTGCCCTTAAGGCTTATATGTGATGATGTTGAATTGAAAAGTGAAAAGGGGTGAGTTTAAATAATTGTTGTGGTGCATTGTCAAAGCGTCTCATGACTCATGTGCATAAAGTGGTGTGGGCTTCGGCCATAAAGTGGTGTGGTGGCTTCGGCCAAAGTGGTGAGTGCCCTCAAGGCATAAAGTGGTGATGATGGATCCTCATGCATGTTGCATACATGCATATAAGTGTACATATTCATATTATGTTGATAAATATCTGTGGATGGTTGTAAGTTAAATGAAATATGTAATGATTTCTGTGAGTGGGTATTGTCTGTTGCCTTCCTGAATATAATGCCTATCTTACTGATTATTATTTGTATAAAGAGACTCACCCTACTGCCTTTGTTGCTTCTTATGTCGGCAACTTGCAGGTGATCGAGAGTGAGGGCATCCTTATGCCCCTTTTCTAGTAGTGTGTCAGCTCTGATATGTAGCACCAGTGGGAGGGCGTAGTATTATTATATTTTGTCGTTTTGATTGTATTGGATTTGTTATGTTAATGTATTGGTGCCATTCCGATGTGTTGAGGCTATCTTAGTTATGTGCTGTAAACTAAAACAGGTGTTGTGGGCCCGTCCCCAAATTATTCGTGCTATATATCATGCTGTTAGATTGTTGACCGTATATCCCTGTTTTAATCTGGGTGATTTATAAGCGGTGAAATGTGACGCTTCCTTTCAAAAGAATTTTTTTTTTTTTTTTAAAACTCTGATATAATAATAATAATAATAATAGTTGATATAGAAAGGGGGTGTTACATTAGTGGTATCAGAGCTGAAGTTGGTCTGTCCGACCAAGTGTCTAGGTGTTATGTCTGTTGTATCTAATTATGTTTATTTGTGTAGAAATCTGATTCGATGGCAAGACGTGATGACGCTGCTTTGGCTGCTGCTCTGCAAGCCATAGCTCAAGCTGTTGGGAATCAGCACACGGCTGCTGATGCAAATGCTCGTAACTTAGCAACGTTCCAGAGGGAAAATCCACCCACCTTCAAGGGTCGGTATGACCCCGATGGAGCCTTGGCCTGGTTAAAGGAGATAGAGCGGATCTTCCGTGTCATGGAGTGTTCTGCTGCTCAGAAAGTGAAATTGGGAACTCATATGCTAGCAGAGGAAGCTGACGACTGGTGGTTGGGAATGCTGCGAAGATTGGAAAATGCTGGTGTGGAAGTTACTTGGGAAGTTTTCACAAGGGAATTCAAGAGAAAGTACTACCCTGAGGATGTGCGGGCTAAAAAGGAAGTGGAATTTCTAGAGCTGAAGCAGGGGAATAAGACGGTAGCTGAGTATGCCGCCAAATTTGAGGAGTTAGCCAAGTTTTGTCCTTACTATGCCAATGATGCTGATTCGGAGTTCTCCAAGTGTGTCAAATTTGAGAGTGGTCTGCGCCCTGATATAAAGAAGGCAATTGGGTATCAAGAGATTCGGGATTTTGCTAGATTGGTTGATAAGTGTAGGATCTATGAGGAAGACAGTAATGCTGCTTACAAGGCTGTGAAGGAAAATAGGAATTCTCAGTTTAGGGCAAAGCCCTATGATGTTGCTGGGAAGTAAAGGTAAGTGGAAAGCAGGTTCTGGTCAGAAATCAAGTGGGGGAGGTGCCCCTTCGGGCATTGTGTGTTATTCCTGTAAGAAGCCTGGTCATAAGAGTAGTGAGTGTCCCGAGGGTAACTGTTTCAAGTGTGGTCAGAAGGGCCATAAAGCCGCTAACTGTGAAAAGAAGGGGGTTGTCTGCTTTAATTGTGACGAAGTGGGGCATGTGAGTACTAATTGCCCTAAGCCCAAGAAGGAGCGAGCTAAAGGAAAAGTGTTTGCGCTGGCAGGATCCGAAGAGGCTAACGAGATTAGAGGTACTTGCATTATTTATGGTATTCCTGTGATTGCTATAGTAGATACCGGTGCTACTCATTCTTTCATTGCTTCATTATGTGCTGAAAAATTGGGTCTTGAATTGTCTTCTATGATGAGGGAGATGGTTATTGATACTCCAGCTAAGGGGTCGGTAACTACCTCCCTAGTGTGTGCTAAGTGTCCTCTGTCAGTCTTCGGCAGAGATTTTCTTGTGAACCTTATTTGTTTGCCTTTGGAGGGATTGGACGTTATCCTTGGTATGGACTGGTTAGTTGATAACCATGTGCATATCAATTGCTTCGAGAGGTCTGTGAGTTTCCTTGCCCCTGAGGAAGAAGAATCTGCCTTGCTGCCTGCTGGTCAATTGCATAGGTTAATGAAGGAAGAAGTTCATCTATTTGCCTTGATGGCGTCTCTGTCTGTTGAAAGTCAAGACATCATTGAGGGGTTGAAGGTAGTGTGCGAGTTTCCGGAAGTGTTCCCTGATGAGATTCCGAGTGTTCCGCCAGAGAGGGAGATTGAATTTGCTATCGATCTTGTGCCGGGTACGAGGCCTGTGTCTATGGCACCGTACCGGATGTCGGTGTCTGAATTATCTGAATTGAAGAGTCAGCTAGAGGAGCTACTTGAGAAGAAGTTCATAAGGCCTAGTGTGTCGCCTTGGGGAGCACCTGTGTTGTTAGTGAAGAAGAAGGATGGAAGCATGAGGCTTTGCGTGGACTATAGACAATTGAATAAAGTGACAATCAAAAACAGGTATCCGCTTCCGAGAATTGACGATTTGATGGATCAGTTAGTGGGTGCTAAGGTGTTTAGTAAGATCGACTTGAGGTCGGGTTATCACCAAATCAAGGTGAAGGATGAGGACGTTCAGAAGACAGCTTTCAGAACTAGATATGGGCATTATGAATATTCTGTAATGCCGTTTGGTGTTACCAACGCACCCGGGGTGTTTATGGAGTACATGAACCGTACCTTCCATAGCTACTTGGATCGTTTTGTGGTGGTATTTATAGATGATATTTTGGTGTATTCCAAGACGGAAGAAGAGCACGCAGAGCACTTGAGGTTAGTGCTAGAAGTATTGAAGGAAAAGAAGCTTTATGCAAAATTGTCGAAGTGCGAGTTCTGGTTGCATAAAGTGAGTTTTCTTGGCCATGTGATTTCTGGTGACGGTATAGCTGTAGACCCGGCCAAGGTTGATGTTGTGTTGCAGTGGGAGAGCCCAAAGTCAGTGACTGAGATAAGGAGTTTCTTGGGTTTAGCCGGTTACTACAGGAGGTTTATAGAGGGTTTCTCTAAGCTAGCCCTTCCGTTGACTCAATTGACGTGTAAGGGAAAGGCTTTTGTGTGGGATGCCCGGTGTGAAGAGAGCTTCAATGAGTTGAAGAAGAGGTTGACTACATCTCCTATTTTGGTATTGCCTGTTCCAGAGCAACCGTTTGTAGTGTATTGCGACGCTTCCAAGATGGGTTTAGGAGGTGTGCTGATGCAAGATGGTAAGGTAGTAGCCTATGCGTCTAGGCAGTTGAGAATTCACGAGAAGAACTACCCTACTCATGATTTGGAGCTTGCGGCGATTGTCTTTGCTTTGAAGATTTGGAGACACTATTTGTATGGTGCTAAGTTTGAGGTGTTCAGTGACCATAAGGGGTTGCAGTATTTATTCGATCAGAAAGAGCTGAACATGAGACAAAGGAGGTGGCTAGAATTATTGAAGGACTATGACTTTAGCTTGAACTACCATCCGGGGAAGGCTAATGTTGTAGCCGACGCTTTGAGTAGGAAGTCCCTTCATGTGTCTGCAATGATGGTGAAGGAACTCGAATTGATTGAGCAGTTTCGGGATTTAAGTTTGGTCTGTGAGGTAACGCCTAAGAGTGTGAGACTGGGAATGTTGAAGATTCACAATGAATTTTTAGATGTTATTAGAGAGGCTCAGAAACAAGATATTAAGTTAGTCGAAGCAGCAGTTGGGATTGATCATTCCGAGAATAAGGGTTATGAGATAGATGCACAAGATGTGTTGAGACACCGTGGAAGAATTTGTATTCCTGATGACGAAGAAATTAAGAAAGCAATCCTTGAAGAGGGACATCGGAGTAAGTTGAGTATCCACCCAGGAGCCACAAAGATGTACCAAGATTTGAAGAAACTGTTTTGGTGGCCTGGCATGAAGCGAGAAGTAGCTCAATTTGTGTATGCTTGTTTGACATGTCAGAAATCTAAGGTCGAACATCAGAAGCCGGCAGGGTTGATGCAGCCATTGGACGTTCCAGAATGGAAGTGGGATAGTATCTCCATGGACTTTGTAACTGGGTTGCCGAATACAGTGAGAGGATTTGATGCTATATGGGTGATTGTGGACAGGTTGACGAAATCTGCTCACTTTTTACCGATTAATATGACTTATCCGGTCCCGAGGTTGGCAGATATTTATGTTAAAACAATTGTGAAGCTGCATGGGGTTCCGTTGAGTATCGTATCTGATCGGGATCCCAGGTTTACTTCTGAATTTTGGAAAAGCTTGCAAGAGGCCTTAGGTTCTAAATTGAGATTGAGTTCCGCTTATCATCCCCAGACAGACGGGCAGACGGAGAGAACTATCCAGTCACTAGAGGACTTGTTGAGAGCATGTGTTCTTGAACAAGGAGGTTCATGGGATTCGCATTTGCCATTGATTGAATTCACTTATAATAATAGTTCTCATGCGAGTATTGGGATGGCGCCTTTCGAGGCATTGTATGGTAGGAGGTGCAGGACACCCTTGTGTTGGTATGAATCAGGGGAGAGTGTGGTGTTAGGCCCTGAGATTGTGCGGGAAACTACAGAGAAGGTGAAGATGATCCGAGAGAAGATGAAAGCCTCACAGAGTAGGCAGAAGAGCTATCATGATAAGAGAAGAAAGGACCTGGAGTTTCAAGCCGGTGACCATGTATTCTTGAGAGTCACTCCGGTGACGGGTGTGGGTCGTGCCTTGAAATCTAAGAAGCTAACCCCTCGTTTTATTGGCCCATACCAGATTTTGGAAAGAGTTGGGAAGGTTGCCTATCGGGTGGCATTGCCACCTAATTTGTCTAATCTGCACGACGTGTTCCATGTATCTCAGTTGCGGAAGTATGTACCTGACCCGTCGCACGTAATCCAGATGGATAATGTAGAGGTGAGGGAGAACCTCACCGTAGAAACTATGCCAGTTAGAATTGAAGACCGGGAGGTAAAGGTGTTAAGAGGCAAAGAGATCAATTTAGTGAAAGTGGTTTGGTTGGGAGCCGTGGGCGAGAGCATGACGTGGGAATTAGAAAGTAAGATGAAAGAAGCCTATCCAGAGTTATTCGATTCAGGTAATTTCGAGGACGAAATTCTTTAAGTGGGGGAGAGTTGTAACGCCCTAAAATAATTTAATTAAATTAATTAATTAAGTTATTTGAGGGATTACAAAATTATTTAAGTGGGATAATTAAATTGGATTTGTTTTATTTCAGGGGGTGTGGTGAACTAATAGAGGTGGTGTGAAAAATGGGCCCAAGTCACTTAAGTGACCCAAGCCCATTCCATTTACACTAAAGCCTCAAACAAAACCTAAACTATTCCATTTTCCTCCAAAAGAAAAGATTCAGCGATACTGAGAGGGAAGGGAATAGTGAGGCGCGACTCAACATTCAGCAAGGAGGAGAAGGAGAGTTGATTCATCTTTGCTCTAGGTAAGTTGTCTTGATCCTTTATCCCTTCCATTTCTTCTTCTCTTGCAAGTGGTGGTTTCAAAACACTCATCTTCCACTGTTGCGATTTATTCTTTGTTTCCTCCATGGTTGTTTGCTGTTGGCGACTTGCGCATAGAAGAGGAAGGAGAGGAGTTGCTGCCATTTTCGTTCTTGAGGTTAGGGGTGGCTGAGTTCTTCAATTACAAGGTTAGGGGGCTCTATTTATACTTGTAATAATGATTAAGTTGGATTGTAGTAGTGTTGGGCTGAATTGGGTGTTTGTGAGATGATTGAACAATTGATTAAATTTGGTTGTTGTAGTGATATAGGTTGAATTGTTGTGTTGTGAAATGGTTGAAAAATAGCTACTGACAGTGAGATGAAAACAATGTTAATGATATAGTTAATGAATTGTTAAGTAAATTAATATTGATTGTTGAATTGTGGTGCCATATAATTACCACTGTGAGTGCTATGCGAATTTGTCATGTACATGGTTATCTATGAATTTGTTGCATTGTGAAATGGGGAATAATTGTTTTAGTGGACTATAAGTGTTGAATAGGACAGCCCCTGTTTTGGATTGGATTTGTGGTGATGATGTGAGCTGAATGGTTATCCTTGTGAAATGTTGATTAGTTCCTAGATCAATAAATTCTAACACAGTTGTAGTAGTTCCTAGTTCAATAAATGAATTTATAAATTCTAAATTTTACATAAATGAATTTGTAAATTGTAGTAGCTCCTAGTTCAATATTCAAGCCAACACAGTTGCCTAAGTTTGTATTGATTAGTTATGTAACATTATACAATGTGCTGGACAAATTTTCTTAAGAGTATAATTGTCACCTTTTTCTAATCCCTCTACCATATGTTAGTATATATATATGTTAAGGAAAGGAGTTTAGTTAGAAATTGAAAATAATGGCTACTGATTGGTTAATTTAGTGTAATAGGATGAATTGTAAATTAGTTGAATTATTGAGCAAAAGCTACTGTCCTAGTTAATTTAGTGTGATAGGAGGAATTGTAATTTAGTTGAATTATTGAACAAAAGCTACTGTTTTAGTTAAGTTGGTGTGATAGGTTGAATTGTGAGTTTTCTTAAATTAAATGTGGTGTTTCCTAAACTCAAATTGTGATGCTTCTTCAAGTAAGAGGTGGTTTAATAGATGATGAGCTAAAATTAATAATTTAAAGAATACCAACTGAGTTGTGATTAAGTGGAGGTGTGAGAGCGGTGTGGGACTTCGGTCCAAAACGGTGCGGTGCCCTTAAGGCTTATATGTGATGATGTTGAATTGAAAAGTGAAAAGGGGTGAGTTTAAATAATTGTTGTGGTGCATTGTCAAAGCGTCTCATGACTCATGTGCATAAAGTGGTGTGGGCTTCGGCCATAAAGTGGTGTGGTGGCTTCGGCCAAAGTGGTGAGTGCCCTCAAGGCATAAAGTGGTGATGATGGATCCTCATGCATGTTGCATACATGCATATAAGTGTACATATTCATATTATGTTGATAAATATCTGTGGAAGGTTGTAAGTTAAATGAAATATGTAATGATTTCTGTGAGTGGGTATTGTCTGTTGCCTTCCTGAATATAATGCCTATCTTACTGATTATTATTTGTATAAAGAGACTCACCCTACTGCCTTTGTTGCTTCTTATGTCGGCAACTTGCAGGTGATCGAGAGTGAGGGCATCCTTATGCCCCTTTTCTAGTAGTGTGTCAGCTCTGATATGTAGCACCAGTGGGAGGGCGTAGTATTATTATATTTTGTCGTTTTGATTGTATTGGATTTGTTATGTTAATGTATTGGTGCCATTCCGATGTGTTGAGGCTATCTTAGTTATGTGCTGTAAACTAAAACAGGTGTTGTGGGCCGTCCCCAAATTATTCGTGCTATATATCATGCTGTTAGATTGTTGACCGTATATCCCTGTTTTAATCTGGGTGATTTATAAGCGGTGAAATGTGACGCTTCCTTTCAAAAGAATTTTTTTTTTTTTTTAAAAACTCTGATATAATAATAATAATAATAATAATAGTTGATATAGAAAGGGGGTGTTACAAAACCCACCTCAGAAATATTACTTATGGACTTGAGAGCTAAAAGTTTCACACACATAGAAAATTTTGACTGTGGCGAGCCTTCAAACAACGGCACATTCACCTTGAGACCATCACAAATCATGTTTTCCATCGACTCAAAAATTTCATTACGTGGAACACCAACACCAGAACTGCTTGAAGCCCCTACCTCAAAATTTTGACGTCGTTGTTCTCCATGATTCCACCCAAATCCAATAATTACGCCTAGACTCCCATTGATACAAGTGCTCCCTGATTTCATTATCGGTCCTAATAGGTACACCGACGCATTTTAAGCATGGACATCTAACCCCCTTTTTCCGTTTAGTCAATTCATGTCGCCACGCTACCACAAGAAACTGTTCAACCCCAATTACAAAAGATTCCTTCAAACCCGCTCTTCTCGGATATAACCGATCATACACCCATTCACGATTAAATTCATACAAATTCATCTACACGCATTTAAGAAAACGTGTTAGATTCCCTTAACATTCCCAATAATCTATCAAGTTAGTGGCATCATTATGATCTCAGTGGAGATGATTTCGAGCCGAATATGGGGGTTAAGGACAGATCAGACAAAACCCTTTTCCATATAAGTAGTGAAGGATCGAAGTTATTTCTAACTCCCAACCTTAAAATTGTTAGTATCGCCTCGCAATTATCTCAATGGAGATGATTTCGAGCAAAATATGGGGGTGAGGGACGACATCACCTCACCCTTTTCCATCAACAACACACAGTCATCTAACCTAGGGTTCATGAAAACAACAATAAAACACTTTTCAACTAACCGTTATGAGTTTGAGGCTGGTGCGGTGCTTCAGTGACGATGCGCACTCCGGTGCGGTGGTTCGGTGATGGTGTGAACTCCGGTGCGGTTGTGAGACTTCAAACACCAACAATTTCAATCCTAAACCATTTCAACTTCAATTTCAATAACTAACATCAATTTCAACAAACAACTTCAATTTCAACTTCCAAAATTGTCTATTCTACACAATTTCTACAAATCCTAATCCTATTTTGTTATTCTAATCATAATCCTACACAATATCTACAGATCCTAAATATCTAAATATTTGTTCTCCTACACGATTTCTCTATATCTAAAACGAAAAAAAATGAAAAAAAAATGAAAGAGGAAGACAAACCTCCGGTGGTGGTGGTTCGTGGTGGTGCTGGTGGTGGTTGTCAAGCTGTGTTGGTGGTGCTGGTTCGGTTTTGGGTTCGGAGAGAGAGAGAGGGCGACGGAGAGAGAGAGGGCGACGGAAAGAGGGCGGCTGAGAGAGAGAGAGAGAGAGAGAGAGAGAGAGAGAGAGAGGGCGACGGAGAGAGAGAGGGCGACGCAATGGAGAGAGGGAGAGAGAGCAGATGAGAGAGGGTGACGGAGATGAGAGGTTCGTGGTGGTGCTGGTGGTGCTCGTGGTGGTGATGTGTGGTGGTGGAGAGGGAGCAGAAGGGTTCGGTTCGGTGGAGAGGGAGGAGAAGAATGAGGGAAGTGAACTGAAACAGAGAAGGGTGGGTAGCTGAGTGGTTTAATTGGGGTTTGCGACAGATTTAGCGACGGAAGTTCCGTCGCTAATCCTGCACGTTTCCCAAGCGCACTCCAACGGTCAGAAACAGTTTGCGAGGGACTATAAGATCCGTCGCTAACTATCTTGGTTTTCGTGCTGCGCATATTTCAGTTTGGCGCCTAGCATTTAGCGACGGAATGTCCGTCGCTAATGCTCAATGTTCCGTCACTAATAATTAACTACACGAGGGGCCTTGAATCCGTCGCAACTTCCGTCGCTAACGGAAGTTTTTGCGACAGACACCTATTCTGTCGCTAATGTCCGTCGGAAATAGGTATGTTTTTTGTAGTGTTAGTGAAGTTCGCCTACACTAATAGTTATCATTCTAGCATTGGAATGGCTCCGTATGAGGAACTCTATGGTAGAAGGTGTAGGACGCCATTATGTTGGTGGGATGTAGGCGAGCAACGCTTATTAGGACCGGATTTGGTTCTAGAAATTTCAGAGAAGATCCAACAAATAAGAGAGAGAATGAAGATTGCTCAGAGTCGACAAAAGGAGAAGACCTTTGGAGTTTGATGAAGGTGACCATGTGTTTCTCAGAGTTTCACCTACTATAGGGACCGGTAGAGCATTGCGGGCTAAGCAACTCAGTCCTCGATATATTGGACATTTCCAAATTACCGAGCGAATTGGGCCAGTAGCATACCGTATTGCCTTACCACCAGCTTTATCAAACTTGCACGATGTATTTCATGTGTCTCAGTTGAGAAAGTACATCCCTGATCCTGATCAACCGTTAAGTTTTGATCCTGATCAAGTCAAATCATAGAGCGTGGTGAAAAGACACTCCGAACCAAAACAATTCCGATTGTCAAAATTGTTTGGAATGGATGCTCGCCCGAAGAAGCAACTTGGGAGTTGGAAGACGACATGCAGACTCGCTATCCGTATCTTTTTCAATGAGGTAAGACCTGACAAATTTTTTAGGACAAAAACTTTTCAAGTTGGGATGTAATGTAACATCCCAAAATAATTGATTTAATTATTTTGATGCTTGAACCATTTAATTATTTTGTGGTGCTTGATTGATAGTTTTATAAATTGGTTGCTATATTAAATATTGATTGATGTGGGGTTTGTTTAGAACTTAATACAAACACATGATTATCGGATCATCTCATAGTTTTTGAAAGTGCACCACGTGAAAGTGTCAAGACATGAAAGTGTCAAGACATGAAAGTGCACCAAAAAATTCCAAATAGGCCTTAACTAAGCATATCATCTCATAGTTTTTGAAACTCCACCACATGAAGTCATTCATGATAACATTAAAATAAATCGATAACAGTAACTTGCTAATCAAGATATGCTATGATGCAAATAATATCTAACCCTTATTTGCTACAACATAATGCGTACAATAACTATCATACAATAGAATAAGTTTCAAGGGAGACAGTCCACACGCACACTATCAATCCTCCCCCGCTTTTTTTCAGGTTCAGGGCACTGCGAAAATCGAAATGGTTTGTATGTTAATTTACAAATTCAAAATAAAAGAGTTTATGACATCTATTTCTTTGATCAAAAATGAATTCGTGAAGATTATTGCATCTAAAAGAGAACATTAATTCATTAATCATGGAAGAAAATATCTGAAGAACTACTTCGTTACCTGTCCTTGGATAGCCTCGATTAAGATATCCTGACAACCTGAGGCATGAACATTCTCTAAAGTGGGGCACTGAAGCAGCATCCTCTCTGAACCAAGTAATGAAAATAATCAACTATACTATTTCAAAGGAAAACCTGATAAGTTGCATCAAATTTTGAGCCAATAATTACTAAACAATGGCATGAAATGCCAGCCTGAATGCAAATTTCTACAAGAATTTAGATTCAGATCATTGAGTTGTGGGCAGTTTAAGTATAGGCCCTGCATATTAATAGAAGGGAACTATAAACATTAAAAGCATAAGAGACGTTGTTTTTCAGTTTCAGAAAAGTATTTCAGAAAATCAATCACCGAAGAAATTACTGGGTTGAGTCGCGGACTAGGTCGCTCTCTTTAAGACGTTTCGTGGCACTGCTCAAAATTGTGCAGACAGGCTATCAACCACGACGTCCCCAGGATAAAACAGCCCAGTCAAAACTATTACGAAATATCACTACACCGTGAAATTTCGCTCAAGAAATACACCTTCATATTATGGTTCAAAGACCACTCAAATATGGTACTAAGACCACTCTAATATGGTACGAATACCACTCTAATTTAAGAAGAAAGGAAATTGGGGAGGGAGAAGAGAAGAAAACTCGGTACTGCTTCGAGTTTTCGGTGCAAAGAATGAAGTGAGGAAAATACGGCTAGTTCAGCGTATTGGTCAGTTCAACGAATCTGGACAGTTAGCGAGTGACGCACCAAAATAAAATAAAAATAATTATTTTTCGCAAAGAATAAATTACACCTCACAGCCCATGCCCGGGCCGAGGCCCGACCCCTACCAAGCTACCGGCGCGCGTGTGGTGGTCAGTTAGTGTGCGTCCTCTCCCTTTTACAAAACTGGGTACCCCTTGGGAAATTCCTAGATTTGGATAGCTTGAGGCAATTGCAGCAACAGATGCATCAGAAATTTCAGATCCAAGAACGAGAGAAAGCATTCGCAGCCCCCTGATTAATTGCATATTTAACAGAAGTTCATTAACCCCTCGTCAAAACCCAATTTACATTTTCTCCAAACATAAATCTTCAATCATCAATATAATATAATTATTCCACACTTGAAAGGGGAACAAACGCATATCAAAACATAAAACTGAAAGAAATCCCTCTTTTTTTGCAGAAACCCTAGGTCACTCAGATAAACTCTTTTTCTCAAGTGAAATTGAAAAAATTTGATGTAGAGGACCAACTTACCAGCAACATTAGGTAAATGGGAGTGAGAGGAAATTCTGAGGCAACAACAATGGGAGTGAGAGGATGTTATGAAAACACAAACCACTCACAAATTAGTAAAAAAATTTAAGAAAGGATTGCAAACTGAAATAGAGAAGAGAGTTAAAGAAAGAAAACCGAATCTGACGAGAGAGTAGTGGCGGAAGACGCATGCGCGTGAGGAGTGCGAAAATGAGAATGGAGGTTAAGGTTTGCAGAAAAGAGGGAGGTCGAGGGAGAAGAAATGGGTTCCTGGCAGTGAAACGACGAGAGAGTGATGCACTAGTGGAAAAAAGGCTTGTTATAACTGCTATTTATATCGGTTAAAAACGGACTGATATTAAAAGTGACGCGGTGGCAGTTCTGTAATTAAAATTACAATTTTTATATCGGTTGACACATGAACCGATATAGAAAGTGCAAAAATCATCTTTCATATCGGTTCCATTGCATAACCGTTATAAAAAGTGGGGCTTCCATAACGGGTCAAAACACCACCCGTTATAGAAACTAAATTTTTTTTTTCACATACGCTCCCTCTCTCGGTACTCTCATTTTGTTCGCTCTCTCCCTTATCTCTTCCACGCGTTCCACACAACCTCTTCTCATTTCTCTCGCTCCTCCTCTTCTTCAACTCACAACCACCTCTTCTCAGTACTCTCATTTCTCTCGCTCACCACCACGCAACCGCGTTTTCATCTTCCCAATCGATTCGGATTCACCATATACAGGCGTTGTTTCTCTCTCAATCTTCATCACATCGTATCATTTCTCTGCTCTGTCGTTGTTCGCCTGTTCCTCAAACCTTCATCATCATCTTAACCGAATGTCATGGATGGAAGCTTCAACAGCCGTTGACGGTGGAAGACGACAGCCATAGACGGTGGAAGACGACAGCCATAGACGGTGGTTATTGGTAAGGATCCTTATTTCTCTGTTAGAGTTTTGTTATTTTGTCATTATTTCATTATCTTGGCTCAGGGTTACGGTTTCTCTTCATTCATCCATAGACGGTTTCTTTGTCACTGACTTAGGGTTTTCGTTTTTGAGTTTGGGGTTGTTCTGCTTACGATTTCTCATTAGGTTAGGGTTTTGCTTCTATATTGTGTTCCTTTTTTTGGTTTCTGATTTGGGGTTTTTTTAATTAGGGTTTTGTTCTTTTACTTGCAGAATGTTTGTTTTATTTTTGGTATTTGTATGTTAAGGTTAGAGTTAGAGTTTCTGGGTAAGTGATTTTGGGGTTTGTTTTACTTGCAGAATGTATGTTAATTAGGGGTTCTTTTACTTGCATGAATGTATTGAGTTCTATCATTATTATCATGCATTATTATCATGCATTATGCATATGCATATGCAAATCAATTACTTGAGAAGGAGCACTCTGGCTGTCGTGCCTTGCTTAGAGATGATAAGGTACTTGACTACTTTGCACTGCTTTTCTGTTAGATGATTTTCTCAGTTTAAGATGATTTTCTCAGTTTAAACCCTGTTTAGGTTTTCCTTTGTTCAAAATCAATATTCAAAAGTCAGAAACTCCTTCGTTTCAATCATCTTGCTAGTTGCTTTGAATACCATTCCATTGAGTTTGGGTTGCAAACCCTGTAGTTACTCATCCAATCCAGGATTAACTCTGGATGGCGAGCCTTGGTAAATTTTTAGCCATATCCTTGATATGAGCCCTTCTAAAAATAGATTTGTAGAATATGAGAATATCCCTACTAGTGGAACCTTGTAAATGTATCAAATTTTTAAAAGTAATTGTCTGACATTCTTACCCAAATGACACTTAATCATTTAACATTTTACCTATCCACATTTGGTTTACTAAGTTGAATTTCTTGATTTTGTTCTATGCCTAGGTGGACGATCTCTCTAGGATGTATAGACTTTACCATAAAATACCTAAGGGTTTGGATCCTGTTGCCAATGTGTTCAAGCAGGTTGGTTTCTTTAATTATTGCATTATGCTATGTGACCAGATAAAGCCTATTTGTTACTATTGATTTGAGTGGTTTAGAACATATTTATACATGCAGTGAACCAGAAGGAGGCCAATGCATTAGGAAATCAGACTCTGGAAACAAAACAGACTGGCAAACCATCATTGTAATATTTCTTATATATTTTTTTAAGCTCTATAAAATACATGATCTTAGATTACTGTCTTTATTGTTGGCTGACATGTGACAATGAATGTTGGCAGAGTTTTGTAATTGGAATACTAGCAATTGTTATAGCAACATTTACTACAGGCATAGATTCCAAATGTTTTCAGGTTAGTTATTAAAGGAGTAAAATCAAATTTCAATTTCAATTTTAATAGTTCTGAATTCTGATCAACAATGCTTGCAGTTCAGGAAGGGTGATCCACCAGCAGAAGAAGATGATGTACCATATGGTTATGGCTTCTTTCATTTTGTTTTTGCCACAGGAGCTATGTACTTTGCAATGCTATTGGTTGGATGGAATAGTCATCATTCTATGAAAAAGTATGGTTACATGTTATGTGCATATTACCTTGATTTTTTGCAAAAAAGAAAGGGAAAAGACATATATATATATATATATATATATATATATATATATATATATATATATATATATATATATATATATATATATATATATAAGATCATATACAAATCTAGATACTAATAAATATGTTTCTTAATAGCATTCTGGATCACTACTAGTATCTTATTAGTTTTCATCAATGCCACTTGCAAAATGTTGTCATTCATAGATTTTGAGGAAATGAAGTGTAATAATAAATATATTTTTCTGCAGATGGACAATTGATGTGGGATGGACTAGTGCTTGGGTCAGAATTGTAAATGAATGGTTGCCAGTTTGTGTTTACTGTAAGTATTTGTTTTCCTTTATCATAATTATTATTAGACTAAATTGTAGGCATTGGACAGTTTGGATCTTGAATTTAATGAAATTTCAAAATCATCTATGAAATTAAAAAGTGTCTAATCACATTAGCCTTTTGTAGCAATTTCAGAGACTAAACTGATTGACTTAAAAGGACTAATGTGTGTGAATGAAGATTTTTCAATTTTAGGAATCATTTCGAGAATTTCGTTTACTTTAGAGCCAGATTGTCTGATTTCTATAATTTTATGAACTAAATTGATGATTGACTCTTAATCATAATTTTTTTATATTTTGACAGTATGGATGCTGGTAGCTCCAATTATATGGAAATACACACATGGTGAATCTACATGAGAACTTCCTTTCTATACCAACATTATATAAAACATGAGTGAGTGATAAAAAAAAGCAATATATGGATTCTTTTATTTTAAGAAAAAGAAAATTTTGAGAAACTGGCAAGATCTAGTTTCAGTTCAATCTTGTGTTTGTTTTCTTTGGCAAATTGATTATTTTCCTTTGCATCTTTCTGTATCACTGATCTGATTGGCTGACTATGTTGTTGTGTAGATTGATACCTGCAATGGATTCTACTGTGAAAACTTCACTCCCAACAAGAACTACAAACCTAAACTGTGGACTGAGAATTGGACTGGCTGGTAAGTCATATACACAATGCTAACTTTAAGGCTGAAAATGTTTTATTTTGGGGTCCTATATTTATGTTTTTTGCTGTGTTTCTTGGTTTTTTGCAGTAGCAGTAGTAATGTTTAAATTGTTTACATGCTTTGAATGAAGATAATTATACATATTTTAAGCTTTTTGTTAATGGTCAATTTTCAGGTGAGCTTGCCATTTTTGCTTAGCAGTTTTTTCAATGTTGGTGCTTCAGAGATGTCATGAGTGGTTCAGATTATTCTATATCCTACGATCACTTTGACTGATATACTGGTGATGGAATTAGTTGATTCCTCATCCTAAAAGCCACTATTTTTTAATCATATCCGATGTAACATATTCATCTCATTTATGAATGCAGGAACTGTGTATGGGGGATTGGGGAATCCTAAATTAACATTTAGTGACAATGTGAAGTTGAAGGTTGGCAATAACAAGATTTCTTTACTTAGTGTTTCCGTTGGCCTCGCGGTTAGTACTCTCTTTTCTAATGTCTTTGTTTATATGTCACATTTTTAGTTTGCTCATAACTATATATCATTTATATATTTTTCTGTTTTCAATTAATAACAGAATGTTGGCACCCACTTCGAGACATGGAATGTTGGGGTGTTAGGCCCAGTAACACTGAAGGGTCTAAATGAGGGGACAAGAGACTTGTCTAAGCAGAAATGGTCTTACAAGGTTTGTTATCTAGTATACTTCATTACTTAGTAGCAACATTGAAAGGCTTAATGAAAATAATGGGTGTATCTTTTATAACCTAAAAAAAATCAGCAAACAACTTGATAAAACTGAAATGAAAACTGAAATGAAAACTGAAAAATGAGATATTAAGAGCATGTTTGAAATCCCTTTTTAGGCATTAATCAGAAAGAAGTGTGATTTTGTTGTTGTTTGTTGTTGTTCTCGGTTCTGCCTTTGATTCCTCCTTCTGTGTTGTTCTTGATATTGATTTTGAGAATAACACTAACCCCAAAAAATCTCATATCTGTTTTGGTTAATCTGATAATATGGCGAGCTGTAGTATCTGGCACCTCCAGAGAGATGGTTTGATCATTGATGGTGTTGTTGGGGAGGGATTGAAACTTCTATTTCCTTTTCATTCTTTTTGATCTTCAGCTCAGATGTTTATCTTATATTAAGATAGTCAAATACTAACTTTAATTTTTTTTAATACAGATGAAAGGCTTAATGACATTGTTGGAAGTGCATATTATGTTGCTCCTGAAGTTCTCCATAGATCTTACACCACAGAGGCTGATGTGTGGAGTATATGTGTGATAGCATATTACTGACTTTCTTTCCTCTGTAATAACACCTTGTTCTGTTACTTAGATTCCCCTCTGTAATTACTTCTGTCATAGTACTTGTTTGTTACTATTCATAAGTATATGGCTAATGACTGTCATGTGTTTTCTTAGATGAATCGATTAATCCACATAAGTATATCCTAAATTTTCTCCTTGGATGAATCGATTAATCCAAACAAAGCTACAAAGCTATAAAGTCTTCCCTACAGGAAGACAACCTCACTTTTTTTTTTTAAAAAAAAAGAGACTTTTCATATCGGTTTCCAAAGAAAACCGATATGAAAAGTCTCTTTTTTAAAAAAAAAGACTTTTCATATCGGTTCCCAAAGAAAACCGATATGAAAAGTCTATTTTTTTTTATAAAAAAAGACTTTTCATATCGGTTTTCTATGGGAACCGATATGAAAAGTCTATTTTTTTTTTAAAAAAAGATACTTTTCATATCGGTTCTAGGGGCGACCGATATAAAAACAACTTTTCATAACGGTTCAGGAACCGATATGAAATGTCCCTACTTTCTATATCTCCTTTTTCGGAATCGGTTCGGGAACCGATATGAAATGTCAATTTTAACCGATATAAAAAGCCTTTTTTCCATTAGTGATGGTGGAGGAAGTTGGAGGACGGTGGAGGAAGTTGGAGGTTGAGGGAGAGCGAGAGAGTAAGGGTTTAGGGTGAGAGTGGCTGAACTGAAAGGGTGAGAAGTGAGAGTGAGGTCGAGTGCGAGTTGTGTTTTGGTTTAATTGAAAAAAGTTTCCTAAGGTTATTCTTGTAGTGAAAACGGTTAATTTTATTTTAATCTCATTTCTCATAATAATGATGTGTTCTCACAAGAGTCATCCCCAAGGGAACGACTTAGATGAGAACACTTGCAATTTTGAGAAATGAGAATATCTAAGTAAATTAATCAGTGTGTTCCTCAAGTGCCTGAAATTCACCACAATCACACAAGCGTTCTACGAAGCCCACCTTGAATGTCCCCGCAGATCTACCGCACAGTGATCGGACAAGTTCTTCGACTTTAAAGATGCTTTGGCACAAGGAATATATGTCATGGCACAAGGAAAATATCAGGCTATACATATCTGTCCAACAACAACTACGGGGCCCACAAGGTGGTGCTGTAGAAGATCAAGAGGCACAACCGACTAGGCCACACATCAGCTCGAACGCCGAAAGCGTAATCGACCAACAATCTATGGCTTCGACCAACGACGAATTTGTCAATAGCTTGGCACACAGGAATCTTATGCCTATTATAGGTACTTAAAAAAATTATCATCATTTGCTTTATCTTGTTTAATATTAAAGTTTGGTTTGCAATTTCAATTGAACATAGGAGCTTAAAATCACTATGAGATACCCACTTAGTTCTGCTTGTAACATTGGGTTGTTTCGGTGGCACTATGACATACTACTGAGGTTGTTTCGGTGGCACTACTGGTTGCGCGCCCCTACGATCACCTTAGATCCCATTAGATCCATATTTAGGTTTGTCATAGGACTTGCTTGCCTGTTCAACTGCTCTGTCCTCATTCCATTGGAATCTTGGGAAGTTTACAAATACTTTCATGTAGGGATGGATCCAAAAGTTAATGGTGCTCATGCAGGCAGGGATGGATCCAAAAGTTGATCACACGGAAGGAACAAAAATTAAAAAAAATATTACATAATTATTCATTTTTGTCAAAAAATAATAAATATTAAATTCTAAAGTAGCTATATTATGCAAATTATATATCACTTCCATCTAAGTCTTGTATGTCTATCATAATATTATTGTTAAAAAATTAAAATTAGAAGATAAACATAGATATAAATTATATAAATTGAAAAAAAAAATTAGAAGATAAAAAGAAAAAATCACAGAGACTGTAGCATACAGTAATAGAAGTTCCAAGGAAAAAAGGGAATTGTCTCTCATTTGTGGTTAAAGCAATAGCATAAAACGTGAAGAAGCAGCAAAGAAATGGGGAAATTAACACGTATTATTATTTTTGTTCATCTGTTTAATGCCCGCGCAAACATGTGGAGGCTAAAAAAGACAATCTCTCCATTAAATACTACATTTCCTATTGAATTTTCACCTCTTAGACTCTTACATATCTCTCTTTCTCTTATCATCTCTCTTCCAAATATAGAAATTGAGTATAAATATAATTAATGTGAAGGTAAAACTTCCCTAGCTGTGACTTTTCAACGTAACTGAGTAAAAAACGTAAAAGAATAATAAATGTCAATTTAATTTGATGCATTAGCATTGAGCATGCAAGTAGCCAAAAAGATGTAACGGAAAACGGGAAGAAAGAAAGATCATAGCAAATAACATTGCTGTAGTTTAGCCATAATTAATAATGAAACAAAATTATCTACCTTGTTTTCACAAGTCAACAAGAATAAGACCAAGCAGTGCAGCTAAGTCAATACCTTTACATATAGTTAAATATTTCATTTCATGCACTTTTACAACCATGTATATATGTTACGACATTCAAAAAACAAAGTAAAAATGTCACTGGAAGTAATGATATTCTAGATTTCAAACTAGAGTGCAGCCAAGGAAAAACATACACAAGATATAAAGTTTAAACTCTTAAAATCATGAGACACTTCCCAAACTACACAAACTCACTACTAAAAAGAGTAAAAATTAGTGAAGAAAAATATCAAACTCGTCGCTAATTCCGTCACTAAAACTTGTGACACCAGAATTAGTGACGGATCTCAATTTTTCCATCATTAACTAATTTAGCTTGAGAATTTGTAAAACCTAGATACTAACCCATAGGACAAAGCAATCCAAAGTTGAAAGTGAACTAAAATGAAAACCAACACTAAAAAAACCCTAAAATGTAGCTAGCAATGCAAGCTAGTGGAAAAACTGAGGAGAACAAACCAACTCTAACAAATCCATTTCTCTCTTTCCTTCTGAACAATCTTGAACTCCAAGCTGCAACTCAACCTTATTCTGATTCTGAATCCCATAGTTATAGCAAAGTGATGAACTGCCAGCTCCATTATTCAGCAAAGGAGAAAGGTATAGCTCAGAATCAAGTGTTGGAGTATTCAAGTACATGTTATAATGTGAGTTTGGCTTAGGATTATTATTGGAGTGAACAAACCCTAATTCAGTGACCTCACTATTAGTTTGAGAATAATTTTCCAATGAAGAGTTCTTGGAATAGTGGTTAAGCGGTTCAACATTATTCACTTTGAAAAGTTGTTGCATGAAGAGTAACTCTTCATCATATGATTCAGCTATTAGTGTTGTTGTTTCAGAAGGGTCTTCAGAAATTGCTGATGTGGAGCTAGAAGTAGTAGTGGTAGTGATGTGGAAAGAGGTTTGACTTTGAGTCAAAGTCAAACTTTTTATATAGTCTTGAAGTATAGTTGACTGTGGCTTTCCATTTGAAGTTCCTGGTCTTTTGTTCTTTCTCCTTGAATTTTGCCTTCTTTTTGTTGCATTCCAATGATTCTTTATTGCATTCTCAGTTCTTCCAGGAATTCTCTTTGCAATCTCTGCCCAACGATTTCCAATCTTTGCATGAGTTTCTACTAATATCCTCTCTTCTTCTTCACTCCAATCATCTTTCTGCAATAATATGTCAAGTATATAATTAAGGAAAACAATAGTTTATATATTCTACATTAAAATTATTGACTATTTATATTTTTTATATACAAATTAAAGATATTTTATTTTTGAATGACAAACATACATTAATAAACTCTTAAGGAATATAAAAATACACCGTCCTTTACTAGTATCTCAATACATGAGAGTCCCAAAATCGGAGGCAAAAAACCTCGAGGACTATTTTGAAATATAAAAATTCTTTTACCCACCCACCGCTCATAGAAAAGGCAGACACCAACTCCACCTCTAGCCATGATTTCTAAAATTTTCAAGTAGTAATACATTTAGAAGACAAACAACTTGTTACTTGGCATTTTTAGGCTTTCTAAAAATACTAAATTGGTTTTCAAAAATACATTTTAGTATTTTGTAGAATATACATTGTCAAATGTTTATCATGTTCAGTAAACATAAAAAAAAAACAAGGAAAGTAAGCGAGGCTAAAAAAACAGCATTTTCTAATTCTAAATTTATGAGATAAAAAACAAAGAACAATGCAATTGCATGCACACCTAGATATGGTATTTGTGAGGGTTACTTGGCTTAAATTAACAAAACTTTTTGTGTTAATAATATGTCAATTAATCCAAACGTGAATTTAGGAGGAATCTAAGAAATTGTGAGGAAGAAGAGATCTGATTCTGAACAGTAAAATAGAAAACATAGGAATGATTAATTGCGAAAGTGCAGTCAATATTATTTTTGACATAGGAAGTTTACATGCCGGCAGTTCATAATATATACCAAAAATATATAAAGAAAAAGATGATCAACCGCAGATGCCAAAAATAGATCCTGAAAAAATCATATCTACATCTAGATCTAGATGCTCAATAACTATGAAAACCCTAGATAAACGTTCGATCTAATCTTGAAAAATATTTGTTAAACTCTGATTAGTTTATAGAATTTCATTACATTTTTTGAAAAATATGTAATATTACATTGATATATATGAAGATATAGAAGGATAAAAAAGTGACATACTTTAATATCAGGCCTCAGATGATTATGCCATCTTTCTCTACACTGTTTGCCAACCCTTCCTTCCAACTTCTCAGCTATTTGAGACCATTTTCTTACACCATGCTGCTTCACCAACTTCAAAAGTTTCCTTTATTTACATAATAACAACAAATTACAAATTAATCACATATAAGTTTAGTGCAAATATTTATAAATAAGAATGAATCACAAAAATACACATGCAGAAACAAAATCAAATAGTAAACAATTTTGTTTAATTTCATAAATTCTAAACCTGTCTTCTTCATCGGTCCATTGTCCTTTGATCAAAGACATAGAAGAAACTTTCCTAGGTTTTCTTCCAACAACTTTTGCACCCTTCCCTAAAACATTAACATCTTCATTCTCAATACACATTTGTTGTGTCCAATTCAAGACATCTTCATTAGCCAAAAGATGATCAACAACGTTTGACTCTTGAGTACTATTATTAGACCATAGAAAATTATAAGTTGAAACATTTGCCAAAAGATGATCATCATCAACATTTTGTGACTCTTTCTTTTGAGGGTAGTGGCTATGTTGACCATATAAGAATCTATCTATGGCTGTTAAAGGAGGACCTGTAGAAGAGTGATTGGCGATCTTCATAGTATCACCATTAACACAACTTCCAAGTGCTACAATTGTTTTCATGAAAATTGCTTGATGATGATGGAGAGTGAAATCAAAAGTTGTGAGGTGTAAATATGGAGAGAACAAGCTTATTACAAGCCCTTGTAATTGGATACATGGTTTAGTAGCCATTGATTATTCATAAAATCCAACGGATAGAAATGATGTAAATTGTAACTCCTGGAATTCTTGTTTGACAAAATTTAGAGAGCTGGGAGGAATCAGTGGGTGCTATTAATCCCAATGTTTTGTATTTCATTTAATAAATTAATAATATAGTTTATTTCTTAGTTCCTTTTGATTTTTTGTTAAATATTTTTTATCATGGATATTGAAATATTGGTATTTAACATTCTTAATGGGAGAATGAATGACAATATTGACATAAATTTGATTTAATTTTCCATTGTGAGTCATTATATTATATTTAAAATCATTCAACGATTTAAATAGTTTTAAACATACATATATATGGTTCAAGATTCTTTTTTGTTTTTTTTTTCTATGCTTTGTACCAAAAAAAATATGGTTCAAGATTTCAAGAATATTGCAAGATGAGATAAATTCAAATGTCCTTCTCTTAATTTTTTGATCAGTTGTCCTTCTCTTAATTTGCTTATAAAAAACTATACTTTTTGCATAAAATATACTTCTCGACTTTAAAAAAATAATTACACACACACAAATATATATATATATATATATATATATATATATATATATATATATATATATATATATATATATTTCATTAAAGAAGTATCCCAATTTAACCAATACTGTTGGCTGAATAGCAAAAGCCACCCTGGGACACGGGCCGGGGGTCAATCCGGCACTCTCGAGTTCGATTCCTGCAATTGACAAACTCGGTGTTGGCTGGTGCAAAATTTGATCCCAAGTATGAACAGAGATTATAGTCTTTCAAAAGTGTTGGAACACTTTGTAGATAGCCATCATTGGTCCGAATCAAACAAGAATTACGCCAATTTAAATGATCAGCCAATTAACTATATATTATGTTAAATTTTAAATACATGGTAAAAAATATTATACTTAAAATAAAGCTGTCCAGAAAGAAATTGATAGTATGCAAAGGTAATTCAATATTTTTCAGAAATTTTATAATTATCAAAATCGATGTTTTCATGTTGTTTTGAAAAAAAAAACTAGCCCTAATACCCGTGCGATGCACGGAGTCGGCTAAATTTGATTTTTGTAAAATATATAGTCTAATAACAATGAGTACAAATTAAATTATAACTATAAATTAACTAAGAATATTATGAAATTAAAAAGGAACATTAACCAAGACATTGAAATTCAACATCTATGGATAATAAGAAGAAAAAGCGTAAAGAATTTTAATAACATAAGTTATATTCATAAAATGTAAATATAAAAACTTAAAACATAATTTGATCAAAATCATATACTTCTTCAACATCTATCACTCTCTTCTCTCATCAATGGAAAATTCAATGTGATCGTTGAAGTTAACAACAATTGGTGAAATTAGTAACAGTGTGCGTTGCACACATTAATGTTAATTAGATTTTTAAACAGATCATAAAAGAGAAGTCGACACAAAATTTCTATTGTTCATATGTGCAAATATTTACAATCAAATACTAAAAAGCGAGACTAAAATATAAATATAAACACTGATTTAAATATGCTTCTAATAAATATTAGTACGAAATGATCAAAATAAGAGTCATAGAAAAGGGGGTGTTGGCATGAGTACTCATCAAAGAAACAAAATCTATTATTTTTTTTTAAAATTGTAAAAAATATGGGTCTAAAAAATATAAAGAGAAAAAGTGTAAAAATAAATTGATTTTTTAAAGTGGTGAAATTAGTAAAAGGGTGAGTTGCATGGGTTAATGTCAATTAGATTTTTAAACAAATTATGAACGAGAGAAGCCACGAAATTTCTATTGTTCATGTGTACTGGTAAGACTGGATTTAAGAATGTTTGTCATCTTCTATATATTCATTAAACACTATTCATAATCAAATACTAAAAGCGAGAAAAATATAAAAATATAAACACTAATATTCTTTGTTGCCATGTCATTGGTGACTAATATAAACACTAATATAAGTATGCTTCTAATACTTCTTGATGTGAAATGACTAAAATAAGAGTCATAAAAAAAGGGGTAAGCGAATTAAGTACTCGTTAAAGAAACAAAAGGGGGGTACTCGCGAAAAATAAACATAAGAAATACAAATCAGAATTAAGGCACTCGCTATAAAGATAAAAAAAATTAAAATGATGAAAATAGTAAGAAAAAAAATAGATAAAACTCATGGGTGGCTCAAATGACAATCATAAATAAAAAATATGTCAGTAATAAATTAATGAAATAAAATGAAATAAAATATGTTAGTAATAAATTAATGAAATAAAATGACATCGGATGCTGATGCTCTTTGTCCTATGTGTTGGAACGAAGTTGAATCGCAGCTTCACCTTTTTTTGAACTGCACTTTTGCATCGGATATTTGGTCGCGGGTTTCTGCTTGGCTTAGGATCGATCACGTGGGGTTCAACAGCTTGATCGATCATTGTCTTTGGTGGGGGAAGCTGTCTAAAGGTAAAAAGGCTAAGCAAACAAAGTACTTAATTTGGTTGACTACTTGTTGTAGCATTTGGTTGGCTAGGAATACTCTTATCTTCAAGACCGAGGATCCCAACTTTGACTCTATTTTTTCTCGCATCAAGTAGTTAACTTGGAGTTGGTTGGTTTATAAATCTCATTGTAATTTAAATTTTGATATTTCTGCTTGGTGGCTTGATCCACTTCATTGCCTAAACAATAGGTAACTTTTGTTGTTTGGGTTCGAGCACCCCTAGTGCTTTTTCAATGAAGTATTGCTTATCTAAAAAAAATGAAACTACTTTTTCAAAAAATAAAATAAAAAATATTAAAATATTTTTTTAAAAAAAGAAGTTTAAGAAAACAAACAAAAAAATTAAGAAAGATTGGCGCGAGTACCCGCCGAAGCACGGTACTCGCTGTATCCGAAGCACGGTACATTCTCCAAAACTAGTTTTTCACATTCTCTCTTTCGCAACTGTTCACACTACATTAATCTTCAAATATTCTGTTAACAATATAAAATAAATACATAATTTTTAAAAAAAATTAATTGTTTTTTAAAAAAAAAGAGTTTCATAAGATATTACTACCAAAAAAAATTATAAATATAGAGTTAAATATGTTTTTCGTGGGTGATTCTAGGGTGAGGGAGCAAATCAAATCTCTCACAGGTGAACCATCAAATATCACCGTAGGATGTAATATAAAAATTCCCCAAAGGTTGGGATTTGTTATTGATTGATACAATCTTAACCACTAATAACATTTTACACAACATCCTAGGGCTAATTTTAGTGGTTCACCGGTGAGGGATTTGATTTGCTCCCTCACCCTAGAAGCACCCGTTTTTCGTCCCTATAAAATTTTAAAAAAATTGTTTTTAGTTTCTACAATAAATTTCAATTAATTTTTGTCTATACAAAATTTTCCATTTTCATGTTTAGTCGCTATAGTTAACTATCATTACACATGGCTAACCAGAGACTAGTGGAAAAAAGACATTTGGAATCGATTGTTTGGCACATTTGGAATCGGTTATTGGCCGATTCGGATACTCCCAATTCTAAATGTGGGGACATTTTGAATCGGTTAAATAAACGATTCAAAATGTAACATTTAGAATCGGTTGTTTTCAACAACCGATTCAAAATGTGACATTCAGAATCAGTTGTTGCAAACAACCGATTCAAATTGCTTTTCACAGGACATTTGGAATCGGTTGTTTATTTTGAATCGGTTATATAAACAACTGATTCCAAATGTCCTTAAAGAAACAAACATTTAAAATCGGTTCTTTATATAAGCGATTCCAAATGTCCAATTTTCTTTTTTTTTTACTCGATTTTTTTTCCATTCACACCTATTAACCAATTTACTTCCGGCAACTCATACATCAACTCACCAATTTACATACACTCATAATAATTCATATACTTCCATTAAACTTAAAAGTACTATAAGTACAAAATTCCACCAATTCATTAAACTACATAGTAAAGAAATTACAACTTTATCATAAGATATGGTAAGTGTTTTAATATGAGACACTTATCAAATACTGCAGAATGTGATGGACTGCATGCAAGTGAGGTGTCTGTGGTGCTATCATAAACTGGCTATCACAACAAAAGCAATGTCTGGGCGGGTGATAGTTAGTTAAATGAGGCGCCCAATGAGCCTTCGGTACTGTGATGGATCGACCAGAAATTCCCATGCACTATCAGTGAGTTTGATGTTTGGATCCATGGGCGTGTGTAGAGATTTGCAGTTGGTGAAGCCTGTGTCCTGTAGCAACTGTGTGGCATATTTGTTTAGGCATATTTGTTTTGGCATACGTAGATGCCCTTGGGTGAAGAGGCAACCTCAAGGCCAAGGAAATATTGCAATGGACCTAGCAATTTCAGTTTGAAGAGGGTCTGGAGCAGTTCTTGTGCCAGCACTGATGAACTGCATTTGAGGACCAGCAAGAATGATGTCATTCACGTACAAAAGCAACACAACTAATGACTGTGTAGGACCTGTTGTAAACACAGAGGGATCAGCAGAGGACTGTACAAAGCCATGATGGAGAATGGTAGAGGAAAATTTGTGGAACCATTGGCGGGATGCTTGCTTTAAGCCATAGAGAGAAACCACGGCTTGTGAGTTGTTTCAGCTGACTTGCTCCTCTAGTGTAAATCAAACCCAGAGTCCGCAAACACAAGAAGAAGACTACAAAAAATGAAGATAAACAAGGGTCTAGTAAGTACCTTCAATTTGTATTTGATAGAGCAAGTTCTTCAAGGTTTTATCCATATATTAGTAGTCAATAACCACTTCTGTATCTGATGGATGCCATGAACTGCAGATGAAATTTCTGAGGGCTCAACATTTAAATTGTCCAAAGTGATTATGATGTATATATAGTAGGTAGCAAAATCATACATAGAAACACTTCCAGAAATCCTTTGATCAAGACAACTAAGCAACCTGACAAATAATGAAACTTCACATGCACAAACAATGGACGACTCAAATGATTCATCTTAAGTAAAGAATACAAAATAAATGCAATTTTGTTAAATATCGAAAGCAGTCATAACAAATTTTTATGCTTGTGATACCAGGTGACGTAGAGCTCGTGACATAACAAAAGAATGAAGGGTTAAATTTCTGTCTCTTGGTTCAGATTTTCAAATTCTTGATTTTGGAGAAGAGGGAGGGAGGATCATCCATGAAATTTTTCATTCTTTTCACCATTCCATTCCTTGTTTCATCCTCTTCAATATGGTACCAAAATCATCACCTACAACTCACTCTCTCTCACTTTGCCATTTTCGATTTTGATGCATAAAAGAGGAGGTTTGAGGTGTTATGCTTCCATTCATGAGTTTTAGAGCCATAGAAGTTCAAATATAAGGTTGATTGCTAGCTTGGAGTGAAGGAATCAAAGATTGGGTGAGTTAGGGTTTGAAAATCAAATTTGGGGTTTTATGTGTTGAAGCATATGGAGGTTGAAGATGATGAATAGTGAATTCATGGAAGATTTATGGTTGAGTGAAAATTCAAAGCTTAGGAATCAAGTTTGGGTTTGTGAGAGGAGCTTTTGGAGCCTTAGGAGCCATTGTTGGTGTCTAGGTGCAAAACGGAGATTTCTCGAGTCTCGCGAGTCGAATGTTCGAGTGGCGAAAAGTCTCGGGGTTTCGGGATTTTCATCACGATAGGTGAGTTCTACTCACGTTTAGGATTTTATATTTTTAACTGATTGATAAAGTGGTGTCTTTGATTGATTGATTGAAGTGAATTGTTATGTTAAATTAATGTCTCGATTTATTATACGTGTCGAGAAATTTTTTGTTTAAAAATCGTTGAAAACAAGAAAGAAATCATTAGGTGGCTTGATGCTGGCATTGTTTATCCCATTTCAGATAGTGCATGGGTGAGCCCTGTGCAATGTGTTCTCAAGAAAGGAGGGGTGACAGAGATAGAGATACATGTGTTGATTCGATATCAAATCCGTTTTTGATTGTTTGATGAATATGGTTGGTTATTAATTGATGTTGATTGAATATGTTTGAGGTGGATTGGATATGTATTGATGATGATTGTTGTTGTTTGAACGTGTTTGTGGATCGTTTTTATGTTGGGAATTGACCGGAACAGATATCGAAATTGATCGGAACGGTTAAAAACGTGAAACGGGATAAAAACAGAGTGCTGTCAAATGCGCACGACCCGTGCGTCCCAGGCGCACGAATCGTGCGTCTCATTCTGTTTCTATTTCTCAAAAACGCATTACAGGGCGCACGACCCGTTCGTAAGGGGCAAGACCTTCACAAAGCTAAAAAATATAAAGTTAGATCACCGATGGTTATAGACCCGTCGATAATGTTTGTCGTTGGTACGATCGGATTTGATTTGGTTAGACCAATTTGATTTTGGTTAATTTTAGTATTAATTTTTGATTTTATGTTGTTAATCTTGGGTAAGATTTGAATTTCTGTCCAGTTTTTAGCTTTAATCCTTTTGAATTTGTGTTGTTTATTTTATCAGTTTTTAACTTTAATTTGTGTTAATTTTGGTTGTTGATTTTTCATTTATCGTTCCATAATTTTTGTTCAGGCTCAACTCTTTGTTTAGCTAGTTTTCGTACTGTTGTTCTTTAATTGATTGTTTGATTGTAATTTGCTTGTTGGGTGTTGTTGGTTTTGATGTACTTAGTTTATTGGAAATTAGACCCAATTTCCTTTAGTTTGGGAACTTGGTTTCAGTGGTTACAAGTTAAATGTTGCTAGCCTTCAACCCATATATGCTAATTGTAAAAAAAAAACATATATGCTTATTTTATTAACTATTTTGAAGGAAAGGTAAAATGCAAATTCATAACCAACTTGTTGTATTCTCTCACTCCTTATTTGTTGTGCATTCGGTTTGTATTTTGTAAGGCTTTGGTTAATGTAAAGTGAGCTTCATTGAAGTTTTAATCTAGTTTTAATGAATATAGTTTTATTTATTTTTATTAGTTTGTGTCACGAGGCATTTTCTTATTGTACATGTTGTAAATGTATATGCTCGCAGTAAGTAGACTACCAAACTCGTGTATGGAAAAGAATTCTCTTTCTTGATGATGGGCAAGACACCTAATTTTAGGTGATTTTAATTAGGCATAAAAGAGGAGAGAGAATGTAGGAAAATATGTGGGGAAAATAAGAGATGAGAGAGATAGAGACAAAAGCAGTGCCTTTTCTCACCCTCAAGATAGACAATCCATACACCTCGTGTAGAACTAATGTGTAGAAGAGCTATCAATGATCCCCCATGAAATGTCTTGTCCACTTTGCTTTGATGAGAAGTCCATTCCTCATTTATTTTTTTTCTTGCAGGATGTCTACCTCTGTATATGGAGTAGATCAGTAGAATTTGTCATTGGATGGGTATTTCTCTTGTTAGCGATGATGCAGGGTTGGCCCAACACCTACAGAAGCCTAAAGTGAACTCTAGAGTGATGCCCATGAGATAATATAAATTCTTAGGGTGTGTTTGGATGAAATTTTTTTTTGGAAATTGAAATGTTTTAAAATTATTTCAATTCCTTCCAAAAATTACATTACCCCAAAAACATTTCATCTGAACATATGGTTAATGTCAGATTCAATATAAATTTAACTCCATTTTCTTAGATTATAATAAAAGCAATTGTTGGACATCGTAATAGCAACAAAATAATAGAAACAAAAAATCTAAGCTCCATTAAATATATTACTTTTTTTACAAGAGCTAAAGATACTATTTAGATAGCTAACAGAATAATTTAAATTAGGTGAAAATAAATAATTTAAGACATTTTATTTTATTAATCTACATTTTGGTCACCAACACTCTAAGTAGTCTTTTTTTATTGGACTTTTCTTATTTAGATGGAATTTTTTTTGGTTACCATGTTTTTTGTGCGCAGTTTTCACCGACTTTGTCGATGACTAATCTACGCCGGGGAACTTAGCTGGCCACGAGTACTCGGCTTTGCCGGCCCGTGTGGTTCTCCCCTCCCAACAGAGTATTTGTCACACTCAATATTCGAACCCGAGACCTTGCGGTGGGATCCAAATCTAGTTACCACTTTAACCGACCCTTGGTATTTAGATGGAAATTATGTACTCACAAATAAATCAATTAAAAAAATAAAACAAGAGTGGCTCCACAGATAATTGAATTGAACCCATGCACATTAAGATGCTATATTCACCACCACTAGCTGAGCTACGTAAATTCCCTGTAACGAAATTTATTCTTGCTATCACTTAAAACTAAAATTTTGAGGGCCTTTTTTCATAAAAAGTTTCGAGGGCCAAAGCCCTTGTTAAAGTAGTTTGTGCCTTGGGCAGGCTCTACAATGAAGGAGGGGACAACAATAGAATTTTCGGTTGCTAATGTGAAGGGAAAATTCCAAAAAGGTAAATAATCTTATTTTGTTGACTACTACTTGGTGCATCTTTTCTTGATATGGCTGGGAGTAAATCAGCACAATAAGCGGCAATTTCCAATCAATTTTCGGCCAAAATCCTGTTGTCCACCGTATTATACATTGTATTGTATTTATACGATTAAATCTGGCTCCTTTAGCTTTACCGATGGTACGTTTGTAATTAATACAAACAACAGATGCAAATATCTAAACACCGTCTGACACAGACGCTCCCCTCTGCCTCTTCTTCTCTCTCATCTGCTCCTCTTCTCTTCTTCTCTCTCATCCGCTCCAATCTCTCAAATCCCCTTCTTCTCAGTTTTCACCATACTTCTACAACCGTAAAAACGAGAGAGAGAGAGAGAGAGAGAGAGAGAGAGAGAGAGAGAGAGAGAGAGAGAGAGAGAGAGAGAGAGAGAGAGAGAGAGAGAGAGAGAGAGAGAGAAACCAGAGAATGAGTCCATGGCAGCGCAACACTGTATAAACCATGCGCGGTGGTGAACATGGCCGAGGGCGGAGAAAGGCGGCAAAGTGCAGTCCAAAACTGGTGGTCGCATATCTGGGACGGAAAAACACTGAAACAAATCTGAAAAGAAAAACGAAGGCGGAGAGAGAACGACAGAGAACGAAGAAAGAAATGAGAAAAAAGCTGGTAACCTGTAATGACCCAAGAGGAATTAATTAAAGCCCAAATACTTATGTGATCTAAGAAGAAATATCTAGAAGGTTCTAGAGGTGCATGAGTCATCATTTCCCTTTCTACTATTTTGTCTTTTAGTTAGCATTGGATTCCTTATCTTTTAGCACACTATGTATTTGAAGTGCTATATATACCCTTGAATGTAAGAGGCCAATCATCAATGAAAAATAATGTTAAGAGTATTTTTATTTTCTTAAAGGAGGCGCTCTCCCCTCGAAAGGAGCTTTTATTTTACGTTATTGTGTTTTGAAGGTTCACCCATTTTTGGGTACCTTACATTGGTGAAATTGCTCTTTCTACCTAGAGCATCTTATCATCTGCCATCCACTTTTTCTCCTCATTTTGTTGGAATATTATTGTTGCCACTAAAGACTTGGAGTGTCCATGCTATTGGGTTGTCAGGTTCCAACTTTGGGCCATTTGGGACGTTGGTAACCAACCTCTTCTTTCATACCCCAATGGGATAAATATTGAAGACTATTTATTCCGAAAAGGATTTTTCTTAGTCCCACATACAGGATTATGGGTAGTAAGTAAAAGGATATTTAATTTGTGGATTTGTTTCTAACACCAACATCAACATCCCCACCATTGCCAAGATTCGTGGGGACCTCAACTAGCCATGGAAAAGTTTCCATTTTCAAACTTTTGTATTCAGTTGATAATCATGTCCGATGGAAGTTGTATCCAATTAGCCTTATTGTAGTTCCATTGAGCCTGAGTCTTACTTTCCCATGCCTTAAGTATGAATTTCACTATGAAGACTTTTGCACTACACTTTATTTTCTCTGTCTTGGAGTTAACCAATTTCTCCATACTTCAAATGATTTTGTGAGTGAATTTTCAATGACCACTATTGGTAATCATTTTGGAAGATTATGGGAATATTTTTCTGATCAACAACACAACACTAGAAGTTTGAAGAGTGAGGAAACATCAAAACTTGTACCCATGATTGAAGGACTTTTGGGGAACCTCATGGCAGAATTGGTGCAAATGAGACAAGGAAATTTCATCTTATTCATTTCTAGCAGCCGCCGATGGGATCCTGGTGGAAATTTTTTTGTGTTTAGAGTGGCTAATTGTTCCCAATTGAAACAATGGGACCCTGGAGGATATTTGGATGTGTTTACCATGCCTAACTCTCCTCAATTCAAGCAATGGATTCCTGGTGATCAAATTTCAACATCTACAAGAGTTAGACCTTCGCGTTTCAAGTAGTGGGATCCGGGGAAGCTTGACCAGCATCATTTTTTTCAACCTTGAGGATAAGGTTGTAGCGAAGGGGAATGGAATGTAATGACCCAAGAGGAATTAATTAAAGCCCAAATACTTATGTGATCTAAGAAGAAATATCTAGAAGGTTCTAGAGGTGCATGAGTCATCAATTCCCTTTCTACTATTTTGTCTTTTAGTTAGCATTGGATTCCTTATCTTTTAGCACACTATGTATTTGAAGTGCTATATATACCCTTGAATGTAAGAGGCCAATCATCAATGAAAAATAATGTTAAGAGTATTTTTATTTTCTTAAAGGAGACGCTCTCCTCTCGCACTACAAAAAAACAGCGTATTAGCGACGGATTTTTCCCTCGCTAAAGCCTGTTTTTCCCTCGCTAATGACTGTTAGCGACGGAATTAGCGACGGACCAATTCCGTCGCTAAAAAGCTGGTCGCTAATTTATTAGCGAGGGAATACAATCCGTGGCTAAAATTAGCGACGGAAAATCCGTCGCTAAAATCCGTCGCTAAAAACACTGTGCCACTGACCGTTGCAGTTGATTTGACACTAACACTGACCAAAGTTAGCGACGGACCAATTCCGTCGCTAAAAAGCTGGTCGCTAATTTATTAGCGAGGGAATACAATCCGTCGCTAAAATTAGCGACGGAAAATCCGTCGCTAAAATCCGTCGCTAAAAACACTGTGCCACTGACCGTTGCAGTTGATTTGACACTGACACTGACCAAAGTTAGCGACGGATTTCCGTCGCTAAAATCCGTCGCTAACCTCATTTTTTTAAAAAAAAAATATTGATAGAGAGAGAGAGAGAGAGAGAGAGAGAGAGAGAGAGAGAGAGAGAGATTAGGGGTTGGGGAGATAAGGGAAGAAAAAAATGGTGTGGTGGTGGTGTGGTGTTGAAGAGAGAAGATAATGGTGGTGGTGGTAAGAAAAAATGAAAGAGGAAGAGGAAAATGGAGAAGGAAAAGAAATGAAAGAGGATGGTGTGGTGGTGATGGTGGTGGTGTGGTGTTGAAGGGAGAAGATGATGACGGTTGTGATAAGAAGAAATGAAAGAGGAAGAGGAAAATGGAGAAGGAAAAGAAATGAAAGAGGAAGAGGAAGAAATGAAAGAGGATGGTGTGGTGGTGGTGGTGGTGGTGTGGTGTAGAAGGGAAAAGATGATGATGGTGGTGGTAAGAAGAAATGAAAGAGGAAGAGGAAAATGGAGAAGGAAAAGAAATGAAAGAGGAAGAGAAAGAAATGAAAGAGGATGGTGTGGTGGTGGTAAGAAGAAATGAAAGAGGAAGAGGAAAATGGAGAAGGAAAAGAAATGAAAGAGGAAGAGAAAGAAATGAAAGAGGATGGTGTGGTGGTGGTGGTGGTGGTGGTGTGGTGTTGAAGGGAGAAGATGATGGTGGTGGTGGTAAGAAGAAATGAAAGAGGAAGAGGAAGAAATGAAAGAGGAAGAGGAAAAAAACGGAGAAGAGGAAGAAATGAAAGAGGAAGAGGAAGAAATGAAAGAGGAAAGAAGGAATTCGGGTTTATAAAAAAAAAATTAACAGTTAGCGACGGATTTAGCGACGGATTTCCCTCGCAAACTCTGGTCACGTGTCAAATCAACTGCAACAGTCAGTGGCACAATTTTCCAAAGATTAGCGACGGATTTAGCGACGGATTTCCGTCGCTAATTCAATTTTCTTTTCAATTTTCGCGCCATGTTAAATCCGTCGCTAATTTAGCGAATTTCCGTCGCTAAATACCTTGTTTTCAATCCGTCGCTAATTTTGTGCATTTCCGTCGCTAATTTTTATTTTAGCGACGGATTTCCAATCCGTCGCTAAAATCCGTCGCTAATTCATGTTTTTTTTGTAGTGTCGAAAGGAGCTTTTATTTTACGTTATTGTGTTTTGAAGGTTCACCCATTTTTGGGTACCTTACATAACCGAACCACAGGGAGTGACAGGAAAGGAGGAAGAAGAAATGAAACAACACTCTACCACCTACTGGTTTTCTTCTAACTTTTCTATGAACCTTAAATCTACCCCTTTTAGCAAGTTTTTGTTTTCTTCCCAAATCAATGTATTTCATAGCAACATAAACTGAGGAACATAAAAAGTTGATGGTGTTTCAGTGTAAATCTATTTTTTTGCTTTCCATTTATGTTCTAGGGTTTCAGCTTCCTAAATCCATTGATTTGCTTTTCATTGAAATCTGAAGATGTTTTCTGCAACATGATGAAACCTAATGTAATTTTATTTATTTAAAGTGTTCTTTACTGCCATATATGTTTTAAGGTCAAAGTTACATTTTTCTTCTTGCGGACTTAATATTTTGCTAAAATTTGACCGTTGTTATGAGATTGAGCATGGTTATGACTTTTAGGACTCTGTCTTAAATTATTCTGATTTTAAGCATGTGTTAGGTGTTTCAGTTATTTATCTGATTGTAATGCAAACCTCTGCTCCACCCTTTAGTTTAATTCAACAAATTTGTAATACATAATTTTCAAGAAATGTAAAAATGGTGACAGTAAAACTTTAGCTATTTTCTACTATTGTTGTCAAACTCTATCTCAGTTAAATGAAATTGGTGAGCAAAATCCAAAAATTAAAATATAACTTTGACATCACATGAATATGAATACTTTATTGTTGAAAGGATCACCAAAATCATGACTTGCGGAGAATAAGAATAAGCGCATCAAAAGATTAGAATATTCTTCTCATTCACAGTCACTGGTTTATATTTTACTTCCCCCACCAAAAGATTAGAAGAAGAATATATCATGATTATGATTATTTAAGAATTTAACTTTGGCTGCAATTAGGATGCTACCTGATTTCTTGTACATCCTAATACCTATCAACAAACTAAGTGTTTAACGCACATCAAATTTAACTTTCCATGACTTTGACAACAATAGTAGAAATAGCTAAAGTTTTACTGTCACCATTTTTACATTTCTTGAAAATTATGTATTACAAATTTGTTGAATTAAACTAGTATATTACATCTCTTTCTCATGTTGCTGTTGTAAATGTAGTAGTTCAATCTGAATTCCCTATATTACATCTCTTTCTCATAAATGCATGAACATGCGCACGCACACACACACACATCCTTTTTGTGTTTTTTTCTTCATTTATATGAGAATTTTTCAATGACATGTTTAACTTACAATTAACCAATGTTTGTGAAAGTATTTTGGTGTTATGTTCTCTACGAATATGGGTGGAAGGAAGAAGGTTATCCCCAGGGTTTCTTTCTCCTCCCAAATGTGTCTAAAGCATCCTTTAAGTATTTTGTTTTTTTAATTAAAATAATCTAATGAATATTTTTATATTTCACCCCAAAACATAGGTGTTGAGGGGGCTGTCAATCTTTCATATGAGGAAGCTTCATAAGATAGAAGATGTGGAAAGTCACTGCAGTTATAAGTGCTGGTAAATTCTTCATCTCTTCTTATCTCAAGTTTGTCTTCGACTTTAAGAAAAATGAACATTAGCAAAAGCAATTGGTTCACTGGATGTAGTACCTACTATAATCAACATGTTTCTTTTCGCTGTTAATGGTGTTCAATGACACTAATTCAACTCAGTATTTTTTCAAAAAGGCAAAGCAAATTTTATAAGCTACGATTATAATCTTAAACATTATTTTTCTATTTTGTAGCTATAGAAATTATTATGTTGTGAACTACATTGCATTTGAAATTTCTACTTATTACTCCAACAAAGTTAAATGCCCGAGGGATGGTTAATAACGATTGTTAAGGGATTCTTAATTCTATTGGTAAACACTATTAAAAAGGTGGCATGCGCTATTTTCTAATACTCTCTATGTGGGGGAGCATATAAGCTTTTAAATTTGCTTATTTATATTATCTGCTTTATGAAGATACGAGTTGTGTCATCTTTCACACATTCAGAATTTTATTTTGAAAGACACTTAAGAAATGGTGTAAATAAGATACTTGGTTCAACATGGATAAAAATTCTCATAATCATACAAATTAGTGGATATATTTGACGGTAAAAATACTATGATTTCTTTTCTGGTATGATAGGACATGTGTTTATGGAAGGGGTTGTTGAATGTTTCTATTTTGGGTGGTTCTGATTTTAAAATGAGTTATGGGTATTTGAACGTTAAAATTATTTCAATAATCGGTATTTGATAATTTAGTTAAAAGCATCATTATGTTTTTGTTTCAAGACATCTTCCATTTTGATGAACACGGGTTGCAGGCTACAGCCTCTCTTGTTTCCACCAACAAACATAGTGCCTGGTGACATATTTTCCATTTAACTATGATGTTTTCCTACAAGACAAGCTGCTCTCCAACCCATCATAGAGGTTGTTCTTAGCTTTATGTATTTATTGTATCCCAGTATTGGTTCATTTTTCAGGTACTCAATACTATTAGATGGCCTTTGTTTTAAGTGGTTCCAAGCACTATGTTGTATCTGAAAAATTTGTAAATATGTATAGGGTGAATAAGAGTTTTATTAATGGTTCATAACAATAACTTTGTTTACTAAAGATTCATTGTTCTTAATCTAATGTTTTTTCTTAGTCATTTGCTTTTATTATTTTTTTCTTGGTCTTTTAAAGTGGATTTTTGTTACGCATCTGCTTATAGGAGTTGCTCAAGTCTCTCCAAATTTTGATGTACACTATTAGTATTTGAATTGAAACATACTTATATATAGAAACAATGTAATTACAACACAAGGAGTATTTTATTAATTCCATTGATTAAATAACAACGTTTTTCGCTGGTTATCTACCTATACCAAACTTAGATAACAAAATTTTGCTTTGGGTATCTATATCTCGATTTACAATATACTATATATAATTTGAGTTAACCATTATGCAATACACAATAATTAACTTATAACACGTGCATCATCGCACGGGAGTCGGTCTAGTATGGCTGATGAGGAGTAACATTTTATTTTGCGGGGTTGTTGCCAATATTTATGTTGTAGTTCACCTAGGTAGGTGCATTTCGTGGGGTTATAAGTTTATTAGGAGAGTGGGTAGATTTACAAGTTTGTTAGTGTCTTCTTATTGGAATGACCCACTCTCTTGTTTGAACTCTGTATAACATCCTTTCTGTGTAATGGGTTGAAGCACCCATAGTGCTTCCATTAAAACATGTTTGCTTATAAAAAAATTGCTCTTGCCAAATCATACATATTCTTGTTATATCTAGTTAAGTTAGCTAGCATTTTTCTATAGTATCTTAAAGCTTTAAGTTAAAATAAAAGACTTGAATTAGAGATAACTCTTCATTTCATCTCTACTATAGATCATTATGTAACGTTGATGGAGTTCGATTGATCATGGTGAATTCCTTTCACACGTTGATTTAGCAGGGGGAACAAAATTACTCACAAAGAGATCTTACACTTTTGAGTTTAGTAACGGAAGAAACAAATGTCTCGAATAAGAAGAGAATGAGAGACTAGAAAAGTCTCGAGTTTGAGTGAGATAGTTTTTATAGATATAGTATTTACACATTCTACTAAAATGTCACATAATAGACTTACAAACTACTCTATCCAATTTTTCCACGTCAAAAAAAAACTACTCCATCCAATTTTTTATGTTTTTGAGTGGACTTTATTTAAGTTGTTAAAAAAACTCAATTGAATAACACCAGCCTTTGTCTCTCTCTTTAAAACTATGGAGGCTTTGTTTACTATCTCTACTATGGTCCCTGAATATCTTACAGCAACAAACTACCCTAGTGTAGTTAACACTAACCCTTCTGTCCCCAATATGCAGGCTACTCCATGTAAATGAAGACCACCCCAAAGTAATTATGAAAAAATTAATGTAGATGCAGCATTTGACAAAGTGAGTGGTGTTGGTTACATTGGTATTGTTTGTCGTAATGAGAGAGGATGATTACTTACATCCTTCCATAAGAGAATCTTTGCTTCATCTGCGCTGTCTGCTGAAGCTCAAGGGATGAGAGAAGCAGCTTCTTTGGCTACATCTCTAAACCTTCACTCGGTTATTCTTGAATCTGACAATCAAATGCTTGTTGAAGCTTGCAAAGGTAATAAACAATTTGGTGAGATATCTGGGATAGTGAGAGACATAATTAATGTCAGTTCCTCAACTATCAATTGTTCCTTTACCTGGACTCGTCGAGAAGGCAATTCGGTTGCTCATAAAGTGGCTCGATTAGCTTCCTTTGGTACTCTTCCACCAATTTGGATCTTCCATCCTCCAGATTCCCTTCGAAAAGCCATTGTAGGTGATTGTGTTGATTTGTGAAGATGCTTGTTTTTACTTCATCAAATTAGTGGTCTTCAACCTGAGTTGGTGAATGCTGTTGATGATATCTGCCTTTGAATTGATATGCGTTTCCATATTTGAAGCCATATTGTGTTACTTTGGATTTTGATTAGCTTTATTGTAGATTCCCTGGCAATTGCTGTGAAAATGCTTCTTTGCCGTTTCAGGGATTATTTTGTTATGTTCTGTTTTTGTTCTTGTTTGTATCGCTTCGTTTCTCTTTTTGGCTATTAGTGAACCGGGTCGCTTTTGTTGTCATTTTATTTTTGGACTTCTTGATAAGCTGAGCCCAATACTTGTTTGGTGCCTCTTATCTTGCTTGTTGGGCCCTTTGTGGTTTGCTTGGTTAGGGCTTCGCCCATTATGGTAATCAAACATTCTAGACCAAAAAAAAAATACCACAAGACTTTTTATATTATTTAAAAGTCTTAATCTGGAGCCGTATTACTTTGTCACCCCACAAAACCTTTCAAATTTCCTATGGGTTTTTTCTTTTGTATCCTCCCTCCTCCATAAAAAATGTAAACGGCGTATTTTCGGAAGACTTTTTTTAAACTTTTCGAAAATACCCCAAAATAAGTAAATGCGGAAGAGATTTTTTCTGGGATTTCCGAAAACACCTCAAAACGGGGTATTTCCGGAAGTCATTACCCCCTATTTCCAGAATTTTTTTATTTTTTTTTAAATTTCGTTTTAATTTTTTTATTTTGCTTTTTCAGTGGAGGTCAGAACATGAATGATAGAGCGAGGCGAGTCTTTCGGGGCAGCACCAGGAGATGCAGATCAGTCTCCTCCTGCTCCTAGCACGAGGACGAGGTTTCGGTTAGTGAGGCAGGCTCGTCACGCTTCTGAGCGTCAGAGGCGTGTCCGAGAGTGAGAGAACATAGGCGGGGCTGATCCGGTGCAGTAGTAGCTGCAGTATCATGAGGTATTTCTAGAAGTCTTAAAACTTTGCATTCCGAATTTAGACCTATTTCCAGAAACTTTTAAAAAACTGTTTTTTTTTTTTTAAAATAAGGAGTATTTTAGGGATTTTTGGTAAAATGGGGGTATAGGGGAGAAGGAGGAGGGTACAAAATAAAAAAAAAAACCCAATAATTTTAGTGTTCATTAATTTGTTCTTCACCTTAATTTTGTTAATTTTAGTAAAAAAAAAGATAGTAATTTTCTACCCCACAGTAGGGTCCTATACAGTATACCCCCCCCCCCCCCAACCAATTTCATATATCCTCATTTTACTCCTATTTTTAACTGTTTTTAAAAATTAAAATTGTATACGAATTTATCTATTTAGTAGATAAATCCGTTTAATTTTTTTTTACTACAGATTTATTCATTTAACTACGGATATACATATTTTTAATAAATTGCTTACGGATTTACCATTTGGACATAAATCTGTAATACAAAATTTTCAAGTACGTATTTATGTTAAAAACGTAAATCCGTAAGCAATTCAATCAAAGCACACAATGGATTTACTTCAGCACCATATATCCGTAACACATTTGAACGCAACTCATATGGGTTTATGTCAAATCCCATAAATCTATGTATTGCGGGTTTATAAATACGTACAAAATTTGGAATTTTAATAACAATTAAAATTAGAAGGGTAAAATGGGATATATGAAATTGGTGGGGGTATAAGGGCCAACTGGGGTAGAAAAATCACTATAAAAAAATACACTCAGAGAAGTCCATTTATCACGCCCATTTTAGTTTGTCTTGGTTTGTTAATTAAGTTAAAATTGCATTGATTTCTTAAAGGCACATGTTTTTTTAATCCCCGCCTCGATACATTATACCCCTACAAATTTTTTTATTTCCAGAATACCCCTCAGTAAAATGACCTAGCGGATTTATCTAAATAAAAGATAAATCTGTTTTTAAAAAAATTCAAAACAAATTTATCTATTTAGTAGATAAATCCGTAGTTAAAAAATAGACTACAGATTTATCTATTTAGTAGATAAAGCTACAGTTCAATTTATAACTACGGATTTATCTACTAAATAGATAAATCCGTTTGACTTGAAGAAAAATGAGGAAACGAAATTATCAATACTATTGGGAATAAAGTGGATGACTAGGCATTATTCTTTTCTCATTATTTTATATATTAAATGTATGTCATTGGTTACAAAACTTGAGCCTATAAATAGGACTCATATATCAATGTAGTGACACACATTTAAGAGTAATATACAAGAGATATATCTTCTTCTCTCATTGTCTCATTTGTTTGTTTTTGCTCTAGTTTTAGTACATTTCATAACACGTTATCAGCACGACGCTCTAAATATCTTAAGGTAGTTTTGCTTCTTATTGGTTCTCATGTTTTTTCAAATTTCATTTTGGTGTTTGTAAAATTGTGTTATTTGTTTTGAGCTATAATCTAAAAAGAATGATTAATAATATTATCATGGACATTTTATTATCATTTTTTTATTATTTTATTCTATGATGAATTCCTGAAGAAATTCATCACTTAAGTAATCCTTGTTGGATTACTATATTTGCTACTTTTGATCACTTAAGTATTCCCTGTTGGATTACTATTTTATTCTATCACTTTAGTAATCCCTGTTGGATTACTATGTTAGTCTACTTTTGATGAATTCCAGAACAAATTCATCACTTAAGCACCCTAGAATAATTGCTCAAAATATGAAAGTTTGAGATATAGTTTCTGAAGAACAAATGAGAGAATATCTTTCATGTTTTTAGAATAACTAGATCGTTTACATGATTATCTTAAGGTCCGTGATTATCTTTATAAAATTTTAGTTTCTATATTATACGTTATTATCATTCCTTTTTAGAGTATGTTCTATATTTAGATATCAAAAGTATTTTCAAATGAAAAAAAATAAAAAAATAAAAATGTCAGTTTACACGTTATGAATTCAATATAAATTATAATAATTTGTCTTTCTTGTAGACAATGATTGTCTACAAAATCATTGTCTTTGAATTTACGTTATGAATTCAAGTCCGTTTGCAATTCAATATCTTTGATTATTATTGTGAATTTACGTTTGCAAGTCTGTTATGAATTTACGTTATGGACCATTTAGATAATCAACAAGATGCTTTGATTATCTGTGGACCAATACACCCACCAAGTGGACCATTTAGATATTTTATGGTTTTAATCGATGTGTCGACTAGATGGTCACATGTCTGCTTGCTCAATTCGATTAAGAGCTCATTTTCCTGACTACCCAGTTAAGAAAATACGCCTTCATAATGCTGCTGAATTTACATCTCAGGCATTCAATGAGTATTGTGTTCCTATTGGAATCGATGTTGAACATCCTATAGCGCATGTTCATACACAAAATGGGCTTGTAGAGTCATTCATTAAATGTCTAAAGTTGATTGCAAGACCAATACTCATGAAATCAAAACTTCCAATTTCTTCTTGGGGACATGCAATATTGCAGGCTGCAACATTAGTTCGCATCAGGCCAACAAGTCATCACACTTATTCTCCCTTACAATTGGTTTTTGGTAAAGAGCCCAACATTTCTCATATAAGAATTTTTGGATGTGCGGTATATGTTCCAATCCCTCCACCAAAACGCACAAAAATGGGTCCCTAAAGAAGATTGGGAATATATGTTGGATATGAATCTCCATCTATAATAAAATATCTCGAACTATCAACAGGAGATTTATTCACAGCTTGGTTCGCTGATTGTCACTTTGATGAATCAGTTTTCCCAATATTAGGGGGAGAGAATAAACAACTCGACAAGGAAATTCGTTAGAATGAATTATCACTTTCTCATCTTGATCCTCGTACAAAACAGTGTGAACTTGAAGTTCAAAGGATAATTCATTTGCTAAATCTAGCAAACGAGTTACCAGGTGCATTCACTGATCCTAAAAGAGTGACTAAATTTTTATATACCAGCTGCTAATGCTCCAATCAAAGTTGATGTCCCTGTTGGACAACCTAACATTGCAAATGATCAGTCTCAACCACACATGAAGCGTGGTAGACCTATCGGTTCTAAAGATAAAAATCCTCGATCAAGAAAATGAGCTAAAAGGATAAACAGCCCAACTGAGGATATAGAAACTCCAAGTGAGGATACAAAAACTCCAAAGGGTTCTTCAGACATAATTGTTGAATCAGTTCCAGAAGAGACTGATCAGGTACCTGAACATATTGAAAATGAAGAGATCTCAATAAACTATGTCATGAATGGAGTACGATGGAACCGAAACATAGTCAATATTGACGATATTTTTGTATATAATATAGCGCTAAATGTGATGAGTGATAATGAGGATCATGAACCAAAGTCCATCAAAGATTGTCGACAAAGAAATTACTGGACAAAGTGGAAAGATGCAATTGAAGCAGAATTAAACTCACTTTGTAAGAGAAATGTTTTTGGACCTGTAGTCCGAACACCTGAGGGTGTCAAGCCAGTTGGATATAAGTGGGTTTTTGTACGAAAACAAAATGAAAATGGTGAAATTGTGAGATACAAAGCTCGACTTGTTGCTCAAGGATTTTCACAAAGACCTGGCATTGATTTTGAAGAAACTTATTCACCTGTAGTGGATGCAAATACTTTTCGATACTTAATTAGTCTAGTAGCACGTGAGGGGCTAAATTTACATAATATGGATGTGGTTACAACATATTTATATGGTTCACTTGATAGTGAAATTTATATGAAACTACCTGAAGGATTTCATTTTCGTAAGATAAACAATCCAGGCTATCGAGAAGATTATTCGATCAAGTTGAATAAGTCTCTCTATGGACTTAAACAATCTGGACGCATGTGGTATAATTGTCTTAGTGAATATTTGTTAAGGAGGGATATAAAAATGACCCCATATGTCCATGCATTTTTATGAAAAGATCTGGAAAAGAATTTGCTATAATTGCTGTTTATGTAGATGACTTAAATATTATTGGATCTCCTGAAGAGCTTCCAAAAGCTATAGATCGCTTAAAGAAAGAGTTCGAGATGAAGGACTTAGGAAGGACAAAATTTTGTTTGGGATTACAAATTGAATATTTAAGGAATGAAGTTCTTGTACATCAAGAAACTTATATAACAAAAGTACTAAAACAGTTTTACATGGACAAATCACATCCACTGTGTACACCAATGGTTGTAAGATCATTAGATGTGAATAAAGATCCATTTAGACCTCGAGAAAAGGATGAGGAACTACTTGGTCCTGAAGTACCATGCCTCAGTGCAATTGACACACTAATGTATCTTGCTAATTATACACGTCCTGATATATCATTTACTGTCAATTTATTAGCAAGACATAGTTCTTCCCCTACACGAAGACATTGGAATGGAGTCAAGCATGTATTTCGTTACCTTAGAGGTACAATGGATATGGGTTTAGTTTATTCAAATGAACCAAAGTCAGATTTAACTGGCTATGCAGATGCAGGTTATTTATCTGATCCTCATAATGGTAGATCACAAACAGGCTATCTGTTTACATGTGGTGATACAGCCATTTCATGGAGGTCTGTAAAACAGACCATAACAGCCACATCATCTAACCATGCAGAAATTTTAGCACTACATGAAGCAAGTCGGGAATGCATTTGGTTAAGGTCAATAAATTCAACATATACAAGAAACCTGAGGTTTATCTTCTGAGAAAATGATGGTAACAACTATGTATGAAGATAACACTACATGCATTGCTCAATTGAAAGAAGGGTATATTAAAGAAGATAGAACAAAGAATATTTCACCAAAGTTTTTCTTCACACGTGATCTTCAAAAGAATGGTGATATTGACATTCAACAAATTCGTTCATGTGATAACTTAGCAAATCTTCTAACAAAGTCATTGTCAAGCAAAACTTCTGAGCAACTAATACGGAAGATTGGTCTTCGTCGCCTCAGAGATGATTACATAGTTGAGGGGGAGAAATAAACATGTCCTGCACTCTTTTTTCCTTCACCACGGTTTTGTCCCAATGGGTTTTTCGGGGTAAGGTTTTTAACGAGGCAGCCCTCAAGCAAAGGATGTTGTACTCTTTTCCTTCACTAAGATTTTTTCCCACTGGGTTTTTTCTTTTTAATGAGGCATATCCTTAATAGACATCCAATGGGGAGTATTGTGAATAAGTGGATGTCTAGGCATTATTCTTTTCTCATTATTTTATATATTAAATGTATATTATAGGTTACAAAGCTTGAGACTATAAACAGGACTCATATATCATTGTAGTGACACACCTTCAAGAATAATATATATACAAGAGATATATATTCTTCTCTCATTGTCTCATTTGATTGTTCTTGCTCTAGTTTTAGTACATTTCATAACAAATACAATGTACTATGGAATTATCATCATCAACGGATTTATATTACATTGTCCAAAAAATGGATTTATCACTCACTAAATCGGATTTATGCTAGCCTTCAAAACTTACTAAACGGATTCATGATTCATTCAACGGAATTACCATATCAGGAAAATGTAAATCCGTTGGCATGATTTGCCTTCAAGTAAGTAGATAAATCTATTTATGGATTTATATAAAGCTAACGAAATAGTTCGATTGAGGTCAACCGAATAGTGTAAAAAAGGTAAAAAGGGGTGTGTTTAAAAAAAATACACATTCGGTTGGGCCTAGCCGAATATATTCGGTTGGCCTCAACCGAATAGCACGTAAACACGTCCTCTCATTAAGGGTAGTTTTGGAATATTTGGAGTTAAGGGGTGTGAGGTGAGGGAGGGGTGTGAAAAATCTGATGGCCAAAATTACAAAGTAACACAAGAATTCAAATCAATTTTTAAATTCTTATAAAACACACATTTTATTTCACACATTTGATTTGAATTCGACACCCTCTTTAGACCTCAAATTTCAATTGGACTCTTTACCCCCTTTTTTCGAAAATACCCTAGAATACTCCACTAAATTTCACCAAAATTAAATTGAATATTGAAAACTTTAAAGATTTCCGGAATTTCCGATCAAAAGGTATTTTTGGAACACAAGTTTTTCATTTTTCCGGAATTACCTTATATACATACATCCAGGAGTATAAAAATGTGTTCCGGAAATACGTAATTTTTGATAATTTCAAAAACTATTTTTTTTTATAATTCCAAAAATACCTTTTATACTTAATTCAGGAAATTTTATTTTTTTTGTTTTATTAGGTTTATATTTAATTATTTATTTGGTTATATTTAATTTAATTATTTTATTTTATAAACAAGTACATAATATCTGCGGTTAACGATAAAATATAAACAAGTACAAAATACGAAAAATAAACGAGTACAAAATACGAAAAACACTATAATTTACCAAAATAACGAGTACAAAATCCGATAATAAAAGACATCAATGGCCAAGATCCAAATATAATAAAGCTCTTGAAAGAAGCTGATATATATGAGGTGGAATGTCGTTGGATGCTATGGCCTCCCGGATACGTGTAGCAGCAGATTGGAGTCTATCCTCTAGAGTCAGTGGACCAGGTGATGCAATCTCCTCATCTGGAACAAGTGCTCCCCCCAAAGGCACGGTGAGGCGGGGAATCGACACCTCTAAGTACCATGGGAGGTAGCTCTCATGGCACTCACCCTCCACCAGTAGGCATTAAAAATATGCCTGTCAGCAGCAAATGGAGCAAGTTGGACACGTCAACCAAGGTGATCGTCATTTCACCAAATGGTAGGTGAAACGACGAGGTCTCTGAATGCCACATCTCCACAAATGCTTAGATCAGCTCGTGATTGATCACCACCAACGGTGTCAAATCAAGCTCTGATAGACGAGCTCGTAAAATCCACTGATAAACACGTGGGTCGTGCTATGGAGGTCGCAGTTGAATTAATTTCTGGCCATGTGCTGCAACTTTCATTTTCCCACGATCCTGTATAAAATTATACTATATTAATAAGATATATTTAACAACGATGTAAAAAAACTTAAATTATTTATTAAAACTATTACTTGTCCTATATGAAGTTTAATAGACACCACGTGTTAGGAAGTCGAACCAATAGAGACATGTCCCTAGGACCCAGATCTAGCTCCTTCGCATGATGCTCCTGGTCAGGAGCCTCAGCAGCCTCCATGAACTGGTCCAGAGCCTCATCATAATGTCTATGAGACTCATCAACAGAAGCATGATCAATACGCCCACCACCGTCTCGACCACAGACACGTCTATCACGTTCAGAAGCGTGACTGGCGTTCGTCATTCTGATGCCGGTACTAACAGGAGTCTGATCGGGATCTCCACCTCCAGACTGTGAAGACTCGCCTTGTCCTAACCCTCAAGTACCACGCGGAATTCTGCCACTGACTCTAGTGTGTGCCACTGCAAATTATAATTTAAAAACAAAATAAGTATGATTAATAAACAAAACAAATAGAAAAAAGAAAAAAAAATCCGGAAACACCTAAAAAATGTATTTTCGAAAGCAATTTTTTGGGAATTTTCCGGAAACACCTCAAAAAGACATTTCCGGAATCATAAAAATTGTGTTCCGGAAACACCTCAAAAAGGTATTTCCAGAAATTTCCCTAAAATTTGCTTCCGGAAGTATGTTAATTAAGGTATTTCCGAAAAAATTCAACAAAACGGCTTCAGGATTTATGTGAGAAAAAGGTATTTCCGGGAAAAAAAAATTTGCTTACTTTTTACTTCAGAACTATGTGAAATGAGATGTTTCTTTTGGCTTTTTGTTGTAAATAAAGATAAAATTGATAGCCCTCAAATTTTTATAGGCCTCGAGTTAAATTCTTTTAATTTTAAATAATTTTATGAATTTTATTAGTATTATTTTCCAGGCTCCATACTATTAATCTACCTACTATTTTTCTACTAATCAAATCAGGAATAAAGTTATTCAATTCTGTGAAAGCATTTCCTAGTTATTTTTGTATTATTTAATACTTAAAAATTAATTACGCCTAAAAACCAAACTTTTTATTGTTAACTTTCAAAAGGCCTAATGTTTAGAATCTTTAGATTCATATTAAGTGCAATATATAAAAGTGTGCAGTCAATGGTTAGTGTGTTGAAGATTTCTTTTTCAATTAACCACAAGTGATAAATGTTCGAATGCACTTACTGGCTTACTGCAATATCATGAAAGGCTATTCCCCTCAAAAGAGTCAGAACAAAAGGATCAAAACTAGTAGTGGATCCAAGACTCTCGGTCAGAGGCGCAAAAAATATCACTATAAAAATTATTGGTTTATAGAATTGTTTAAACTTTTTTCCGAATATCCTCGCTTAATTTACTAAAGTTAATGAATTAAATTATCTAACTCCAAATTAAGTATATGAAAATAAAAAGTAGTCTGTAAAAGTATGTGATATCGGTAAAATTACTTCTTAAAGCTTTTTAAATAGTCTATTGCGGAGATTAATGAGATAAATTTATTAAAAATTGGATACAAATTTAAATGTACTAATACAAATTTAAAATTTGAGGGAGTTAAAAAAAATTATATAGAAATACTAATACGAATTTTTTTTTTGACAAATATACCAATATTTATATTTCAGATGATAACACCTATATACCCACTCTCAATTATGCTTTAGGTCTACACATATGTTGGGTCGGTTCGTTGATAACTTACTCCTCTTTAAACACCACTCTCACCCTATTGCATTACTAAAACATTTTCTCCCTGCCTCCAATGCTATACCTTTCTTTAAATTTTTTTTAAGTATTATTAGTATAAATTACAAAGAGTACCCAACTCATTACTCCCTCCAATTGCCTTTATTTTCCATTTAATTAAGATTGACACATGGATTAATAAATACAATAAATGATAGACTAAGCTAAGCTAAAATTCAGAATTAGGGTTGCAAGGAAACAAAATAAACTGCATAGATTTTTTATTACCCTTTTTAAGGAGAGAAATTATAAACTTAAATAGCTAGGGTTCTCAAGCTACTGAATCAGAACATGGGTCATGGGCCTCATAAGCAAACTAACGTGAAAATAAAAAAGAAATAAACATCAGATTACTAAATGCACCCCAGTATTTTCAGTTGAAGACTTTAAGCCAGCCAGGTTTTTTAATTACTCTCTTGGGCCCGTGCCTATCACTAATAGTTAAGAATTCATAAAAGTATTCTATTTTCTTAATAAGTTCCTTATTACTCATTCTCTGTCTTAATAATTAAGTATAGATAAAAGGGAAAGACATCAGTATTTCAAGGGTACAAATATTAATATTACAATGATAATAAAAAGGACAATTTTATTTTGACTATAACATCAAACAGAAGAAGAAATACATCAAAAGAAAGAGGGTGATAAATCTGTTGAAGGAAATTACCCCTCCCTTAAATTACTAATAGTTATCATGATGCATACATCACATAAGAAGTAGAAAACTACATTGAAAACAAAATAAGATGAGAGTGGTCCAGAAAAGCTACTACCTAATCTGACAAAATATAAAACAAACATAAGGGACAACTTTGTGATGGGGGGAAATTAAGGAAAAAAAATCAAACAAAATAAAAAAAATTCAACCTAAGGAATCAAAGAATAATATTGCCGAATATTAATTATTTTTTAGTTGGCCCTATTTTTCAACGAAAATAAATAAGGTATGGACAATTTAATGGTGCATTCCAGGTAGAATTGTAAGAACGGTGGCAACGTGGTATGGGGTGGTGGATGGAGACACTAATGAGTAGTGACTATCCTGATGAACATGATCATATCATATAACCTGTATAGCATACTTCACGTGAAATTGCGTCATTTTCTGCTTGGCTTCACTTCAATATTTGATGTTAATAATATAAAACCCATCACTAATTCAATGCATGTCATATGCTTGATGAAAATAGCCCTCAATTATTCATCATGTTCAAGGTATCCTACCTAATTGACCCCCTTATTATTTCGTTATGTTTGGAAGAAAAAGTCTTGTAGAACAAAGTAGAAACGATAAACTACAAAGACAGAAGAAATATAATGCATTCGGCAAGTAAAATAACAAACTAACACGACGGACTTGTGTGGTGGTATGTGAAATGAACACTATACTATACAGGTGATGTTTGAGGTGTGACATATTATTGACTAATGAGTGTTTTCTTTTATGAGAAGATTATTGATTAATGAGTTGAATAAAATGAAATAAAATATTCATTTTAAAAATATGAGAATAAGTGTATCTTTGGGTGAGCGGTGGATACCCCACGTCACCTCAAACTCATGGCGAAATTACCACATCCATAATAATGAAGCTACTAATTGGAGCTTCAGGATTTCCGCAGCAAACCATTTCCAAACCAGCCCCTAGACGTGCGTTTGATGTTCCCACCGTGCATCCAAACATACCATAAGAGATAGGCAAACTTTTTGCCAACTTTTTTTACTATAGCATCCTTAATCCTTCCTACTTGAGCCGTTGATTGGAGTCAATTCAGCTCATAATTTGGATTAGCCCAATAGGCCAAAGCATTTTTAGGAGGTAATTTCATGATTCGGATGAGGAACTGGAGGGAAACTAATTTTGAAGGAAAAATGAGTTAATTTGTTATGCGCGCTTTTCATATTTGAAGAAGTAATTGTGTAGAGATCGGGTTAGTCTATGATAAGTTGCAATCATCAGTTAGTTTTATAGATGAGCATATGCATTGGCGGACCTGCATGTGCCTATGCTAGGGTTCCCTTGAACCCCCTGGAAAAAATATATTCATTTTTCTCCTATATAAAAATATTTTTATGCATTTATTCTTTATATAAAAATACTTTGAACTCCTGAAATTATAATTTTGCATTAGGACCTTTAATTTTGCACGCAATTGCACCCAAATACCTCACAAAAACACATCACTAAGTCAATTATGAGTTATACATTTTATTTATTTAAATATATTAAAATTGTTTTTAATTATATTTTTAGCGAATCATACTTTTAAAAATTTTGAACCCCCTGACTCCGAGTCCTGGGTCCGCCACCGAGCATATGTATACTTTTTGATCATTCGGTAAAAATGATGCAATTTTGTTACTATGGTTGCACAGGTAAACATCATCTGACCATGATTCGAAAAAATGGTGACAAATATTCATGTTGGGGCGGGTCAGTCCGGAGGGTGGGTGTAAAAAGGCAAAAGTCAATTAAGAATGGGTCTATTTGATCTAATTTGATCTAATTTGGTGAATATTTGATCTAATTAGTTAGGGCACTTATCAAGGGTTAAACAATATTGAGTTTGCTTACACTATTCTGGTGTTTTTTAGCTCATCAACGAACCTACGTTTGAATTGTTTCTTTTTTTGTTTTTTTTTATCTCACTTGATGTTGCTATTATTCTTTATTGATTTCTTCCTTGTTTATTAAATTAAATAATTCCTTGTTTATTAAATAAAATAATGGTTGAACAATTCTTATCGGCCCCTCTTCTAATTGAAAACACAAATAAGAAAGTAAAGTAGATTCTTTAACTTCCAAATCCCTTACTTAAGTATAATTATTTTCTTAACCTCTAAATCCCTTGCTTAAGTTTTCAGCCACTAATATTCACCATTAGCAATGAGTCCCCATAATTGATTTTTTGAACAAAAATAGCTAACCACAGATCGCACCAACCAAAAGGTACCAAACACTTGGTCAAAAAAAAAGGTACCGAACACTGTCCAACGGTGCTGCTTACATAAGCAAATGAAATCATCCAATAATCAAATCAATAGAAAAAAGTATCGTCATGTTAATATCCCACGTGATTCACGATTCTCTCATCGATAATACAAAATATATTTTTTATTTTATTTTTTAGCCAAAATTGCCGTTATTATATATAGCAATAAAAAGAATTTAGTACACTTGTCATGTGATTCTGCTATTACAAAAAAAATAAAGATAAGGAACATGATAATATTTGCAAAAAGCAAATCCTGTTCCATAACCCCGGCCATCCACTCGTTTACTCATTTTCAAAGTCATCGGTTTTTTTTATCAAGATTTCAAAGCCATCGGTCCATTTCCCTATTCACATTCCTTTTTTTTTTTACAATCCGTGTATTCACATTTCTAATCTAATTTAATATCTATTTATACAAACAAACCTACTATAAAATTACTAATTTATATTTCTTATTAACAAGACACATATGTAATTTAAGGGTAAAAATGTCATTACTCTCTATTTATTTATTTTTTTCTTACACTCTCTTTCTTCCTTTTTTCTCTTTCTTTTTACACTCTTTTTCCTCCTTTTCACTTTTCTCTTACATTCTCTTTCTTCCTTTTTTCTTTTTACTTTACTTTTACTTTTCCCATAAACAATTTTTCTCTTTCTCCTATCACTTCAATTTAGTTTTTTTTAACTAAATTTCTAAATTTATACAACACTGCTCTACTAAAATTACCTATAAAAATGTAAATGAGTCACACTAAAAAACAAAAAAAAACTATCACCTTTTTGGAAAAGGTTATCACCTTTTTGGAAAAGGTTATCACCTTAAAATTTTAGTTTTTCTCTCCGAAATCTGTTTACACTCTTATTGATAATCTACTATCTATCTTTTACTATCCACTACTCCATCCGTCTCAATTTAATTGTCGTTTTTGCCATTTTTCTTTGTCTCAAATTTTTTGTCACTTTAGAATTCAAATACAACATTTATTATTTTTTCCAACAATACCCTAAATTTTATTTGTATTTCCAAGGTATCCATTCCTCTCTCCTCATAATAATTTAGTGGTATTTTAGTCCTACCATATTTTTTGAGCATAAAAAGTAGCATATCTAATCATTTTCTTAAGACCCGCACATAACCTTAAACGACAATTAAATTGAGACAGAGAGAGTATAATCTAGTAATCAACTAAAATAATCAATTGAAACTACAAGATAACTGCAACGACATATAACAAAACACGGGATAACTGCACTGATATATAAAAAAACACGAGATAAATATTTGTCATTGATAATTAAATCTATTTATACAAACAAACCTACTATGAAATTACTAATTTAGATCTTTTATTAACAAGACACATGTAATTTAAGGGTAAAAATGTCATTACCCTCTATTTCTTTTTTTTCTTCTTACACTCTCTTTCTTCCTTTTTTCTCTTTCTTTTTACACTCTTTTTTCTCCTTTTCACTTTTCTCTTACATTCTCTTTCTTCCTTTTTTCTTTTTACTTTACTTTTACTTTTCCCATAAACAATTTTTCTCTTTCTCCTATCACTTCATTTTAGTTTTGTTTTAACTAAATTTCTAAATTTATACAAACACTGCTCTACTAAAATTACCTATAAAAATGTAAATGAGTCACACTAAAAAATGAAAAAAAAAACTACACCTTTTTGAAAAAGGTTATCACCTTAAAATTTTAGTTTTTCTCTCCGAAATCTGTTTACACTCTTATTGATAATCTACTATCTATCTTTTACTATCTACTACTCCATCCGTCTCAATTTAATTGTGGTCTTTGCCATTTTTCTTTGTCTCAAATTTTTTGTCACTTTAGAATCCCAATACAACATTTATTATTTTTTCCAACAATACCCTAAATTTTATTTGTATTTCCAAGGTATCCATTCCTCTCTCCTCATAATAATTTAGCGGTATTTTAGTCCTACCATATTTTTTGAGCATAAAAAGTAGCATATCTAATCATTTTCTTAAGACCCGCACATAACCTTAAACGACAATTAAATTGAGACGGAGAGAGTATAATCTACTAATCAACTAAAATAATCAATTGAAACTACGAGATAACTGCAACGACATATAACAAAACACGGGATAACTGCACTGATATATAAAAAAACACGAGATAAATATTTGTCATTGATAATTAAATTTTTTGAAGACTACTACTACAAACCTACTATCTATAAAACAAGAAGACTTAATGACTATTTAAACTACTAATTAATATTTAAAACAAATATTTCTTATTGATAATCTACTCTATAACTGTTACTATCTAATATAATCTACTAATCAACTAAAATAATCAATTGAAACTACGAGATAACTACACTGATATATAAAAAAACACGGGATAACTGCAGTGATATATAAAAAACACGGGATCAATATTTGCCATTGATAATTATACTTTTTGAAGACTACTACAAACCTACTATCTAAAAAACAAGAACGCTTAATAACTATTTAAACTAAATAATATTTAAAATACACGTGACAAATATTTGTCTCTAATACCTAAAAAATTACAAATAGTTGTCACTGATATATAAAAAAACACGGAATACATATTTCTTATTGATAATCTACTATCTATCATTTACTATCTACTATAATCTACTAATCAACTAAAATAATCAATTGAAACTACGAGATAACTGCAATGATATATAAAAAACCACGGGATAACTGCACTGATATATAAAAAAAAAACACATGATTAATATTTCTGTTTGATAATTAAAGTTTTTGAAGACTACTATAAACCTACTATCTAAAAAACAACAAGATTTAATGACTATTTAAACTACCGAGTAATATTCAAAACAAATATTTCTTATTCATAATCTACTGTCCCTCTTTTACTATCTACTATAATCTACTAATCAACTAAAATAATCAATTGAAACAACGAGATAAATGCATTGATATATAAAAAAACACAGGATAACTGCACTGATATATAAAAAAACACGAGATTAATATTTGTCATTGATAATTAAATTTTTTGAAGACTACTACTACAAACCTACTATCTATAAAACAAGAAGACTTAATGACTATTTAAACTACTAATTAATATTTAAAACAAATATTTCTTATTGATAATCTACTATGTAACTTTTACTATCAACTATAATCTACTAATCAAGTAAAATAATCAATTGAAACTACGAGATAATTGCACTGATATATAAAAAAGCACAGGATAACTGGAGTGATATATAAAAAACACGTGACTAATATTTGTCATTGATAATTATAATTTTTGAAGACTACTATAAAACTACTATCTAAAAAAATAAGAAGGTGATATGAACTCCACGGCTGGGAATGGTACTGAACCTGAAGAGGGGTCTGCTGATAATGATATTGGGCCCATTAGTGTTACAAAGACTAGGCCCATTCGCAACACCCAGCTCCCAGCCAAATATCAAGATCACATTCTCTTTTAATAATGATTCCTTTTTACATTCTAGAAGCATGACTCAGCATTTTTATATCGTTGTAATTCTGTTATTACGTATCTTCCTAAGATTTACCCTAGATATGGTATTTCATTTGCTATATAAGTTGTACTTTGTTATCCATTGGGATCATCAATGAAATATATTTGAGTCATTTACATTTTTCAGCATAGGAGGCCATCAGTCCTCGAATTCTGATACTTATCATTGGTGCTTTCATTGCGTTGAATCCCTCTCACAATGAGTGCTCCACCACCGCCACCGGATCGGGTTGAAGAGCTTGCTCGCCAGCTCGCCATGGTTTCTTCTCAGTTGGAGGCTGTTTGTAAACGCCTCAATGATACTCCCATTCCTTCCCAGTCATCTCGTTCCACGGCAGAATCATCATTCCATCCACGATTGAAGCTCGACGTTCCGCGCTTCGACGGCACGGACGCGCACGGTTGGATCTTCAAGATATCACAATTCTTCACTTACCACAAAACCCCGAAGGAGGAGCGCATCACCATCGCGTCCTTCTACCTCGACGGCGCGGCGCTTGCCTGGTACCAGTGGATGTACCGGAATCGTCAAATTGCGTCGTGGGATCAGTTCTTGCGTGCTCTGGAAACTCGTTTTGCGCCAACGGCGTTCGACGATCCACGGGGTAAGCTGTTTAAGTTGACTCAAACTTCTTCGGTGGCTTCGTATCTTGCAGAGTTTGAGGCTCTTGCGAATCGCTTGGAGGGTCTCTCGCAGGCAGATCTGCTCAGCTGCTTCATATCAGGACTCCAGACGGAGGTTCGACGGGAACTTCTCGCCCAGAAACCGACTTCAATTTCACAAGCCGCAGGCCTTGCACGTCTTCAGGAGGACAAGATTCAAGACATTGCTCGCATATCTCGCCAACGGCCAACGACGTCGTGGCAACCTAGCTCTACTCCGCCAAAATTCCCTCCGGAAGCTTCATCGGCGACCAAACCGACGGGTGTGCCACATCCAACGGCCACAAAACCTCGTTTCCGTCATCTTTCAGGAACTGAGATGGATGAGAGGCGCGAGAAGGGACTATGCTTCAATTGCGACCAGAAATGGTCTCGCAATCACAAATGTGGTGCACGAATTTTCCTCATGCTTACTAATGATGACGACATTTCTCCATTTACAGGTGAGCTTGAACAGGCTGCTAGATTACTTGATGGTGGTGGTACGGGGGACGGAGATCCTTCGCCGGACACACCTCAGGCAGCGCAATTAAGTTTACATGCACTTTCTGGTGTTCACTCTGCAGACACGTTTCGGGTTCTGGGTGACATTGAATCACATTCGGTTCGGATCCTGGTTTATGGGGGCAGTACCCACAACTTTATCCAAGACTCCATAGCTTCTGAGTTGGGCCTGGCCCAAGATCCTTTTCCACCCTTTCAGGTCTTGGTGGGCAGTGGGCAAGAACTTGTTTGTACTACTATTTGCCACAATGTGGCTATTATGATACAGGGCCATTCTTTCATTGTGGACTTATATGTGTTGGGCCTCAAGGGAGCTGACTTGGTATTAGGAGCCCAGTGGTTGAAACAACTAGGCCCAGTTCTAATGGATTACAACACCCTCACTATGTCATTTACTCATAAAAACACCACCATCACCCTTCAGGGAGCCAATCCCACGCCAACCATAGGCCTACACTACTTTCACAAATTAGCTCGACAAGAATCACAGGCCCAATTTTTCTCGTTACATATCACAGGCCCATTACCAAATACACCCCTCCCCAAACCTCAAACAGATACCCACCCTACACCAGAGTCCACCATCTCCCTCCCAAATTCAAAACCTTAGTCACCAAATATGCCTTCCTTTTCACTGAACCTACTACACTTCCACCTTCGCGACCTACGGACCACACCATTCCTCTACTACCCAATGCTCCACCGGTGTCCATAAGACCGTATCGTTATCCCCATTCGCAGAAGCTTGAAATTGAGGAACAAGTTGCTAAGTTCCTCAATACCGGATGGATTCAGCCTAGTACTAGTCCATTCTCTTCTCCAGTGCTGCTGTTGAAGAAGAAGGATGGCTCGTGGCGTATGTGTGTTGACTACCGAGCCCTTAATGCTCTTACGGTGCGTGATCGTTTTCCCGTGCCAACTATTGACGAGTTATTGGATGAATTGGGGCACGCACGAGTGTTTTCCAAGCTGGATCTCACATCTGGGTTCCATCAAATTAGAGTGGCACCGGAAGATATTCCCAAGACGGCGTTTCGCACACATGATGGCCATTACGAGTACCGAGTAATGCCATTTGGCCTTTGCAACGCTCCTTCGACATTCCAAGCTACCATGAATGACATCTTCAGAGCTTTACTGCGCAAGAGCGTTATTGTGTTCTTTGATGACATTCTGGTTTTCAGTCCCACGATGGATACTCACTATGATCATTTGGAACAGGTATTCACTATTCTCCAAACTCATAGCTTCCATTTGAAACCATCTAAATGCTCTTTTTGTAAGTCACAAGTAGAATATTTGGGCCACATAGTTTCTGCGGGTACGGTTGCCCCTGATAGTAAAAAAATACAAGCTGTTTTAAATTGGCCAAATCCTAGGACAGTAAAAGGCCTTCGTGGATTTCTGGGATTATCTGGGTTCTATCGTAGGTTCATACTTAATTATGCATTGTTGGCTCAGCCCCTTACTTCCCTGTTGAAGAAAAATGCATTTGAATGGTCACATACAGCTCAGCTAGCCTTTGATAAATTGAAGAATGCTTTGGCAAGTGCCCCTGTGTTAACCCTGCCCAAGTTTGACAAGCCTTTTGTCATACAAACTGATGCCTCTGGTCTTGCAATGGGGGCAGTTTTGTTACAAGATGAGCATCCTATAGCTTATTTTAGTAAGATGTTTTGCCCTCGTCTCTCGAAGGCTTCTACTTACATAAGAGAGCTTCATGCCATTACTAGCGCTGTGAAAAAGTGGCGCCAATATCTCTTGGGAAATTTCTTTGTGATTCAAACCGATCATAGAAGCTTGAAGGAACTCCTTACACAAGTAATACAAACACCTGAGCAGCAGTTTTATCTTTCAAAATTACTTGGTTATCACTATGAAATTCAATACAAAACAGGGAAGTCAAACATTGTTGCTGATGCATTATCACGGTGCTTTGAACCTACTGCAACTGCCCTACAGCTCTTATCTGTACCTCAGTTTCTTTTCATTGATGAATTGCGACAAGAGTTGACTACAAATGCTGAATATCAGTCACGTTATCAGCAAGTGCTTGCTGGAATTGATGACAATTCGGGACTGATAATTTCTAATGGGTTGTTAACAACCATAGGGAGGATTTGGTTGCCTTCCAGCACTCGTTTTAAGTCTATTTTGCTGAAAGAGTTCCATGAGACACCTATCGGAGGACATGGGGGAGTATTGAAAACCCTCAAGAGGCTATCGGATAATTTTTATTGGGACACTCTGAGGAAAGACGTGAAGGAATTTGTGGCTCAGTGCATTGTTTGTCAGCAAACAAAGTACTCAACCAGCAAATCTGCCGGTCTATTGCAGCCTCTACCCATTCCTGCTAATATATGGGAAGATATCTCACTTGATTTTGTGACGGGATTGCCTAATTCAGGGGGATTTTCTGTTATGTTGGTGATTGTGGATAGATTTTCCAAGTACATTCACTTAGGAGCCCTTCCTACTAATTACACAGCATCAAAGGTAGCAGAGTTATTTGTTAACTTGGTCTGCAAATTACATGGCTTTCCGAAGAGCATTGTTTCGGACAGAGATGCCATTTTTATCAGCAAATTCTGGTCTGAATTGTTCAAATTCAGTGGCACATTACTGCGTATGAGTTCCTCTTACCACCCTCAAACCGACGGGCAAACGGAGGTTACTAACCGCACAATTGAGCAGTATTTAAGGGCCTTTGTTCATCATAAACCAGCACTTTGGCACAAGTATTTACCATGGGCTGAGTTCCATTACAACACAGCTTTTCATACTGCGGCAGGTATGACTCCTTTCCAAGCTGTTTATGGAAAACCACCACCATCAATTCTCAGTTATGTGGCTGGTTCTTCGGACATTGCTGCGAGTGATGAACTTTTGAGTACTCGTGATGAGATTCTTGAATTGCTGCGTAGAAATCTATCAAAGGCCCAAAAGAGAATGAAACTGATTGCTGATGGCAAGCGAAAAGAAGTCGCTTATGATGTTGGTTCTTTTGTGCATGTCAAGTTGCAGCCTTATAGGCAAGTTTCTCTTGCTGGTAACAGGTACAACAAATTGGGCAAGCGTTTCTATGGTCCGTTTCGTGTGCTAGAGCGTCTCGGTCCAGTTGCCTACAAATTGGAACTCCCTTCAAATTCCAAAATACATAACGTCTTCCACTGTTCTTTACTGAAGCCTTACTATGGTCCTTTACCACCTGTTGATCCCTTGCTGCCTGCTGATTCAGTGAACAACAATCCAGTAATCTCTCCTTTGACTATCCTGGATTCACGCACTACTTTTGTGGGAGGACAACAGCAGCTTCAGGTCTTGGTCCAATGGAATGGGTTGCTTCCAGAGGACACATCATGGGAAAGTTGGGAAGAATTGAAAACTGCCTACAACCTTGAGGACAAGGTTGATTTTGATGGAGGAGGTATTGATATGAACTCCACGGCTGGGAATGGTACTGAACCTGAAGAGGGGTCTGCTGATAATGATATTGGGCCCATTAGTGTTACAAAGACTAGGCCCATTCGCAACACCCAGCTCCCAGCCAAATATCAAGATCACATTCTCTTTTCATAATGATTCCTTTTTACATACTAGAAGCATGACTCAGCATTTTTATATCGTTGTAATTCCGTTATTACGTATCTTCCTAAGATTTACCCTAGATATGGTATTTCATTTGCTATATAAGTTGTACTTTGTTATCCATTGGGATCATCAATGAAATATATTTGAGTCATTTACATTTTTCAGCATAGGAGGCCATCAGTCCTCGAATTCTGATACTTATCAGAAGGCTTAATGACTATTTAAACTGATTAATATTTAAAACACGCGTGACAAATATTTGTCACTAATACCTAAAAAGGACAAACAATTGTCACTGATTATTTTATTGATAATCTACTGGGATAAGTATTTCTTATTGATAATCTCTTATCTATCTTTTACTATCTAATATAATCTACTAACCAACTCAAATAATCAATTAAACCTATGAGATAACTGCACTGATACATAAAAAACACGGGATAACTGCACTGATATATACAAAAATACGGGGATAACTGCAATGATATATATAAAACCACGTGTTAGCTGTACTGATATATAAAAAAACACGGGATAACAACACTGATATGTAAAAAAAACACGGGATAAATGCACAGATTGTTTTTAAATGATACTTTTATATTTTTAGATTTTAATATTTATCTATTTTAATTTTATTTGAAACTCCTTTTTTATTTACTTTAAATTTGTCTTTATTTTCACAGGGTAATGTTCAGACTATTTAAATATTGTCTAAGTTCATTCATAAAAAAGAACACAACAGCACCCGTGCGTATGCACGGGTATCCTACTAGTATCTTCAGAAATAAAACGCACTGCCGTTTATTACACACGTCGCTCGAATACGTGCCCACTACCAAAGCATCCCCTCCCATTCCGAAAATAAATAAATTCTATTCTATTTACATAATTTAGTTTTATTATGTTTGGTCGTATATATATTAAAAAATATAATAATTTAATGAAACAAACTTTTTTGATTTCATTTTGATTTAATTTTAATCACTGATTATACAAAAATTAAATTTAACTTTAAATTTTTAAAATTTCAATTAATTTTATTTATGTATGAATTAGATTGCCGATTAGGAGAGCCCAAAGAGATCGAGGAGGGCTCTCTTGCCGATTAGAAGACCAATGGACAACTCTATGAAATTATCAATTTGGATATCTTATTAACAATGTCGATTATTCTTTCTTTCTTTTTCTTCTTATACTCTCTTTCTTCCTTTTTTTCTCTTTCTTCTTACACTCTCTTTCCTCATTTTCACTTTTCTCTTACACTCTCTTTCTTCCTTTTTTCTTTTTACTTTACTTTTACTTTTCTCATAAACAATTGTTCTCTTTCTCTCATCACATCACTTTAGTTTTTTAACTAAATTTCTAAATTTATACAAACACTACTCTACAAAAATTACCTAAAAAAATGTAAATGTGTCACACTAAAAAACAAAAAAAAAAGGGTCACCTTTTTGGAAAAAGTTATCACCTTAAAATTTTAATTTTTATCTCCGAAATCTGTTTACACTCTTGTTGATAATCGGCTATCTATCTTTTACTATCTACTATAATCTACTAATCAACTAAAACAATCAATTGAAACTACGAGATAACTGCAATAATATATACAAAAACACGGGATAACTGATCTGATATATAAAAAAAAACACAGGATTAATATTTAAACTACTGATTAATATTTAAAACAAATATTTCTTATTTATAATCTACTATCTCTCTTTTACTATCTACTATAATCTACTAATCAACTAAATAATCAATTGAAACTACGAGATAACTGATATATAAAAAACACGAAATAATTACACTAATATATAAAAAACACGAGATTAATATTTGTCATTGATAATTAAAATTTTTGAAGACTACTACTACAAACCTACTATCTAAAAGACAAGAAGACTTAATGACTATTTAAACTACTAATTAATATTTAAAATAAATATTTCTTATTCATAATCTACTATCTAACTTTTACTATCTACTATAATCTACTAATCAACTGAAATAATCAATTGAAACTACGAGATAACTGCACTGATATATAAAAAACACGGGATAAGTAGTGAGATATAAAAAAACACGGGATTAATATTTGTCATTGATAATTATAATTTTTGAAGACTACTATAAACCTACTATCTAAAAAAACAAGAAGGCCTAATAACTATTTGTTCCGGACTTGGCCGATGGCCCAATCCTTGCAATGGGCCCAAACCGGCCCACCTTGCTGCAGCCCAGCTCGCCAGGAATGCAGCAAAGGCATAGGAATCGCAATCAACGGCCAAAATCGACTCGACTAATCCTACGGCTCAGGGGCGTAGCCTCGCTCTATAAATAGGGGTCAACCCCCACTAGCAGGTACACATTCTGACACATTTCTATACTCTGCTTTGACTTCTCCCTTCCTGACTTTGGCGTCAGATTGTCTTTGCAGGTACAACCCGATCTGAGCTCTGCTCCCGACTTCATCATCAGGTATAGCGACCAAGCATCAGATCGACCTACCCTGATACTATCAAGGTACAGTTCACTATTTAAACTAGTTAATATTTAAAACACACGTGACAAATATTTGTCACTAATACCGTGATATATAAAAAACACGAGATAAATATTTCTTATTGATAATCTACTATCTACTATAATCTACGTACTAATCAACTCAAATAATCAATTGAGTCTATGAGATAACTGCACTGATACATAAAAAAAACACGGGTTAACTGCACTGATATATAAAAAAATACGGGGATAACTGCAAAGATATATATAAAAACACAGGATAGCTGCACTGATATATAAAAAAACACGGGATAACAACACTGATATATACAAAAACACTGCACTGATATATAAAAAAACACGGGATAAATGCACAAATTGTTTTTAAATGATACTTTTACATTTTTAAAATTTAATATTTATCTATTTTTTATTTGAAACTCCTTTTTTTATCTACTTTAAATTTGTTTTTATTTTCACGGAGTAATGTAATATCCTAAAGCAAAAGGACAGCACCCGTGCGTATGCACGGGTATCCTTCTAGTATCTTCAGAAATGAAACACACTACCGTTTATTACACACGTCGCTCGAATACGTGCCCACTACCAAAGCATCCCCTCCCATTCCGAAAAAAAATAAATTCTATTCTATTTACATAATTTAGTTTTATTATGTTTGGTCGTATATATAATAAAAAATATAATAATTTAATGAAACAAACTTTTTTTGATTTCATTTTGATTTAATTTTAATCACCGATTATACAAATATTAAATTTAACTTTAAATTTTAAATTTCAATTAATTTTTTATGTATTCAAAGGAGTTCACCCTCTGCGCTTTGTATCACACATACAAACGCACACAATGCACTTGTATTGTCGGTGTGTCTAGATTGCCGATTAGGAGAGCCCAAAGATCGAGGAGGGCTCTCTTGTGACTGAGGTAAACAACACGAGAAGAGCAATGGACAACCCATAGAGTACAACTAGTACGACGGGGGATATTCATACCGTTTGTACTGTCGCATAGACATTGTACAGGCCAATACATGTCCGAATAAAAGACAAAGCATGAGAACATTGGCGCCCCCGTGGCGCCGCCAGTAAAAACTTCTTTCCCGACGACTTCACAATGTTAAAGAGTTAAATGCTTCTACCAGAGTCATGATGGGAACACACGTTCGAATCAGACAACAGACAGTTACAATGAAGAACCAGGCGCAGAAATGTGCCGGATGCGAGCCATGTTAGTAGACACCATGCAAACCAGGTGTAGGGTTACGTCGAACTCTAAACGACCTTCGGCGAAGCACTGACAGCCAAAACTGTACACTTAAACTACATAGTAGTAGACACCATGTCCCCATACAATGCAATTATTGGGAGGCTAACACTCAACTGCCTCGGGGCCATCATGTCCTATGTCCACCTTTGTGACAAGTACCTTTCCGGCGGCAACTGACCACACGAAGGTGTTACGAGGCCAACTTGAGAAAGAAAGGCTCCAGAGTTGGCTCTCTCCAACGTGATTGCAACCTTCTAGAAGCAAAAGCAATAAAAGGAAAAGCATGAATCCAAGAAAAGGCATGACCTTGTACTTAACAAGTAACAAAAAGAACGAGGAGAACAAACCTGACCACACGACCTTGGATCTCTAGTACTTATGATTCATTTGTTTTACCTTTGTTGAATGACATTTTTCAGGACTGATTGTAATTCAGTTAAGACCGGAAAATCAAGAATGATCAACTTTCAAATGAAGTATCACTACGACAACCTTCGGAGTAGCCCAAGCTTCGACTCCATTTTTTCTCTGTGGCCTCAAGCGATATGTTGGGTTTCCCCAGATTGAATTCAAGAGGTCGGTCTAAAGCCAAGAGCTTGACCAACCCAAAATTGGACTCGGTTTTCCCTCTCTGTCCTCGTACAGTACGTTGAGTTTCCCCTGATCAAATTCAAGAGGTCAGTCTAAACACAAGAGTTTGACCAAACTTGAGCATCGACTCGATTTTCCCTCTCCATCCTCGTGCGGTAAGCTAGGTTTCCCCTTATCAAATTCAGGAGGTCGGTCTAAAGCCAAAAGCTTGACAAAACCCATGCATCGACTCGGGGTTCCCTCCCTGTCCTCGTGCGGTATGTTGGGTTTCCCCTGATCGAACTTAGGAGGTCGGTTTAGAGCCAAGAGCTTGACCAACTCTGAGCATTGACTCGGTTTTTCCTCTTCGTCCTCAAGCGGTACATTGGGTTTCCCCTGATCGAGTTCAGGAGGTCGGTCCAAAGCCAGGAGCTTGACCAAACCAGAGCATCGACTCGGTTTTTCCTATCCTTTCTGGTGCGGAACATTGGGTTCCCCTGGTCGAATTCAAGAGGTCGGTCTAAAGCCAAGAGCTTGACCAAACCCGAGCATCAACTCATTTTTCTCTCTATTCTTGCGTAGTACGTTGGGTTTCCCCCAATCGGATTTAGGGGTCGATCTAGAGTCAAGAGCTTGACCAAACTCGAGCACCGACTCGGTCAAGACAAAGTTCAAAGATTTTAAGACAAACATTAGTTTAATTACAAAAACCCATAGAGGCCGAAACCATTACAAGCAAAGAAACCAAGACGGTTCGAGTTTAATAACAATGCTTCTCTCTCATCTTTCTTTCTCCATTTCAAATTACCATCTTTTCCCTCATTTTTCCTAAGGTTATCCTACATTTCCAGCTAAAAAGCTGGACAATATTTTCCTAAATGGGTCACCAAAATCATAGATTGACTACCGAAATTGCTAGTCAAAACAACGAATAGGTTGTCAAGAAGATATGGTTAGATATTTTTTGATCCGTAGATGGAGTGACAAGCACCACTCATAAATTTATACACTCAAAGTAGAGATTTTGAGTTCAAATCCAGGTAACCACAAAAACTGTCCAAACAATGCCAGTCTTACCAATTAGGTCTAAGTGGTAAATGCACTACATCTAAAGGAACAAACTCGACTAGCACTCAGGTTTGATCTCTGACGATGGAACAATTTGAGGTCATACTTTACTTTCCTCCTGACCGACTTTTGGATTAGTCATGTCTTTTTGCCCTGAACACTGGAATGGAGTCGAAGGCCCCTAAACTAAAAAAATAAGTGTAATAAGCAAAAGACTAAATTAGTTTTAGAATAAATTAAAAATCAAAGAAGCCAATCAACTTGACATACGTTAACCAACATCGATTCGCTCAGTGCACAAACTCGGTTTTGGCCAGTGCGAAATTTGATCCTAAGCACAAGCAAAAATTAATCTTTTGTTGAAACACTCTGTGGATAGGCAACGATGATAAAAGAAAAAAAAACTGGACATAGATAATAACTAAGCATAATTTAAACCAATGAATAACTTAAAGATTAAACATGTGCCCATTAAATTGAAAAGGAGCCATTGTAAGAGTTATTTAGAGTTATAATTACAAGTTGTACAAATATGCAAGATTATTCCATCTCCGCTCTTCACCCTACCCATCCCATAAAAAAAAATCAAAAGGTTGAAAAAAGATATAAGCTACAAAAATTTTTCTTTTTCTTTTTTTTTTCTTGTCTTTTCTGTATTTTTTTCTCCAAATTGATTTTGTTTTGGTATATTTAGCTCAAACTTCCTGTGAGGTGTCGGTGGAGGATAGAGGGAAGCAAGTGTCCTCGCCACCAGTGTTCCATAGAAAATGAGCATAGTTTGCAGCATAATAAGAATTGCTAGGTTCAGCTGAAATGGCCTCTAGATATGTCTCTTCTGCAGCCCACAAATCGTTCCTCACTTTCCATAGGAAGGTGGCGTATTTATTATACGCCTCTCCATCCGGTGGTTCCACCTCAGTCGCTCTCTTGAAGTACTCTTCCGCCCTGTGTGTTCAAAGCATAAGCCAAATGTCAATACCACCCGTTACACAACTACTTTTTCACATGTAGATTGCAATTGAAAGCCAAAAAATTCAATTACTTTGTATCTATTTCACATGCCTTAGTAATAGTCAACTAGAATACGTGTGAGATATTTTCTTATCATGCACGAGGACCTCACGTGCGTAAGACGATAGACCCCGCTCATCATGAACAGTGCCACAGTGGTACAGGGAAACTAGACCTCATACTCCTCTGTCAATATTCAATTAAACAAAAATCAATTTTGTTTTTTTCTCCCAATTTGGTTAGATTTTCCGCGACTAAAATCAGCTTCGCCCCAATAATATATGTTCGCTAAATCGAATATCTCCGAATAAACCTTAGAAAAATCTAGTTTTTCGTAAATAAATAAAAAAGAAAATACAGTTTAAATTACATATATATATTTTTAATTATTTAAAATCAAATTTTCTTTTGAAAATTTCGTTTTTTAGTTTTCCACGTGTTCTTCGGAGCACATCGGAGATAATTCAAACAGACACTACTAATTGTGGAAACATCCTTAAGTGAAAATTTGATTCTTAATCTTAATTAGTCACCTTGTAAGATGATCATAACCCTATGTAATAAACATGAAATCAAATTCATAAAAAACAATTATTACTAGGAAACAAACAACAGTAATAACATATGAAGAAGGTGGTATTAAAAACGTTAACTAAAACCAAAGAAGCTACCAAAATTAGGAAGCAAAACGACGAAACTGAGAGTGAAACTTGAAATTATGAATGAATGAATGTGAGTAAAGTTTTGAAAAACGATAGTGAAAGAAGAAAGATGCAATACGCACCTGTCATAATCATGTGCAACGATGTAGAGAAACTGGGCATAGTTGGCAAGAAGAAGAGGATTGTTGTGTTCTTGAGATAACGCCGTTTGATAAACAAGCTCTGTACTCAAGTACTCAGCATAGTCATCGGATTCTATCCTCGCCGACACTGGTGAAACGAATCGTTTCATATCCTCTCGATCTAAACTCACCTCCATTCTAGAAGCTTCTTCCACCATAGAATCCCACAACTTCGTTTCTTCTTCTTCTTCCTTCCCTGACACCGACTCTGTTTTAAAAACACCGTTATCTGGAACAATCGTTCCACTTTGGAACCGGTCACCACCATCAGTTCCACTTGTAACCGGTCGGAATTTCCCTCCCCCGCCATTTCCACCATCGACTGAGGCTGTGTTATTTCCGTTAAGGGAAAACGACTTAATGGAAGATGAATCGAATTTACGAAACTCGCCGTGACTCTCTTGGTCATGAAATTCGACAAGAGAAGTTGACTCCGGCGGTGGTGCAACGGAGGCGAAGGCGGCGTTGTTTGTCATTGAGTGAACGGTGAAATTTGCAAGGAGGATCATGACGTAAACCATGAGAGTTGGTGTTTGAGAGAAAATTTGTTGAAATAACCATACAAAAGAAGCGTGCATTTCCTTTTGTACCCTTTCGAGAATCCCTTGTAAATCTTCATATAACAGAGCCTCTCTCATTTGTAAACTGAAGCTATGAAGCTCTCTGATGATGAAAACCATTGAAGAAAAAGCTTTCTTCACAGAACAATACGCAGATTCCCCTACCTCTCTGAACTCTTCTTTCAGCTTAAGCTTCTTTTTGATGATTCTAAGAGAAAACGGAAGCCCAACGCTGTTAGCCTTTCTTTGAATATTCGCCGGAATTAACTCAACGCCGCCTGTCCAAGGTGGTTCGAACTCCGGCAAAAAATTAATCGCAGAAGAGGAAGTTACTTCGCGGTGATCAGAGTCTATTACATTGATGTCGTTTGAAAGCTGGAATCTGAGAGCTAATTCTTCGATCTTCTTCGCGAATTCTTCATCGGAGAATGACTCTAAGTTTGCGCTGAAAGCCCTTCTTATGGTTCCCTTCCGCGTGGTGGAAATTGCGTAGTGATCGAAAGATCTTGACCGTTGAAGAAGGTGAGTAGATCGAAAGAGGTTTGAGCCGTTCACGAATCGACACACTAGAGGATTTGATCCTCCGGTGTTGCGAATTCGTTGTTTCGAAGACGGAGATGAAATTGCAGAGGCTAGTGTTTGAGATGAAGATGGAGAATGTGACAATTGCAAAACCTTAAGTTCCATAATGGGAAATTGTTTATTTAGGATAGGGAAAAAACGAGTGAAGAAGAAGAGGAATACGAATCGGAGTTTCCAAATGTTGAAACTTTCAAAAGGCTTGAGAAATAGGTAAACTGGAACCACGAAAAGTCTTAGCCTTTTTTCCTTTGAACTCACTCTAACCTGCAAAATCAAACAAACAGATTCGTTGGAAAAAGGCACAAAGAAAATGAAAATAATAAAATAAATTTCGGCCGAAAGGTTGTGAACGTGAAAATCTAAATGAAAATTCACTTTATCGAAATTCATTCAAGTAAGAAGCAAGCATGAATTTGTAATTGTAATTTTAATAATAAAAAATAATTAAGTGAACAAGCGCGTGATAATGATTACAATTGCCATGAAAATAGGATCAGAGAACGCGGGACTCGAGGGGAACGAGATCCGAGAGAATGGAAGTGTGATTGTGAACTTACATAGACGGTAATTGAAGCGGTGTTCTGTTTTATTTAGCGGCGGCTATATACTCCGACAAGGGCAACGACGGAGACGAAGCGCAGTGGGTTGCGGCTTCGGTTTATATCGAAAGAGGGAAATGCACATGGGTGTGATGTATATATAGGCAAAGGAAGAAAGAGGAGGAAAAATATCAGTAGGTTCTGACCGGCTGCGACGGTATTAGTGGCACTGTATTTCATACAGACCGTCATGGTGCCTTACAGCTGCATCAGGTTACCGGTCTTTAGTATGGGACCCGCCATTTGCAATTTGCCATTGCTAATGCACTCAGTCCCCACTATGGCAGTGTTGTTTTTTCCACCGTTAAATTTGGGGAATTACCCTCTGAATTTGTGTTTATCTCTCTCTTTTTATATATTCTTTCTCGTTTTATTTTCTTTTATTTTTCTCTATTTTTATTTTCTCTCTCATCAAAAAAAGATTAAAATTAGGGAGAAGTTTCTGCCAAAAAGTTAGAGGATCCATTTCCGTTAAATTTGAAGATACGAAAAGTCAGAAGAGTTTCAGCAACAGTAATATTTTTAGGAATTTGGATCTTTACGGCATGTAGAGGGTGCAGCAAACCGTTAGATTTAGAGAGAAAGTTGATGTGTTGTTCTCTCTCTAGATCTAACGGCGCAGCAACTTACTGCACCCAGTTGCTGCACCCTCTAAAGTATGTAGAGGATCCAAATTCATATTTTTAGTTTTGAGGCTGTGGTTATTTTGTTTTATTTTTTTTAATAAAAAGCAAGATTATGATTTGCTCAATTTATTCTAGTACTTTAAAGGGCTCTTCTCAACCATGTTTGATTCTATGGTGATTATAATTCATTTTGATAGAATTGATTTTACAGAATTATTTTAGTTAAAAGTGAGTTAAACATGATATAATTATTGTTTAGACACTTTTACTAAAAATTAAAAGTGAGTTAAAATTGAGTTAAACATGAAATTACTAAAGCAAGTCTCAAATTAAAAATTCATTAAAAATTTAAAATTTAATAAAATAGAGAATAAAAATAATAAATTAGCATAAAAATACTAAATATGAAGTATCTAAATTAAATTTACATAATAGAGACATTAATAGAGTTTTTTTATTAATTTTATGTAAATTTATTAAATTAAAAATAACTATCTACATGGTATTTCAACTTTTAAAATAAAATTTATAATAAAATAATTTTTTAAAATACTTTTGATCAATTTTTTATATGTAACGAAAACATCTTAATATTGCATATATTACTAATTCAATCAAAATATTTATCTTATGTTTTTTTTTTCAAGTTTTATTGCATAGTTGCATTTGCAGAAAATTGTATTATAATAAAAAGATTCAATTAGTTGAGAAACTACCAGATAACTGCACTGATATATAAAAAACACGGGGATAACTGCAGTGATATATAAAGAAACACGTGATTAATATTTGCCATTGATAATTATAATTTTTGAAAACTACTATCTAAAAAAACAAGAAGACTTAACGACTATTTAAACTGATTAATAATTAAAACACACGCGACAAATATTTGTCACTAATACCACAAAAAGGACAAATAATTGTTACTCATATATAAAAAACACGGGATAAATATTTGTTATTGATAATCTACTATCTATCTTTTACTATCTACAATATTCTACTAATCAACTCAAATAATCAATTGAAATTATGAGATAACTGCACTAATACATAAAAAAAGATTGGACAACTGCACTGATATATAAAAATACTGGGAAAACTGCAATGATATATATAAAAACAAGTGATAGTTGCACTGATATATAAAAGAAACATGGGAAAACAACACTGATATATAAAAAAACATTACACTGATGTATAAAAACACACGGGATAAATGCACATATTGTTTTTAAATGATACTTTTAAATTTTTAGTTTTAATATTTATCAATTTTTTATTTGAAACTCATTTTTTATCTACTTTAAATTTTTCTTTATTTTCATGGGGTAATGTTCAGACTATTTAAATACTGTCTAAATTCATTCATAAAAAGAACACGACAGCACCTGTCCGTATGCAAGTCATCCTCTATATTTTACAATTGATTTTAGATTAATGAGATTTCAAATTAACGTTTCTATTTGAGAAAATCGTATCACGTAACGTGATCAGCCCCGTGCAGGGTATAGTACTGGTTATAATAAGAAAGATTCCATTAGTTGAGAAAGGGCACACTTTCTCGTGGAACCAAAAAAATAGAGCAAGCTTTTTTTTGTTGATAAAATGGATCTTTAGGGAGCCTAGTAATTATTGTCAAAAAAAGGGAGCCTAGTAATTATATACAAAAAAGGCTCAATTTTTATATCATCTGTTACCACTAACCTAGCTGCCACAACACTTTACAGTAGCAGCCAACACATTTTACAGTAGCAGCCAACAGAGGGAAATAGAAGATGAAAGAAAGATAAAAAGGAAGAGTAGTAAGGGAAGGTGAAGAATTAAATTAAGATATTAAGATATTTAGGATTCAATTTTTTTAATTGAATAATAAAATAATAATAAAAAAAGCTAAAATGATTTTGTGGAAAAGACACTGTGAACGAGTATAACTTAAAATTAGATATATTAAAATTATATTTTACTTTACTAATGACGGATAATAAATTTAATAAAATTAAGAAGAGTAAAAATGACTAAAAAATGAGACGTTATAAGTCGTAAGCTCAAACACTACTTGAAATAGCGTTTTAAAAAACACTATACCTAAAAACTACTACTTGCCAAACATGTATAATTTGTCCATCCCCTATCCGTTAGTCAAATCCCGTATAAACTTACGAAACGGAGCTGGAGTGTTGCTAACACTTCTGATTCTAGATTCATTGAACCTAGACACTTTGTGTATTCAGCTAATTAACTCTTGTAACCTCCTCAAACTAGCTAGAACCGTTTCTTACCAACGTAACTATCATGCAGACTTGGCATTTTTATTCTCTATTACTTCTCAACCAATCGAATGGGTTTGTAAAAAAAAAAAAAAACAGTCAAAAGGGTTCGAATCGTGATTTTAGGGCTTTTTAGTCGTAAGATTATTCTTCTAGACATTTACTTTAGACGATATATAACATGCACGATGAGTGACAATTATTTGTGGAAATGTCAATAATTAAGACTTTAGACAAGTATATATAACACAAATTCTACAATTATTTGCAATATTAATTTAAACTAACGGAAAACATTCTACATAATCACCCCCTCTATATAATTACCTCATAGTAGGATCTCGAGTTATTCAATATTTCTTTGTTATCTAAGTGGAAATGCCGGGCTTTGACGGATACTAATGTCTGCTGGAGCCGTTTGTTGAGACATCGTTATGGGGACTATGCTACTACTTTTGTTCATAACTCGGCTGAAGATATATCTAGCCGGAACTCGAGATCAATTTGGTGGAGAGACTTGGTAAAGTTGGATGACAATCTTGAGGAACGGCGAAGGTTCGCGTGGTGTATTAAAAGGGGGCTTGGTGACGGAACCTCCATTAATTTTTGGAAGGATCAATGGCTAGCCATAGAGCTGTTATTCAAAATTTTTCCATTGTTATGTGATGGGGAAGGGCAGCAGAAGCTCTTGGTGGCTGACTTGGGTGCTTGGAATGGTGAAGTTTGGGTGTGGTCTACACCGTGGCGGCATCACACAGATTCGGTTCGGGTGGCTGAAGGCCAAATTTTGGACAGCATTTTACAGTCAGTTAAGCCGACTAGAGGAAGGAAAGACGCATGGCTATGGCCACATGATACTTCCAAGAGTTTCACGGTAAAATCTTTTTATCATCAGCTGTCTTGTAGTGACATATCTTCCAACATTTCGAACCATCGGCACTTGTTAGGGGGACTATGAAAATCTATTGTCGCTTCGAAGGTTGTAGTCTTCGGGTGGAGGTTACTGTTAGATTCCTTACCAGTGCGTGAGCAGCTGTTGCACAGGAACGTCATCCACTCCGAGCTAGAAGTTGGTTGCTCGTTTTGTAATTCCTCTCGCGAGTCTGTCGAACATCTTTTCATCACTTGTGGTTTTGCACATTCTGTTTGACATATTGTAGGTACTTGGCTAGGTGTTGACGTGGATGTCTCTCTGGGTGTGGAGAATTTCTTTAGTAATTGTGGCCAGTGGTGTACAGGGAAGAAAGCAAAGCGGGTGAAACATCTCTTCTGGTTAACTACTTGTTGGAGCATTTGGCTAGCTAGGAACGGAGTCATATTCAAAGAGGAGGAACCAAATATAGAGGGGGTTGTTAACCGGATCAAGAACTTATCTTGGAGTTGGTGTCTTTATAAACTCAACTGTAATTCATCTTTGTCTGTATCTCTCTGGTGGCCTAACCCACTTACATTTCTTAACAATCTGTAATCTAGTAGGGGAGAAATAGTGGACTAGGTTGTTGTTTTCCCACTGTGGTGCAGGTTGTACGAGGTACTCGTTTTCCTTCCTGAGTCTTTTTCCCATTGGATTTTGGCTCAATGAGGTTTTAAGGAGGCCCTCCCCCTTTCCTATATCTCCATTGTAAGGGTTGGGCACCCCTTGTGCTCCATTCAATGAATTTTTTGCTTATCTAAAAAAAAAAACCTCATAGTAGGAATATATTGGGCTGGACTTTGCAAGGCTCGAGTCTATGGTCTATGTTGAAAATATTAGGTCCGAATTTGACTTGTGGCTTTTCCGAAAGTCTATTTAAAAACTCATTTCACTATTATTTTTTACTAAAGACTGTAACACCTGAGTGGTGTAGACTTTGGTAAATAGGCTAACAAACTAACATGTCAATGAGATTAAGTTCTAATTTAAGATCTAACAAGACCTTTTAGAGAATTATCTTTATATGAAATTCTATTTAAATTGTTTTATAATAATACCTTTAAATATTTAGTCAAAAAATAATACCATTAAATATGTCAATAATTGATGTTGGTCAATGTGTATATATTAACAAAAAAATGCAAGCAAATCTATTAAAAGTGCAAAATTTAATAGGCTTAAATATATGTTACCCCCCCTACAAATATGCCCATTATCCATTTACACCCCTACAAAAAAAAACATTTAAAATAAACCTTGCAAATATTAAGTGTTTCTGGTTACTCCCCCGCTGTTAGTTTTAGCTAACAACGTTAAGTCTATGCTGACTTAGCAAAAAAAACTTTTAAAATAAACCTTGTAAATATAAAGTGTTTCTAGTTACCCCATTGCAAATATTAAGTGTTTCTAGTTACCCCTACAAATGGCAGTCAAGTCAGCATAGACCTAACGTTGTTAGCTAAAACTAACAGCAGAGGGTAACTAGAAACAATTAATATTTGCAAGGTTTATTTTAAAAGTTTTTTTACAGAGGGTAAATGGATAATTGTTGGGGATAAACACGTGAAAGGGACAAGAAAGGAAGTGGCGGCGCTAAAGGACAAGAGGAATAAGTAGGGCAATATAATATTAGGTAAAAGCTGCACTGAATTTCATAAAGATAGGTTATAAATTACATGCTACTGACGTCTATATTTATATACACTGAAACAGGCCCAGGCCCATAATTTCGACTGGCCCATTTCGACTAGGTTTCTAACTACACCTATTATTATTACAAGCAATAGAATTACAAGGCATATCTCAATATTCCCTCCTAATTCACATTGCTGAGTGACATCATCCCAAGCATTGTTCTTAGTTCTTCGAATCTTCCCTTTTGCAATGGCTTGGTCATTGCATCAGCTACTTGAAGTTCCGAACAGCACTATTCCAGATTCAGCTTCTCATTGTTTACTTGATCACGCAGGAAGTGATATCTGGTCTCTATGTGCTTCGACCTACCATGTGCGACAGGGTTCCTTGCGAGATCTATCGCAGACTTGTTGTCGATCAACAACTTCATTGCTTCGACCCTGTGCACTCCAATTTCGACCAGTAGCATGCTCAGCCATGATGCTTGACATGCTGCAAAGGAAGCAGCTACATACTCTGCTTCACAGGAGGACAATGCAACAATACTTTGCTTCTTCGAGCACCAAGAGATGGGTGTCGATCCATACATAAAGACATACCCACTTGTGCTTTTTCGATCACTCCTGTCTCCACTCCAGTCGGAGTCAGTGTAGCCAAACACTTCATTACCATTCTTCGACACACTCTTGCTAGGGAACAGAATACCATAACTTTGTGTTCCATTTACATACCTTAGTACTCTTTTTGCAGCTACCATGTGAGAGCTTTTCGGCTTCTCCATGAATCTGCTGATCATTCCGACACTAAACATAATGTCAGGTCGAGTGTTGCACAGGTACCTTAGGGAGCCCACGATCTGTTTGAACAAGGTGGCATCTACTTCAATCCCTTCGTCGTCTTTCGACAGCTTCCTGCTAGTGTCTGATAGTGTCGAAACTTCCCTGCAGTTGCTCATGTCGAATCTTTTCAGGATATCAGCTGCATACTTCGACTGGTGCAGGAGTATACCCTTACTTGTCTTGGTAAACTCCATCCCCAAGAAATATGATAGATGTCCCAGATCACTCATTTCAAATTTTGACATCATCACTTTCTTGAAGGCTTCGACTTCGACTTCATTGCTGCCAGTTACAAGTAGATCATCTACGTACAGGCACAACAACAACTGAGTCGAAGTTCCATTCTTCTCGATTGACTTCAACTCGTCAATCATTGCTTCCTTCCACTGCTTGTGACTAAGGGCTTGCTTCAGGCTCACTGGTTCTGCTTCTGCCATTAGTGCAAAGTGTGTCAGGTCTCCCTCTGCTGTAATAGCAGAATCTGGGTAAGTGTCGAATCCTTCTAGTCTTACTGATCTCTGCCTTTCCCTTTGCGACCTTCTTAAAGGTTCGACAGCAATGGGTTCTTCTGGCTCTTCAGTTTCGACCTCTTCATTCTGATCATCTCGATCAGAGACTTCGTCGAAGTCCATCATTGTAGGTTTCTCACAGCCTTCTTCCCAGTTCCAATGTTTCGACTCATCTACTACGACATCTCTGCTTTTCACTATTTTCTTCTGCACAGGATCATACAGTTTGTATGCTCTTGTCGAATGATAGCCAACAAGAATCATTTGTTGTGCTCTATCATCCAGCTTGCTTCTTAGTTGCTCAGGGACATGTCTATAGCATACTGAGCCAATTATTCTGAGATGCTTGACACTTGGCTTTCTTCCTAGCCAAGCTTCTTCAGGTGTCTTCCCAGTCAATCTCTTTGTGGGACATTTGTTCAGAATATACACTGCTGTGGCTACAAGTTCTCCCCATAGACTATGAGGTAGTTTCTTCTCCTTCAACATGCTTCTTACCATGTTGAGGATGGTCCTGTTTTTCCTCTCAGCAGTACCATTATGCTGAGGCGTGTAAGGTGCAGTGACTTCATGCACAATTCCTTCTTTCTCACAGAATTCGACAAATCCATGAGAATTGTACTCACCACCTCCATCGCTTCTAAGGGTTTTGATTGTGCATTCACTCTGCTTTTCAATCATTACCTTAAACTTCTTGAATATTTCTAGTACTTCACTCTTCCTTTTGATCAAATACACCCAGGACATTCTAGTGTATTCGTCAATGAAGGTGACAAAGTACTTATTCCCTCCTAAGGAACATACTTCGAAAGGACCACAGACATCAGAAAATATTACCTCTAGCTTCTTCTCTGCTCTGCTAGGTACTTCTGATTTAAACGAGTTTCTTGGTTGCTTCGACTTGCAACAACTCTCGCAAACTTCGACAGGTACTTTTACTGCAGGCAACCCATGATTCATCTTCTTTTCATGTAGTTGACTCAAGCTCTTGAAGTTGAGGTGGCCAAATCTCCTGTGCCATCTCCAGTGCTCCTCTTCGACAGTACTCTTGAGGCAATGTTCTTCGACTACTTGCAATTTGATCTTGAAGGTTCTGTTATTCTGCATTAACACCTTCAGGATCAACTTCTTGGTCGAATCAAACAGGCTGAGACTGTTATCACCCATTTCGACGGTGAATTTCTTCTCGATCATCTGCCCAATACTTAGCAGATTGCTCTTCATAGCCGGTACATAAAATACCCCTTGGATGTAGCACCACTTGCCATCTTTCGACATGAACTTTATGGTACCTACTCCTTCAGCAGTAACTCTACTGTTATCTGCAAACCTTATCTTTTTGCTTATCTGCTCCAGTTCGATAAACCACTCCTTGTGACAACACATGTGATTTGAGCATCCTGTGTCGAGATACCATTCGACAGACTTCTCTTCAGTCGAATTTGTATCAGCCTTCAACAACAGTAATTCTGGGTCAGTAGCTGTCATGAATGACAATTCTTCATCATCATTGCTGGCAATGTTGGAGGCATTACCAGTGTTTCCACTGCCCTGCCACACACACATTGCACAAGTATTTTGAGCATCGCAGGTGAATCCACTTATACAAGTGTTCCCACTATTTTGCTCGCTACTTTCAGCAATTCCTTCATCGAGTCGAATCTCATCTTCGACAGCCATCAACATTAACTCCTCTGAGTTAGATTCTGAGTCACCATCATTAGCAAACTTGGCTTCTGCTTCTTTATCCCTAGGAACTTTCTTGTTTTTACACTTGTTCCTATAATGCCCAAATTGCTGACAGTTATAACACTGAACTTTCGACAGGTCTCCCTTCTTCTTGTCGAAAGATCCCTGTTCTTTCTTCTTACTGCTTGATCCCTTTTCTCTACCCTTCTCCTTGTTGCCTGCCTTCCAATTTCTCTTAGAGGAGTATGAAAGCAAGGCTTGTTCAGTTTCTTTCTCTGAACTTCTCTGCCTTATTCTCAATTCATGAGCCTCTAAGGAATCCTGAAGTTCATCTAACTTCAATGTATCTAGGTCCTTGGATTCTTCGATAGCAGTAACAACGTAGTCGAATTCCAGGGTTAAGGATCTGAGCACCTTTTCGACTTTATTTACTTCAGTCACAGTTTCACCATTACCTTTCATTTGATTAGTTAATGCTACTAACCTCGTAATGAAATCTCCAATCGATTCTCCATCTGTCATCTTCAAGCCCTCGTACTGCTTCCTGAGCGACTGTAGACGTATCTTCTTCAGCCTATCTGCTCCTCCATACGAGTTCTTTAGGATGTCCCAAGCTGCCTTTACTGAATCACAGTCGATGATCAGGTTCAGGATGTTGGAATCAACGCATTGGTGAATCAAAAACAGCCCTTTTCCATCTTTCTTCCTCAGCGAATGGTGGTTGTTCCTTACCGCTTCAGTGGCGTTTGCTGCCAAGGGTGGAACACCATCATTCACGACATCAAGAACATCTTGATATCGAAACAGCACCTTCATCTGCGCACACCAACGTTCATAATCCTTTCCGTCGAAGATTGGGAGGTTCCCCGGAATACCTCCACCAGAGTTGTCTCGCGCTGCCATGAATCTTGATAGATTTTGTAAGGATCTAACAAGCTCTGATACCAGTTTGTTGGGGATAAACACGTGAAAGGGACAAGAAAGGAAGTGGCGGCGCTAAATGACAAGAGGAATAAGTAGGGCAATATAATATTAGGTAAAAGCTGCACTGAATTTCATAAAGATAGGTTATAAATTACATGCTACTGACGTCTATATTTATTTACACTGAAACAGGCCCAGACCCATAATTTCGACTGGCCCATTTCGACTAGGTTTCTAACTACACCTATTATTATTACAAGCAATAGAATTACAAGGCATATCTCAATAATAATGAACACATTTCTATGGGGGTAACATTTATTTAAGCCAATTTAATATAATAAACTAATAACAGTAATAATATTTTTTTGTATTTACTTAAGTCGGTCAGGTTGACAAAAAATGTTTTTTCTATGACTTGTAGTCCAGTCTTTTATGATAACAGGCTTCTAAAAATGTCTTGGTCTTGTCTGTTTTCTTAAAAAAAGTCTGGTCTTGTCTGTTTTTTTTTTTCAAAAAAGTCTCTTTATCGGGAAACATAATCTCAACTTAATTCAAAGATACTTTTAGAAAAACATAATTTAGTTGTCTAAAAACAATTAAATATTAATTCCATTTTTTTTACTTATATATGAAACTAGAGGAAGAGCTTTTTGATGGGAATCCAATGTTAGAAAAGGAAAAGATAAATCATAATTGAAAAGAATGTTGTATAATTTTTTTATTTACGATATCGAGAAGACTAATGTCAGTAAGTAAAAAGCAACTTTCTTTTATTAGAGACAAATCTTAGTATATTGGTTTTTTTTATAAGCAATAATTTCATTGAAAGGGAGCATAAGGGGTGCCCAAACCCTTATAATGGGGAAAAAGAAAATGGGGAGGGCCTCCTCAAAACCTCCTTGAGTCAAAACCAATTGGAAAAAAAACTCAGGGAGGAAAAAGAGTACATCGTACAATCTTAGTATATTAGTTGTTTTTTTAGTATTTTTTTCTTCACGGGGAAAAAGACTCGGGTTTTGGAGGGTATGGCTTTGCAGGACTTAGTCTATATTTTAACATGTATTTGAGATTTTAAAAAGTTGAAAGAACAACAAGATAGATAATTATAAAATATTGTTAATCAAACTTCATTTTTGTTTAGAAACATTTTATAACTTCCTAACTGAAAATCAAGTTCTCACCTCCCCTCCCCTCCCCACCTAAACCCTCCCTTCAAACATACCCATACGAGTTGAGCTACCCAACGTTGTAAAAATCGAATTTCTTATAGTCACTTATATATCGGAACATATCTGCTGTTGATTTTTATTAGTAGATAAATTCTGTTGATTTTAATAAAAAATTAAAACGATATTAATTTTTGTAAGTATTTTTTTCTTGCATTGATGCTTGTTTAATATTTCAGTCACTCTTTGCAAATAGATAAATGAACAATTTTTTGGCGGAAGAGATGGCCAAAAGGCCAAATAAGCATAATTTAAGTCAACATAATATTGACTCCTAAAGATCAGAAAATATAGTAAATATAGTCATTTGTTTTTATTTTAAGTTTTAATACATATAAGTTATGTAAATGGGTTACCTTTGTTTAGAATAGGTTGTACATCATCGCCAAATTTTATATTGGTAATTTATCCAATAAATTCGACAATAGTAAAAATAATAGTTATATAAGATGTTTTTTTACTAAAAATAATTTATATATGATGTTGATAAATAAGGTAATATCTTCATTGTCACCAAGTTCGATTCTCGCAGTGGACAAACTTAGTATTCGTCGGTGCAAAATTTAATCCTAAGAATGAGCGGAGACTAGTCTTTCATTGAAAGCGTTGGGACACTTCGTGGGTAGCCAACAATGGTCCGAACTAAAAAATCATTACCACCGGGTCTGGCGCAAATGGTTAACACGCATGCTGCGTGAATGTTGTAAACCCTGATATGTCAAGGTCTATCCAAAAAAAGTTTATCATTATCATTTGCCAATATGGTTTTTTACATTAATAATGCATTGGAATAATGTTAATGTAGTTAGGATCGATAAGGCCTAACTCAAGTAGCTAATGTCGATATTGTTAGGTTGGATATCATCACCCATATTTGAACCACAGGACCTTGCAATTATGTGTGAGTTTCATGTGGTGTATGCCACTCCATCTACATACAAAAAAAAGTTAATGTAGTTAGGTGGCATTACACGTTGAGTCTGCGAGTAATATGGAAATTAAAGGATTGTCGAGTTCTTTGTCAACATCCAGAAGAAAGAAACAAAGAGCAACAAATGTCATTTATGTGGAAACTTTGGACATTTCCAAAATGATTTCCCTAGACGTAAGGCTTGGTTCAAAAAGAAAGGTGAGTTTAGTGCTTAGGTATGTTTCGAATCAAATTTAACTAAAGTTCTCCATAATAGGCTTGATTATGGATGTACAACCCATGTTTCTAAAACGATACAGGGATTCCTTACGATCCAAACCATAAAGCCAAATGAAAAATTTGTCTCTTTGGGGGAATAGGCAAAAAGTTCCAGTGGAAGGTGTCGGGACTTATCGTTTGATCTTGAACACTGGGCACCATTTTAATTTATTTGAGAGTTTGTATGTACCTAATATTTCTAGGAATTTAGTTTCAACTTTTAGACTTGATATTAATGGATACTCTTATAGATTTGGTAATGGTTGTTTCGGCTTGTACAAACATAACAGTATAATTGGTTTGGGTATACTTTGTGATAGTTTATATAAACTGAACCTTGATAATTTATATGCTGAAACACTTATGGCACTGCATCATAATGTTGGCACTAAACATGGTTTAGTGAATGAACGCTCTGCTTAATTGTGAAATAAGTGCTTGGGACACATTTCCCAAGAAAGAATGCAATGATTAGTAAAAAATGAAATCCTTCCGAATTTAGATTTTACTATTCTAAATATTTTTGTTGATTGTATTAAAGGAAAACAAACAAAACACAAATAAATGAGCCACGAGAAGTACTCAGTTTCTTGAAATTATACATACTGATATATGTGTACCTTTTGATGTCAATTCTTTCAATAAAGAAAATACTTTCTCACCTCTATTGGTGACTTTTCACGTTATGGCTATGTCTATTTACTGAATGATATATCTGAGGCAGTAAATGCCTTAGAAATTTATATAAATGAGGTTGAAAGGCAATTAGACAAGAAGGTGAAAATTGTTAGATTGGATAAAGGTGGGGAATATTATGGAAAATATGACGAATAAGGACAACACCCTGGTCCATTTGTTAGATTCCTTGAAAAGCATGCTACTTGTGCTCAATACACAGTGCCAGGAACACCACAACAAAATGGTATGTCAGAGGCGTAATCGAACCTTAATGGGCATGGTTGGGAGTATTTTAAGTAATTCATCTTTACTTGTATCGTTATGGATGTATGCCTTAAAAACTAGGCTTAAATATCATTTACCCCCTGTAAATATCACCATAATCCATTTACCCCCTGTAAATATCACCATAATCCATTTACCCCCTGCAAAAAAAAAAGTTTTAAAATGGACCTTGAAAATATTAAGTGTCTCTAGTTACCACCTGCTGTTAACTTTTCTGTTAAAAAAATGACGTGACAAACTGAGATGACATCAGCACTGACGTCAGTGCCACGTGTCACCATATTATTGAACATTTGTGCCACGTGGCTACCATATTATTGGACATTTGTGTCACCATGGCCACTGGCTCTGACATGTGAACGTGTCCCTACCAGCGGAAATCAGTCAAACAGATTTTAAAATTCAAAAAATCCACCGGAAGACCGCATTAGTTGCCACGTGGCACGTCACAACCAATATTGTGACATTTTTTTAGTAATACACAATATTCCACACAATATGTTTGTGGGGGCCCAAACTTTATTTACGGTTTATATATAATAGTACTAGTATTTTACCCGTGCATACGCACGGGTGATACTGTATCTGTTATGATTTTCATTGAAATTATAAATACGTTGAAAGTTGTAAAATATAATAAAAAAAGGAAAAACTTGATAACGGAGTAAAAATGAAGAAAAAATGAAAATGAGATTGTAGGTAAAATATTCATCCCCGTTGGCCCTCCCGTTTGCATCCCCGTTGGTTAACTTTCAAATTTGAGCAATGGACACACCAAGTCTTTTTGCTAAAATACCTATGGACATATGCTCATTGGCCAGTATTTCTTGCTAGTTATGACTCACAACAGAGCTATCAGTTTTACGGTAAGGCCTTATAGTACCGTTAAATCAAAATCAGTTAGATTGTTTGATGTGTAAGCTTATAAATAGTTTTTTCCTGGTGGCCAAATCAAGAACCTAATTTCAGCTAGTATTGCATCTCAGTAAGAGCTGTTTTCATTAGTTGCAAAAATAACATCCAAGATATAACACCTTTCAATTGCAACCTAAACATATAATCATTAGCACAACTTAAAATGTACAAAAAAGTGGCCAACAATAACAAAGGAATCTCAATCACTTAATTCAATTCCATACTCTTCCTGAAGTGTGGTTCCAGTTCTAAAGCTATAGTCTTATTGTGGATAGCTGTTACCATCACATTTGCTTGCACTGTGCGCTTTATTACCAAATGAATGTAAGTCTTCCGTCTTCAATAAATGCCCATTTGTACAGTCCTGAGAAAGAAAGGCTGGATAATCTTTATTTCCTTCAGTTGAATTTAAAATTGTTGCTGCTTCCCGTCTGTATAATTAGGATCAAATAAAAAACAATAAGACCAACAACCACAAACCAAGATCAAACACCACATGTCCAGTCTATTCTATATCTAGAAAGTAAAAAGAGTTCAAAGTAGAATACAATCATATTGAAGAGACAGAACTTATATCAAATATAAATATATTGTATTTGTGAAAGTTAATTTCCAACGGAAGTGGCATATATCTCTGAGCCAACTTAGCCACTTCTAAATAGCATTTAAATTTTGACAACTTGAAAGAATGCATAAACACTACAAAACCATGATTGAGACTATGAAAATGCTAAGCAACAACACTGGTCTATAAATTATGAATCACCATTTTTACATCATCAACATGTTGAAGCACATAACCACTTCAAATTTGAATTAAAATAATGTGAATTAATGTTGTAGGTGGAATGTCAGAGACCTTTAGAAACCATTACACTACTTCCTGACATAAACATAGTGATCAATGGGCCAAATTAGTATAATGGACAGCAAATAAAAAAATTAATAATTTTTCAATCTATTGAAAAAGCTGAAATTAGTACCACAACATTTAGATATGTGTCATTGCTGTTAACAAACTCCTCAATGGCTATCTTAAGAAGTTTTTTGCACTTTTTAGAGATGAAGGAACGGTGCAAGAAAAGGTTATAGAGATGAATTAAGACTGAGACAACATTATTGTTTGAGGACGGATCTCTTTAAAAAGTAGAAGCTACTGACATTTATTCTTCAACCCAAGAAAGCAGTCAGAACTGGATTTAGTTGCCTGGATGTTCGGGTGGAAATGTGAGGACCTTGTTGAGGATATAAGGTCGAAGAAGTGTGGATTTGTGCACTTGAACTTGCTTTCGAACTGGATGAGTGCGTGTAGTTGAGGTTCACCATCTTCATGAAGTTCTCTGCAGATTCAGATGAATTTCTTGTTAGTTTGTGAAGAGTAAAGACCAATGAGTTGTTCGAGTGCAGATTCTTTAGTTAAGGAGCAACGAGGATAAGTGAGAAAGAAATTCTTAGCAAATATAGAGAAGCGTTTTAGCGTGGATGACATTTTTGTAAATACGAGAGTGTTCCCCAATTGAGCTCTCGAAAAACTCCGCCCTGTCAATTGGGGAATGGGGAACAATTCATACTAGTGCCTCTAATCTCAATTTATGCCACGTGGCGGCCATCGGTTTAATATTATCGGATGACCTCTTTTTTTGTGGTGGGCCCCACATGTTGGGTTTCTATTGCTTTTTAATATGCTTTCCTGTATAGTGGGCCCCAGCTGTCGGGTTTCTTTTTTTTTAATCATGATGCTCCCATGTACGGTGGGACCCACGTGTCAAGTCTATACTGTTTATTATTCTTTACTTTTTCCTGTCCAATAGGAATGGGCCTTTAAGGCTTAGTAAAGTAGACTTGCTATCTCTATTGCAGCAATAGAGCAAGGTGGTGCACATGTCATCGTATGGCTCAATGCCCTTCAGAAAGAGAACGATACCATATGGGGTGGTCCCAGGTTCGCCCGCCAAGAGAGTGAAAGTATTGCGCCAGACTAGTAAAAGCTTTATAACTGGACCCCTCACCAAGATCTACATATCGTGTTATGCAATCCTGGTGAGGGGTCTAGTTATAAAGCTTTTCTTGAAAAGCACAAAAATCACGCTTTACGAGATTGGACACTCCACAATGCTCAATTCGAATTCATCCATTCACCCATCTATCAAAACCAAGCATAGGACTGCTAAATCTAAAACTAATCGTTGGAGGAGGATCGACTTTCCCTATGGTTGTGCTCTGTACACAACTATAGAGTGCATCATAAATTATGTTACTGAAATTATCGATGCAAGATGATGGCATCCTCGGAGCCGTCGGTGACTATTTCGGGAGTCATGAAGGTGGGAGTGATGGAGACACCACGATCGGGGATAGAAGACCAATCGATAAGTCGGGAAGACGCCACAACCGGCTATGGAGGTTTCGGTTGATAAGTCGAGATGAGTGCCACGGTAAACCGATAAGCTCAGATAACGGCTCACGAAGAACCAAAGAGACGCTTCTCTAAATTTTTACTCAAAATTCAACTTGTTTATTTCATCAGAAGAATTACAATATATAGAGAACCTCAGGTCCAATTAACCCAAAAGAACCTCAGGTCCAATTGACCCAAAAAAAAAACCCAGGCCCAATTGACTCAATGAAACCCTAGAAATTAAAATATACTAAAAAAATATTAAATCCTAATTTTAATGGAATAAACTAATTAAATTCCCACTATCATGCAATTATCAAATAAATTGATAAGTGCATTTACAATATTTAATACCTAAAAATAATCATAATCATAATTATTCTTGTTGATTTAGCAATGAATGCTCCATAAATGACTTGGATCTTGTAATTCTTTTTTTGCTCTGACTTTCTTTCTTGATTAACAAGTTTGCTTGATTAGCAAGTTTGTTGACTTCATGTCCTCATCAAGACTCCACTAGCCATCATAATGACTTAACAAGACTTTAAAAACCAAAAACTAACTTAGGAAAGACCAAAACACACCTATAATTATTGTATTAAAATAAAATACGAAAATTAGAAATAAAATAGAAAATATTGGATGATTGGGGTTTTGGCTTCTAAAATGTAGGAGCTGAATATTTTTCTTTGTAGGATTCCTTCCAGATGCTTAGGGCACTTAGGATCTCATCATTCTCCCTTTCTTGAAGAAGATTTGTCCTCAAATCTGAATCTGCAAAATAAACTAATGGGTTATTGAAAAAATTCTCTCTTTTTTCTCTCTTCTTTCTTTTTGAAATTTGGATATTTCATCCACTTTCCTCTTAAAATCCTTATTTTTCTCAACAATGCCCCCATTATTTTTCCTTGCCGCTTCTTTTCTCTAAATATTCTCCTTCTCCTCCACCTCTTTCTCTACATTCTCTTTTCTCACTATTTCTTTCCTTTCCACTTCTCTACCATTGCTTTCCTTTTTCTCATTCACTCTTCCTTGATTTTCCCTATTTACCAAACTCTCTACTTTTTCAACATTTTTTTTATAATGCTCACATAAAATTTCAGAAATAGAAGCAATCATTGTTTCTATTTTCTCCTCTTTTTTTTTTCTCTCAATTTCTTATTTTCTTTGATGGCTAACTTTTCTACTCTTTGTGCCTCTTTTTTTAGTCCATTTTCATAAAGGTATATCACATACGCAGGATCCATCACAAAATCTCTAGCGTATATTTCATAATCCCTTTGCTTTCCCTCCATCATGAACCACACAAATTTTTTTTCCAATCAAAACAATAAATAACGACAATTAAAAAAAAGTGCCTTTTTTTCCTGCTCTTTTTTTTCTTCTCTTTTCTTCTTTCTTTTTCTTCTCTTTTATTTTTTGAATTTTCGACTTTTCTTTCACTATCTTTCAAAATAAGATGAACAAAATTTAGAGACTAAAATTGAAAAGGATAGATAACACCTTGATAGAACCTAACCTTTGATACCAGATGATGGCATCCTCGGAGCCGTCGGTGACTATTTCGGGAGTCATGAAGGTGGGAGTGATGGAGACACCACGATCGGGGATAGAAGACCAATCGATAAGTCGGGAAGACGCCACAACCGGCTATGGAGGTTCCGGTTGATAAGTCGAGATGAGCGCCACGGTAAACCGATAAGCTCAGATAACGGCTCACGAAGAACCAAAGAGACGCTTCTCTAAATTTTTAATGAAAATTCAACTTGTTTATTTCATCAGATGAATTACAATATATAGAGAACCTCAGGTCCAATTGACCCAAAAGAACCTCAGGTCCAATTGACCCAAAAAAAAACCCCAGGCCCAATTGACTCAATGAAACCCTAGAAATTAAAATATACTAAAAAAATATCAAATCCTAATTTTAATGAAATAAACTAATTAAATTCCCACTATCATGCAATTATCAAATAAATTGATAAGTGCATTTACAATATTTAATACCTAAAAATAACCATAATCATAATTATTCTTGTTGATTTAGCAATGAATGCTCCATAAATGACTTGGATCTTGTAATTCTTTTTTTGCTCTGACTTTCTTTCTTGATTAACAAGTTTGCTTGATTAGCAAGTTTGTTGACTCCATGTCCTCATCAAGACTCCACTAGCCATCATAATGACTTAACAAGACTTTAAAAACCAAAAACTAACTTAGGAAAGACCAAAACACACCTATAATTATTCTATTAAAATAAAATACGAAAATTAGAAATAAAATAGAAAATATTGGATGATTGGGGTTTTGGCTTCTAAAATGTAGGAGATGAATATTTTTCTTTGTAGGATTCCTTCCACATGCTTAAGGCGCTTAGGATCTCATCATTCCTACGTAAATAACGATGCTAGTAGTAGTAATTTACTTTTTTTTACTGAAGTAGTAGTAATTTACTAACATTAGTTTTGTGTTAGAAGTTGGTATAAGAAAAGAAACTAGTAGAGGGAACTTTTTTGAGTCCGAAGCGGCTTCTTTCACGGGAGCATGTGGATCCGATCTGCCTAAGCTGCTGCCAAGTGTCAAAGAATGCATTTATTTTATGGGAAAATGTTGCCAAAAGGTGGTGAAGATACCGTGTTAGAGCGTGATTCATCACCGACCCTTTCACTGAAATCGCTCAAGAGACACGTATCCTATTCAAACATTAGCTTTTCCCCCGTTGTCTTCTCCTTCATAATAGGAGTTGATCGCTCGCAGCACCCAAAATAGTCCAGCTTCACATATCAATATTTTTTTCACTCCTCAATATAATATTAGAAATATGGTGTCACCTTTGAGACTTTCCTTGTCAAAAAGAAAACTTTTGAGACTTTCTTTTGGTAAAAAAAAGAGAGACTTTCTTCTGTCAAAAAATATACTTTGAGACTTCCTCACATGAAAAAAAACTTAAGATTCCTTTAATAATCCGTACCACTTAATTAATTTGTCCAAAGGAAATACTCTAGTGCTGGGTGAGCATCAAAGAAATCAACATTATAGTTTTAGTTTGAAAAATCTCCATTACTTCCTCTGACAAATGGTATTCTTGAACAAGCTGATTGGGGTGTTTGGATATGAAAGAAACATTATGGTTGCTCTGTAACCTGGTGTATGTCTTGCTCGATTTAGATCCCTTCTAGTGATTTTTTATTTAGATAAGCAACAACTTTCATAACCGGGGCACAAGAGTTGCACCAACCCATTATAGATGAACATGGGGCCTCGTTAAAATCTCAATGGGCCAAAACTCAATAGGAAAAAGACCCAGGGAAGAAAAAAGAGTACCCCATCTTAAATAGACAACATACAACCCAAATAGGCAGTTCAACCAATCGCATAACACGGTTTTGTTCTCCTACCCCTCTTAGCAATAAACAACCCCCATAATACATATTTAATATGATTTACAATACAACTTAAATCAGTTTGTTTCTAGCGTACCAAATACCCCAAACTGTGGCGATCCACACCAGGTGTTTTAGCGCCTTCAATTTCTTTCCTCCTATCATGAGTTTCCACCTCCACTTAGGAGCGCTATATTGAAAGCCTTCAATTTTTTTTTATCCCCAGACCTCCTTTTTCCTCGGGCAAACAAACTTTGTCCCATTTCACCCAAGCTATTTTCCTATGCTCCTCATCTCCACCCCACAGGAACCCTTTTCAGAGTTTTGTAGAAAGAGAAAAAATATAGTGGTAAGCTCGATAACACTGAGTTAATGAGTGTTATTCGGCCTCTAAAGGACAATTGTTTACCCCCTCCACAACGATAGTCTCAATCTCACTGCCTTCAACACCGGTTTCCAAGTGCTCAATCTTCTAGGGCTTGCACCGATTGGGACTCCTAAGAACTTGAAGGGAATCTAACCAATACAACATGATAAAAAGACTGAAGCTGCCACCAATTCTCTTTCCTCCATATTTAGTCCAATTATGTTACTCTTTGCATAATTTATTTTTAGTCCAGAGGCTAACTCAAAACACCTAAGAATCGCCTTAATATACCACAGGTTTCTCTCACCGCCATCACAGAAAATCATCGTATCATTAGCAAATTGGAGAAGGGAGATAACTAAATTATCACTCACCATGAACCCCTTAAAACAATTAGATTCCTCCGCCTTTCGGATAAGACCCGCTAGCCCTTCCGTCGCGACTATGAAGAGGAACGAGGCGAGAAGGTCCCCTTGTTTTAGTCCCCAGGAGGCAATGAATTCGTTTTTCGGACTGCCATTTACCAAAACTGATATAGAGCTAGCCATATATCACCCTCGCATCCGTCTCCACCATACACCATTAAAACCAAGTCTAGAAAGCATGTAATCAATAAAAGACCAATTCACCGAGTCATAAGCTTTTTCAAAATCTACCTTCAGAGCCATGCATCGTTTTCGAGTCCGTTTTGCATAGTCAAGCATCTCATTCGCTATTCTTACACCATCCAATATCTGTCCGCTTGAGATGAAAGCATTTTGACCTTCCAATATTACATTCCCAAGAACCTTTTTGAATCTGCCAGCTAGAAGCTTCGCCAGAATTTTGTATAAGCTACCAATTAGAGATGTGGGGCGAAACTCATTCAGCTCTTGTGGCTTTTTGACTTTGGGGATAAGAGTTAGTAACGACGCGCTGTTTGCTTTTGGAATCGTACCTGTCGCAAATAACTCATAGAGGAAATCCATCACATCCTTTTCAATAAGGTCTCAGCAACTCTTGTAGAATGTTAAATTAATTCCATCCGGCCCAAGACTTTTGTTTCCATCACACTCCCACTCAACCTCCTTCACCTCTTGTAGAACACGTTCACGAACAAAGTGAATGTCTAGCTCAAGGTGTTTAGTTCTTGAATGTAAGACTGGGTTGTGAGCTATTGCAACTGCACTCTGGTTGTCACAGAGAAGAATGGGAATCTGATGTTCAACTTTAAGCTCACGAAGAAGAGATTGGCCAAGAGTGTTCAGCAGTAGCATTTTCCAACCCCCTAGATATACTCGGCTTCTGCACTTGATCGTGCAACCAAAGATTGCATTTTAGAACTCCAAGTAACTAAGTTAGGTCCCAGAAAAATACAGGATCCAAATGTTGAACGACGATCATCTATGTCACTTCCCCAATCAGAGTCAATGTATGCTCTGAGAGTGGGAGGAAACTCAGTAGAGGCAGGCTGCAATAGGAGACCATGATGAGAAGTACTACTGAGATAACGCGAGATTCTTTTAACAGCTCTCTAGTGAGTCTCAAGAGGTTCAGCCAAGAATTGACATACTTTGTTTACAGAGTAAGCAATCTCAGGGCGGGTTAGTGTGATGTACTGTAAGGCACCAACAAGAGACCTGTATTGGTGAGGCTGAGACAGCTTATTAGTGCTAAATCTGCTTAACTTGGTGGTAGAAGCCATAGGGGTACTGATTCCATTACAGTCAAGCATAGAGGATTTATGCAGAAGATCTCTCACATTCTTAGTTTGAGTGAGAATAATGGAGCCATTTTGTTGATACTTCACTTCTAAGCCCAGAAAGTAGTCTGGTTTATCCATGTGTTTGAGTGCAAATGAATCATGAAGCTCGCAGATCAAATCATGTATCAGTGAAGTAGCAGTGTCAATGATGAGGATATCAATAACATAGACCAAAGCAAATAACTGCACACCCACAGATGAGTAAACAAATAAAGATGGGTCACACCTGCTGGGAGCAAAGCCAAATTGCTGTAGAGCTTGCTTGAGTCTTTCATGCCAAACCCTTGGATCTTGCTTTAGTCCATATAGGGACTTATGAAGCCTGCAGACTTGAGTTTTGTCACTGTTTGTGAAACCTGGGGGCTGGACCATGTAAATTTCTTCATCAAGATTACCATTGATGAAGGCATTGTTAATATCTATCTGCTGGATGTCCCATTTGTTGGTGACTGCCAGGGAAAGAAGAACTCTGATTGTAGCAGGCTTGATCACAGGAGAATAAGTTTCCCCAAAGTCTTGTCCAGATATCTGATTGTAGCCTTTGGCTACTAATCTGGCTTTGTATTTAATAATTGAGCCATCAGGATTCTCTTTGATCCTATAGACCCACTTGCAACCTATTGCTTTCCTATTAGGGGGAAAAGAGGTGAGGGTCCAAGTTTTGTTGTCAACTAGGGCTTGATATTCTGCCTGCATAGCTTGCTGCCACTGAGGAACAGTTAGTGCTTGCTTGACAGTGGTTGGAGTGAGATGAGTCATGAAGACTTTTGGTTTGAGATAGCCTGTTTGGAGGTGAGTGATCATAGGGTGAGTTTTGGTGGTTGGGACAGCTGGTGATGGTGGAGAGGTATCAATAGTAGGTGTAAAACTGACTGGGGAAGAAGGTATAGGTGCATCTATTGATGGTGAAGAGCTGGGAATAGTAGGTAGTATGGCAAGTTCATTCTGAGTGGTGAGAGAAAGCATTGTGGCCATTTGGTGAGTGGGTGGTGGAGTAGAGGACCTAGCATCAGATGAGGGTGATTGAGCAAAAGTGGAAATAGTAAGATTGGAGGGATTACTATCATTGTTTTCTAATGAGGAGTTTGTAGAAAAGAGTTGAGGATAGGGAAAACATTCCTCATTGAAGGTTACATATTTGGTAATGATGATTTTGCCACTTGAGGTGAGGCATTTGTAACCTTTGTGGATGGGTGAGAGACCAAGATTCACACTGAGTACTCTTGAATTCAGATTTGTGTTTATTGTAAGGCCTAAGATGAGGGAAATAGGCACAACCAAATACTCTGAACTGCTTATAGTTGGAGACAGCGTGATAGAGAGCTTGAAAGGGTGAGATAAAAGAGGACAGACCCTGAGTGGGTAATCTATTAATGACATGAACAGTAGAGGTGAAAGCATGATCCCAGAATGTGAGGGGAACAGAGGCATGAGACAACAAAGTGAGTCCCGTTTCAGTTATATGCCTATGCTTCCTCTCAACTGTACCATTTTGGTGAGAGGTGTATGGACAAGTGAACCTGTGAACAATACCCATGTTAGCAAGGTGTCTAGTAAAAGGTAGATACTCACCACCCACCATCAGATTGAACATTTTTTATTGTAGCTGAAAACTGAGTTTGAATGAATTTGTGAAATAAAGTAAAAGCAAATAATGTATCATATTTTTGTTTGAGAAAATAGACCCATGTAAAATTTGTGCAAGCATCAACAAATGCAACATAATAATAGCCAGCACTAGAGGCTACAGGTGCAGGACCTCAAAGATCTGTGTATATCAAATCAAAAGGTGTATGATGAATGGATGATGATGGAGGAGCATATATGTGATGTGCTTTACCAATGTTGCAAGCATTACAGAAAGTAAATGTAGTTTTATTAGATGAATTCATGTTACAATGTCTCATAATGTGAGATACAACTTGGAAATTTGCATGACCTAGTCTAGCATGCCATAATGAGTGAGGAGAAACAGATAATGAGGTAGTAACAGAACAAATAGTAGATGGAGTAGTATTATTGGTAAGTGAAACAGATTTAACCATGGTAGTATTGGAGCTTTTCACTATAGGCAAGCCCTTGAAAACATATAAACCATCATTATCTAGCTTGCCTTGAAGAATGACCTGATTAGAGCGCTGTGATTTTACCAAACAGTAAGGATCATGATCAAAATAAACACTATTATCTCGAATGAATTGTGAAACTGACAACAGATTTTTGGTTATGTGAGGGACATGTAGTAATTTATTAAGAACAAGATTAATGTGTGGGTGAATAGGTGAAGTGAATTGTGATGAACTATGGCATTAATACCAGATTTGTTGCCATTTCCCATTGTGATAGTGGCATTGCCTGTATAAGGCTTGCTGTGCTGCAAATTGTGTAGGTTAGGGGTGACATGGTGAGAAGAACCAGTGTCACCTCGCTAATCCTCATATGCAAGGCTACTGGAGTTAAGAGAGTTAGTACCAATACCTGTGGCGTCTAAAGGAAGGGCCTCAGCAATGTTGATTGTGTGAGTGGAAGTGTCATCAGCAACATCTTTGGTAAAACTGGCATCAGTATCAGTAGTTGCAGAGTTGTTGTTGCCGTTGACCACATGTGGTGGAGGCACAAACGTTTCATCGAACCTGAACCAACACTCCAGCACTGAATGCCCATAACGCCAACGCAGTTGACATGTAGGTCTGTTGCCTGATGAGGATCCTCCTCGAGCGCGACCACGACCTTGGCGTCTGCGACCACGAGCGCCATATAGTTCACTGCAGCATTTTGTCGAACACCTTGTGCACAACCTGCGTTGTGATTGTTTCCGTGGCCAGAGTTTGCAGCAACGTGAGCGACATTTGCAGTGACACTAGCAATAGCCAGTTCTTTCCCGAAGTTGTCCAACTGAGACTCTTGAACAAGTAAAAGAGAATCAATCTCTGATAGAGTAAGAGTGTCTGTCTTGCTAAAGATCATCATAACGAAGGAGTTATATTCCTCCGGTAAGCCGTCGAGCAGAACATCAATAAGGTAGGAATCGGATACCGTATCTCCAGCAGAGATCAACGAGTCAGCGAGCGAGTGAACCTTGGTGACGAATTCCGAGATCGACTTTGCTCCTTTCTTCGTGTTCTTGAGTTCACTGCGGAGTTGACGAACCTTGGCCTTCAAGTGAGAGAAGTAATGTTGCTTAACCTTCTCCCAGATCTGCCATGAGTGATGACAGGTGAGGACTCGTGTCAAGGCCGATTCAGAGAGTGTGGAGAGCAACCGTGTAAACAGAGTTTGATTTTGGACCAGCCATTTTTCGAATTCCTCAAAAACCACATCGGCGACTCGATATGCTTTCGACGCGTACTTTGGTGGAATTGCAGGATTGACAAGAAGACGATGCAATTTGTGCATCTTCACAATGCCTTCTACTTGTTGATTCCAAAGTAGAAAGTTCTTCTCATCGAGCTTGATCGAGAGTTTGGGACCAGAAGCAAACTAAGTTGTAGACGACGAATTTGCAGCTCCTTGGAAGATCGAGGCGTTTGCAGAAGGTGAAGCACCTTCGCTCGGTGACTGTGCGGTGGCCATAGACGACGGAGACGACAGTGAAGATATGAAGCGAAAAGGGAAGCGCATGGCTCAGGAACAGTGTTGAGTGTTTGATACCATGTAAAGTGAAAGAGTAAAGTAAGAGAGAGTGATTATTGAATTGTGTATTTCATTACTATTAATATCAGTTCATTACAAGCTTATATATGTGGTTAGGCTCTAACAGAATCCTAATAGCCATTTAACCACACTGCCAAGTCAGAAGATCTAACAGATATCTAACTGCCAAGTCAACGGTCACAAGCAGTACAGTTTGCACAATCAGCTTACAGTTGGCCACTTCATCGTTTGTGATCGGTCCTTCTCATCTTCTGTTGACTTGCTAGTCGACTTTGGAATACTAGTTGTATTCCCTAACAAAAGGGGCTGTCAACGGCACATTGTCAGCTTCTGTTATACAGATAAATGATACTCCATCTAGAACTGGTCTATTCGTATTCTTCTCCTTGAGAATTCGTTTGTCAATAATTTAATGCTTGCAACTTCTTCCACCCATTGGTATCCTTGCTTCAATTTAATAATTTGAGTCCTTCTTCTGTTGTTGTTCAAACACATATGGAAATAACGCATGTTTGCTTCGCCTTCAGCGATCCATTTGACCTTGGACTTCTGTGCCAAGAGACTCTCTCTATAATTCAACTGCTGCCACAACTCACCTGTCATAGTTTCTCAGTATCCACGTTTTCACCACTGGCTGCCATCTTTTCTAAGGTGTTTCGGTCTTTGTTGAGTTTGTCTATATTAAGATCGAGTATTCCAAATGTCTCCTTGTTCCACCTTTTCAACTGCTCCTTAAGCTTCTTCAATTTTTCTTTGATAATGTTCTGTACCGTATCTCTGGACCTGTATCCGATCTTAGATACTAAGTCCGGTCCGAGATAGTTGGTAGGGGTTGGTCTTGATCAACCGAGCTCTGTTTCCGATCCGGGGCAGGTGGTACCTGCGAGGACACTCCGACGCTCAAGTCAGCTAGGGAACTGATTAGAGGTAAAGAGTAGGAAATAGTGTGTACCTTAGACATTGCATTAAATGCTTATTTATAGGTTTTGGGATCCAATGGGAACCATTGAATCTAGGTCTTTAATCTCCACCATTGATTGATGGATCTGCATTTTGTGTTGGGCCTTAGTGATAAAGGCCCAATCCGTAACAGATAACATAAGAGCCCGGTCCCTTTATTTGACATGAGTTCCAGCACTCACCAACAAACTTTTAAGTTGAAAAAATATTATTTATTTTATGTTAAATTAAAAAAAAAACCCAAAGGTTTCATCTCCTTCATTGCTGTCATCTTCCTCCTCTCAAAACCTCTATGTCATCTCCCTCTTCTCACTCACTGATCTTTCTCTCCCCACCATACTCCTGCTCTATGTTCCATGCATACTCACGATCAGGGCCGGCCATTGGCCTATGCGGACTGTGTTACCGCACAGGGCCCCTGCCCAATGCCATTTTTAACAGCTCAAAGTTAATTCGAATTATATATAGTAGTTATTTTTACTATTGTCATGAAATACTTCTTGGTTCCGCGGTAAAGCTTCTTGCTTCTTTGCTCAGGCACGTGTGTTTGAACCCCTGGGCTGGTTTTTTTTGCGTTTAAGTGCTGTTTTTAGCGAAAAATAAATAGGACATCAAAAACTCAATACTCAGATTCGAACCCAATTGCTTCAGCTGGTTGCAAATTCTGGCCATACCACTCGACCACTGCTTATTAATTGTATGTCTTCCCAAGTAATATATATATATATATATATATATATATATATATATATATATATATATATATATATATATATATATATATATACACACACACTATAGTTAGTACAAAAATATATTTATATACCAACAGAAAAAACAAAAACAAAAATTTAGGGGTCGAGGTCTCCACTGCTTTGTAATTGGTAATTGTATGACTTCTTAAAAAATTCTAACAAGATAAATTGTTGATAAATTTATTATGAGGATTTTAATTTATCTTAAAATGGAGTAATTTGTGGGGGCAATTTTGATAAAAATGTGACCCGATTATAAACTCAATTTTTAAGATTTGAATAAGAACTCTAAATTATTTGGGACGGTCTGCTCACGATTAAATAAACAACAAAAATTATTAGAGGTAGGGCTTGCATTTAAAAGGCATCAACATCCTACGAAATTAAATAAACAACAAAAATGATGTGCAGCATTTCAAAACAAACATCAAATCAAAATAATGAAAAATTGGAATTCCCTTACAGAACACCATATTATAATTTAAAGAGATAAGGAAAACAGATCAACTTTTTAAGAGGAAGATGACAAAGAGGTTTTAAGAGGAGGGGGGTGACAGCAATGAGGGAGATGAAGCCTTTTGGTTTTTTTATTAACAAGAAAGAAAAAAGAAACACCTAACAAATAGCTAAGGTCTTAATTTAACAATTCCTATAGAAGATGAACCATCACTACAATATTTTTGACTTTAGGCCACACCAACCATTGCCACGGCTAAAAAAACGTGGCTTAAACCTGGAAGAGGCCATAGTTCTAAAAGCGTGGCAATAAGATAGACAATAGGCGACGTTTTCATTACGTTGATATCAGGCCACATTTTCAAAGTACATAGGCCACGGGTAAAAAATCGTAGATATATAATACCACAATTCTGCAAACGTGGCCTTTAAAAATTTAACAAACAAACGTGGCCTTTAGTTTGCTGCCTTCCGTAATAATTAATAAGAAAATAATTAATATATCAACTCATTCCATTCGCTTCGCTCCTTTTACATTCGTGGCCTAGGTTAATAAACAGTACGCGTACTCCGCCAAAAGTTTCATCGAAAATTTCACCAAAATTCGCCAAAATTTTCAGCGCTTGCATTCAATATTTTTCCACCCTGAAACCTTCCAATTTCAAGAGATCAAAATTTTCAGCGCTTGCATTCAATATTCGCCAAAATTTTCAGCGCTTGCATTCACTCTGAAACGCATCATCCCTACCCCTTCCACTTCTCTCTACAAGAAAACCCTAATTTCAAGAGATTTGCAGTGGTTGTACACCAGCCACCGTCGATTTGCAGTGGTGTACCTACCCCTTTCATCGTCCGCCAAAACGCAACTGAGCCTCCGCCAATCGATCATCTGCCGTGGTAAGTACACCAGCCACCGTCCCCCGTGGTTTCTCTCCTTTCCCTCTTATTGATTCGTCTCATTGTTCTGTTCTTCCCCCTTTCCCCCTTTCTTTTCATTGTTCAGTTCTTCCCTTTCTTCTCATTGTTCTGTTCTTCTCACTGTTCTAAGGTCTGATTGTTCACAACTTCTCTCTTTGAGACGCCAACTCCAACCAAGCATCGCCAACGCTCACTCTCGCCGAAGGTTTGATACTCACTCCCTTTTTTTCAATTTGGTGTTCATTTATTTGTGTCTCTTACTGTTGCACATCCATGAGGCAGTTTTATGATATCTTTGAAAAATTTTCGGTAATGATTTAAAGAAATTTCAGTTGTGAATCCTTTCATTTTACGGTTCATACATTCATTTTTATTTGATTTGATTGAAAAACCAATATCAAAGGGAATGGAATGCAAAGTCTTATGCGTTACCCATTCTGATCTCTATTTTCTTTAAATGAATATAAGCATTTTCCACACCATGTTTTTATTATTTATATAATTGCTATCTTCCACTTGATAAGTTATCTTGGTACTGAAACTAGTTAGGATGCATACTTGCTGGTTTTAATACAAGTTTGAATATGAACAACACTTTTTCGTAAGTTAGTTTCTTGCTCTACTTGCATCAAGAGAACTTCTGGTTTCTATTCAAAAAAAGAAGAGAACTTCTGGTTTATTGCCAAATATGGTTATAGCTATGGATCAATATGCTTCTAGTTTATTCATTAGATATGCTTGTTACTTATGCATCAAATTCCGTATATATATAGTAGATGTGCGAAAGTAGTAAACTTCTAGTAAACTAGTAAATGCTTCTAGATTTGGTTAGTAAATTAGTAAATGTTTCTAGTTTAAATAGTGGGTTTACTAATGATAAACATGTTGTGATTGATATACCCCCTACATGTTTGTTGTGGTTGATACAGATTTTGGTGGAATTGGAGCTCCTCGTTTCATAGCAACATTGATATCTTTTCTATCCTTCACTTTGTTTGTAAGGACCTACTCCCTTGATTATATGTTTTTTTTGAAGTTGAGTTTTCAATACGTTTTGGCTCCCTAGGTTATGCTTATTTTTGAAGTTGATTTATTTTTGTAAGTCCCTACTTTGTATTACTGATTTGACTATACTTTTTCTCAAACTAGTTTTGTATTAACTTGCATCAAATATGCTTCTTGTTTATGAATCAATATTTCTGGTTATGATCAAACTAATACTTTATATAGTAGAAATTAGTAAATGCTTCTTGCTGTGTTATTAAGTTAGTAAATGCTTCTTGGATCAATAGTGCATTTTGACATGTTGTTATAGTATCTATATATCATCATTTCTATTGTGAAGTATTTAATGTATTCTTTTTCATGTATTAGATTTAAGTTCATGGACAAAGACTGGACTAATCTCCCAAGATATAGTAGAGAGTATAAGAAGGGCGTTAAGTCATTTTTAAATTTTGCGTATACTGAAGGAACGCCTCAAGGACGCGAGATTTTATGTCCTTGTGCTAAGTGTAGAAATGATTCTTGGTTTAGAAGAAAAGTGGTATACAATCATTTAGTAGGTAATGGTTTTCTAAAAGGCTACATCGTTTGGGTAAACCATGGAGAGAATATACCATCGCCTGTGAGAACTGACAATGTGACAGATGTAGCAACCGAAAAATCCGGAGGAGGGATTCTTCGTTGTTTTTGAACAATGGAGTCGCCATCAATATTTATTTTTTAGGAAAACATTGAAAAAACCTTTGTTTTTGGGTTCGGGGGTCGATTAAGTGCGGGGAAGGTACTAGCACCCCGCAACATCCTAAAAAAGGTTACCTTTTAATTTAATGTGTAGAAAAAAAATTAGTTTAAAGAAAGCATTTTAATTTACCCTTTTTATTAATTACAAAAAAATGGAAAGGAAGACTTAATAAAAAAATTAGTTTTTTGCGCTTGACAGGAGTGGGCCCCCGCTCCTACGTATCTCCGGGTGCGATGGAGAAATCAAAGCTACGTAGTTCTTGGGTAGAAAATATTTGTGTGTTGGTATTTTTTTTATTTTTGAAAAGTTTGCGAAAACTAGAGGCCGTTCATGGTGACCAAACAGATAAATCCAGAGTGGTCACCACTAATGGCTTGTTCGAAAAAAAAAAGAAGGTGTTTACAGCGTTCAAACGAGCTGAGCCCAGAGTGACTGCTATAAATAACCAATTTGTGATCGCGCGCTTTGTTTGAAAAAAAAAAAAACTTACTGGGAAGCGCGACTTCTTTTTTTTAGAAAGGGAGTTGAGATTACGTTTGTATTCTATTAACTGAAAATTTCTTGAAGTTTAGGCGGGTGTTTGCGATGATCAAACGAATAAATTCAGAGTGATCACCGCTACTAATCCGTTTTTAAAAAAAAGAAGGTTAGCCCTATCGGTCAAACAAGCTAAGCTCAGAGTGACCGTTAGTAACAACCTATATTTTTTTTTGTGAGTTGGATTGTTTGAAAGAAAGAAAAGACGGTTTGGAAACATTATGGTGTAAATAAAAGCGGAATGGGTAATAGTAAAAAGGGGGTGCGAGCAACAGGGATGTTGTATCAAAAATGGGGGGTGTGAATAGTATCAGCCCAAAACAACATTGTTTGGGTTTCTGGTCCCTTGCGCAAAAGTTGGGCTGAAAGCGGGGAGTGCCGTATTACTAAAATGCGGGGGGTGCGAATAGCGGTTTGACGCTAAAAGAAAAACGATTGTTTGACCTTTCTTTGACTGATTGGTTCGTTAATTTATTTCAAAAAAACGGTTTGGGTTTGATTACTACCTACGTTAGAAGAAAACATTCGGTGAGAAAAAGATTTGCGAATTTATAAAGAAATATTCTCTTTTTTTTGAAATAATTGTCATGGTTATGAAAAAGGTGCATTTTGCTGTTTGTTTAAAGATGTAGTGGTGTTAGCAGCCAATTATTTTTTTTTTTAAAAATTTTTATTTACAAAAAAAGGGCTTTATTTTAGTCCGAAAATTACATTAATATTTAAATAAAAAAAGCAACAATTTAAATAAAAAACAGCAACATTTTAATATGTATAAAAACAGCAACCAAATTAAATAAAAAAACAGCAACTAAATAAAAAAACAGCAATAATAAAATCTAAAAAAACATGACAACAACAATTTAAAAAAAACAGCAACAATATTTAAATAAAAAAACAGCAACAATAATATCTAAAAAAGAAAGAGTTTACGAATTTACAACAACAAAAATAAAAAAAAACAGCAACAATATTAAAAATAAAATAAAAACAGCAACAATATTTAAATAAAAAACAGCAACAATATTTAAATAAAAAAACAGCAACAATAATATCTAAGAAAAAGAATTTACGAATTTACAGTAACAAAAATAAAAAAAACAGCAACAACATTAAAAATAAAAAAAAACAGCAATACTTATTTACATGAACAAAATTATAGCAACTAAAAAAAATAAAACAGCAATAATTAAATAAAATATTACATTACAATACCTTAAACAAAGAAAAATCCGGAAATGTTGAAGGAGAAGTTTTTTTTTCTTCGGATTTCCTCAATACAACAAAATTTGAAACTATAAAAAAATAAAATTTGTGAAAGGGAGAAGAAGAATACAGTGAACAAAAAAAAAACTCTCAAACTCTCTTTTTCTAAACAAAACCTAGACTCTCCTTTTTCTTCTTTTTTTTTTCAAAAATCTTCTCTTCTTCTTCCTTTCTCTAAAAAAATTCCCCCTTGCTTCATGGTTGTGGCCCCTATTTATACAAAAAGGGGTGTCTTTTCTTTCGTTTTTCCGACTTCATCTTCACCATGCCTTGTACAGTTTTTTTGATGGTATGCAAAAGGGGGTAAAGGGGTATGGGCATGGCAGAGGAAGAGAAATGATGGTTTTTTTTCCCTTCTTTTTCTTGTGTGAGAAAGGAGAGTGAATCCGTGAGTGAGAGAGAATGATGTGAGGAGGGAAAAAAATGGAGTTTAAGGGTTTGGTGGGGAGGGGTATGCGTGGAGATGGGAGAGTGGTGAAGAAAAAAAATGAGTGAAGTGTGTGTTGTGGAAGGGGAACCCGTGGGGGGGAAAAGAGAAAGAGAAGGGAAAGGTTGAGTGTGAGTTGTGTGTGATGGAGAAAGAAAGAGAAAATGAAGGTTGAGTGTGAGAGAGGGAGAGTGAGCGTGAGATTGAGGAGAGAGGGGGGGGGGGGGTAGGATCCGTTGGGGAAGAAAGGAGAGAGGGAATAGTGTGTATGGGGAAGTGGGAAGTGTGGGGAAGTGGAATTGAGAGAAAAGAGGAAAGGTGGAGTGTGGAAGGGAGAATGCAATTTTCAAGGAGGAAAAAGGGGGGAGTGGGTCGAATTTCAAGGAGGGGAAAGGTGAGTGAATGTTGCCAAATTTTAGGAAAAGGGGGGGATTGAATCTGGATTTTTAGGGTAAGGGGGGTGGCCGAATTTGACTAGGGTTTGGTGGGGAGAATTAGGGTTTTGGTGGAGGAGTGAGTTGGGTCATGGGTTATGGGTTGGTTGGATGGGTTAGGGTTTAGGGTTAGGCGAATTGGGCTAGGGTTAGGCGAATTGGGCTAGCCCTTTTTTGCTGGGTTGGGTTTCTGATGGCCCAATCCTGATTGCACCTCCATTCTTTCCTTAACAGACCCCCCTATTTCCTCCTTTGCTTATTTTTTGTTTCTTCACTTCTAATTAATATATTTTTTTTTGGTTAAAAACTTCTGGCAACTAAAATAAAATAATACATGACATGAAAATAAAAATGATTGTTAAAAAATAAAATCTCTCATTTTTGATCGGACAAAATTAGGGTATTACAGCTGCCCCTCTTTATTTATATTTTGCTAGGAAATCGGAGGGATTCCGAGTTTCTCGAGGAAAATAGAAATAAAGATAACAAGACGCTAATTTTGTCCAGACTGAGGTTTTTTTGTTGTTTTTTTTTTGAAACTTATGAAAACTGGGTTGCTTTAGACAGAAGGTAAATAGGGATCGCTGGGGATCTGAAGGATCGCTGGGGATCTGAAGGAGCACTGGGGCTCTGAAGGAGCACTGGGGCTCTGAAGGAGCACTGGGGCTCTGAAGGTCTAGTTCAAAATCAATGCTTGGCGCATCGACTTGCGTTCGACTGAGGGACCGTCGGGGTCTGAAGGGCATGCCTAAGCCTGAGGGACCGATGGGTCTGAAGGAGCGCAACTAGCTTATGGTACTAGTAATACGGTCTGGGGGTGGCCTTTTTTCGAGCGGCCATTAGGGTTAATCAGGTCCGGAACTGATATAACCATGAAGGACGTGCACTGTGTTTTTTAGGCGGACACAGCTAGTCTGAAGGGCCTGGGGCCGGATGATCCATCGGTTGTTCGATAACGCGACGTGCGATCTGGATTGAAGGACCATTGTTGGTCTGAAAGAGCGCCTGGGCTCTGAAGGACCGCTGGGGGTCTGAAGAATTGTTGCTAACGATACATACTAAAATTATCTCAACAGACACTTGCAATGAATGATGCATGCGTGCATGTAGTTAAGTAATTGATGACATGATGAACGAAATGTGGAATGATTTTGTTTTTGGCTTTTGTTCTTGGCCTTTTTTTTTTCATTTTCTTTTCTTGCTCTTTAGCTCTTTATTGACTTTGCTGGCATCATCAAACTCGCACGACTCTCGACGTGGGATACGAGGGTTGCCTCGAGCAGTGGTGCCAAAGTGCGGGTTTTTAAGATTTGCTGAAGTGATTATGCATTTTTCCTTTTTGCAACTTTATGAGAGATCATCTCTTTTTTTGTGATTTTTAGAAATTTCGCAATGACCATAATGCTTGTGATCATGCACATGTTTCGCAATTCAGTATCGTCTACCATGAACGTTATTTTACGATAATAGGGAAATGAGAGAATAAAGGAAGTGTTTAATGTTCAAATGGAAAACAAATGCGCAGAAGGTCGCGCTGGCTGAAAATTACATTGGGAGTTTAAACTACAAAAAGAGAAGAAAAAGAAAACAAGGAAAGCTGATCTTTTGATTGTTTGTATCTTTGAAGTAATAACGCCAATCGCCCATTAACATAACTTTGAGCATTCATTGTCCAACTTTCGGAGGTATTGACTGCCTTCGTAGCTCAAAGTCCAACTTCTGACCCTAATTTTTTCCTGGACTGCTCTTTAGAGTTTTCAGTCCACCGGGTCGCTCTAATTTTTGCCTAGGCCGCCCTTTCGGGTTTTCGACCTAGCGAGCTTATTTTTGCTTGGCTCATCTTTCTCTTTTTTCCATATATTTCTTTAGGCATAGTACTTCTTGACTGCGTCCGAGTTCACTGGGAGTGGGAGGTCTTCACCGCCCATTTTTGTGAGAATCAATGCTCCTCCAGAGAATGCCTTCTTTACCACATAAGGTCCTTCATAGTTAGGGGCCCATTTTCCACGGGAATCCTTTTGGATAGGCAACATCTTCCTGAGCACGAGGTCTCCTTCTTGAAACTGGCGGGGGCGCACTTTTTTATCATAAGCCTTTTTCATTCTTTGTTGGTACAACTGCCCATGACACAAAGCAACTACTCTATTTTCTTCTATGAGGTTCAACTGATCCAGACGAGCTTGAACCCATTCTGCTTCCTCCAATTTTGTTTCCATTAGCACTCGCAGGGAGGGTATTTCCACCTCGATGGGAAGAACTGCTTCCATCCCATATACTAATGAGAATGGTGTTGCCCCTGTTGACGTGCGGATAGAGGTCCGATACCCGTGCAAAGCGAAGGGCAACATTTCATGCCAGTCCTTGAAGGTCACTACCATCTTTTGCACGATCTTCTTTATGTTCTTATTTGCTGCCTCAACTGCCCCATTCATCTTTGGACGGTATGGGGAGGAATTATGATGCTGGATTTTGAAGTCGTCACACAACTCTTTCATCATCTTATTGTTCAGGTTGGTCCCATTGTCCGTGATGATCTTATTTGGAAGACCGTAGCGGCAAATTAAATCTCTCTTTATGAACCTGACAACCACTGATTTTGTTACACTGGCGTAAGAAGCGGCCTCGACCCATTTGGTGAAATAATCAATAGTGACAAGAATGAAACGATGTCCGTTTGATGCCTTGGGTTCGATGGGACCGATGACATCCATTCCCCACATTGAGAATGGCCATGGTGCTGTTAGGACATTCAGAGAGGCAGGTGGTACATGGATATTGTCGGCATAGATTTGACATTTGTGGCATTTTCTGACGTAGTTGAAGCAGTCAGTCTCCATTGACAACCAGTAGTAGCCAGCCCTTAAGATTTTCCTTGCCATGGTGTGCCCATTAGAATGGGTGCCGAACGAGCCTTCATGGACATCTTTCATAATTCTTTCTGCTTCTTCTTCTGCTACACATCTGAGGAGGACCATATCGTGATTTCTCTTGTAAAGCACTTCCCCATTTAAGAAGAAACCCATTGATAGCCTCCTAAGTGTTCTCTTATCATTCTCGGTGGCACCGGGAGGATATTCTCTGTTTGTGATATAGTGCTTGATATCGTAATACCAAGGTTTACTATCAGGCTCTTCTTCGATTGCCACACAATGATGTGCCGGTAGGTCTCGATGTTGGATTCGGATGAATGTCAGACTCTTGTCATTATTGATGTTGAACATTGATGACAAAGTCGCCAAAGCATCGGCCAACTGATTTTCTTCACGAGGGAGATGATGGAAAGTGATCTCTTCAAATTGTTCAACCATCTTTTGGATGTGATCATGATAAGGAATTAATTTGGAATCTCTGGTTTCCCAGTCACCTTTTGTCTGATGGATGACTAAAGCTGAGTCCCCATATACATCGAGTCTTTTGACTTTCCATTCAAGGGCTGCTTTGATGCCTAGGACGCACGCTTCATATTCTGCAATGTTGTTGGTGCAGTAGAAACTCAGTCTAGCGGTAAATGGTACGAAGCAGTTATCAGGAGAGATCAGTACAGCTCCGACCCCGTGCCCGTATAAATTAGAAGCACCGTCGAATAACATTCTCCACCTTTCGTTGTCCGGAGGATTCCCTTCTACGAATAGAGCCATTATATCTTCGTCTGGGAAATCGCACTGCATTGATTGGTAATCTTCGATGGGCTGGTGTGCCAAGTACTCAGCCAATGCACTACCCTTGATTGCTTTTTGGGTGACATATAAAAGGTCGTATTCAGATAGTAGCATTTGCCAGCGAGCGATCCTCCCCGTGAGTGCGGGTTTTTCAAAAATATACTTGACTGGGTCCATTTTAGATACCAACCAAGTCGTGTGGCTCAGCATATACTGCCTCAAACGACGTGCAGCCCAGGCCAGAGCACACACGTTCTTTCCAACAATGAGTATCTTGTCTCGGACTCGGTGAATTTCTTGCTTAGATAGTAGATGGCATGTTCCTTCTTTCCGGATTCATCATGTTGCCCCAGTACACAACCCATTGACTTGTCTAGCACTATTAGATACAGGATGAGAGGTCTGCCCTGCACAGGCGGCATCAGAATCGGTGGATTTTGGAGGTACTTCTTGATCTTTTCAAAGGCTTCTTGGCAATTATCATTCCACTCTGTTTCTTGGTTTTTGCATAAAAGCTTGAAGATAGGCTCGCATGTAGATGTTAGCTGCGATATGAACCTAGAGATGTAGTTCAATCTTCCCAGGAAACCACGAACTTCTTTTTCAGTACTCGGTACCGGCATTTCTAGTATTGCTCATATTTTGGCTGGATCTACTTCTATTCCCCTCTGACTGACTATGAAACCCAACAGCTTTCCCGATCTTACACCGAAAGTGCATTTGGCAGGGTTTAATCTGAGTTTGAACTTCCTGAGACGTTCGAAGAGTTTTTGCAGATTGACGATATGCTCTTCTTCAGTCTTGGATTTTGCAATCATGTCATCCACGTAAACCTCTATTTCCTTATGCATCATATCATGGAACAATGTGACCATTGCCCTCTGATACGTTGCACCAGCATTCTTCAGTCCGAATGGCATTACTTTGTAACAGAAGGTTCCCCAGAGAGTGATGAAGGTGGTTTTCTCCATGTCTTCAGGGGCCATCTTAATTTGGTTGTATCCGGAATATCCATCCATGAAGGAGAACAGAGAGTGTTATGCTGTGCTATCTACCAGGACATCAATGTGAGGCAGAGGGAAGTCATCTTTGGGGCTGGCTCTGTTCAAATCTCGATAATCGACGCACATCCGGACCTTCCCGTCTTTCTTTGGGACTGGTACAATATTGGCTACCCATTGAGGGTATTTGGCCACCGCTAAAAACCCAGCATCGAACTGCTTCTTAACCTCATCTCGGATTTTCAATGACATCTCTGGTTTCATCCTTCTTAACTTTTGTTTTACCGGCGGGCATTCTGGTTTTACTGGTAACTTATGCTCGACTATGTTGGGGTCCAGTCCAGGCATGTCTTGGTATGTCCATGCGAAGACGTCAACATAGTCGAACAACAACCTAACCAATTTCTCTCGCTCGCTGTCTTTCAACGTGGTGCCAATGTTGACTTCTTTTTTGTCTTCTTCCGTGCCTAAGTTGATCGTTTCAGTTGATTCCTCGTGGGGTTCGATTATTTTTTCCTCTTGTTCCATCATTCTCATTAACTCTGGAGGGGTTTCCCAATTATCCTCAACATCTTCCTCAGTTTGATTGATGGGGTGATCAAAGTTACAATATGGATTATTGGCGTTGTTATTTTCAAAGACATTTATTTCGGATCTGCATTATTGTAAATTAACGGAATAAAAACGAAAGAAAGAAAATAAGAAGCGAATGTAACAAGAAAAGAAAAATGGGGGTTTATTGGGAACTGAAATAACGTTGCATTGATATTAATACTGAAAGGAAAACATGCGTGCCCGAATGAAATATCCTAAGGCCTTGGGCAGAGCCAGAGGGTTACATTATAGAAACATTACTTTGAACTAAAAACCACAGGAAAATCGACGATCTCCCAATTCTTGAGCCTTTTGTTTACAGGACAAGGGCGTACAAGACTGACGACGCCTTCTTCGGCGATTAGATCGTCCTCAACTGCGGCGATCTGATTGGGGTTCAACATTCCCGCACTCCGAAAGCTTTCCTTGATGTCGCAGATGATGATCCTCTTCGTATTTGGCACCCTGTCCTCAAGCCTGGGCTAACCTCCGCTCCTTCTTTTCCTCCACAGTCCTTCTCTTGTCAGTGCGATTGGGCCGATATCCTATCCCATGCCTATCTTTGTTCTCCTCTGGTTGTATTGGCGTCAGGATCCCCTGTCCGGTTTTTCCCAAACCTCCTCCAGCTTGGTAGCCTTTTCCTAACATGAACTTAGCAACCATCACGGTAGTTTTGGATAGCTTGGGTTCTAACATAGCAGATGTATTGGCGATTTCCAATGCTTGGAAGGCAGTCTCGAGAAACTCTTTAGCAGCCTCAATGTAACGAGTGGGAGCGGACTTATTTATCAGCATTTCCTCCTCACCGAAAATAACTACCAGCTTATTGTTGACTATGAACTTGAGCTTCTGGTGTAAAGAAGAGGGAACTGCCCCTGCTGAGTGGATCCATGGTCTCCCCAAGAGACAACTGTAGGATGGGGCAATGTCCATTATATGGAAGGTCACCACGAAGTGCTCCGGACCTACTTGCACAGGTAATTCCATTTCTCCGATGACTTCCCTTTTTGATCCGTCAAAGGCCCTGACTAATATGGAGCTTGGTCTCATGTATGAACAGTCCACATCTAATTTCTCCATGGTTGATCTGGGTAATACATTCAAAGATGAACCATTGTCAATAAGTACCCGAGCAAGAGAGTAATCTCCACACTTCACAGATATGTGTAGGGCTTTGTTGTGCCCCCTTCCTTCACTTGGAATCTCATCATCAGTAAAGGTGAGATAATTACTTGCAACAAGGTTTCCGACGATCCCATCAAATTGGCCGACGGAGATGTCATGAGCGACATGGGCCTCATTCAATACTTTTGTCAATGCTGCACGATGGGCATCGGAACTGAGCAATAATGACAACAGAGATATCTTTGCGGGAGTTTGGTTCAGTTGATCAACCACCTTATACTCACTTTGTCTTATAAGCTTCAGAAATTCACTGGCTTCTTGCTCGGATAACGTCTTCTTTCCCGCATTTTTATCGACAGGTTCCTGCTCTATGCTTTTGCCCTTACGGGCTCTTTCCTCCCCTTCTTTTGTTCTGTCCTCACTAGGCCCTCCAGGGGTATAGAAACGCCCACTTCGAGTCATCCCACCGGTCCCTGAGATGTTAATGACATCAGGGGTAGTCTGAACTTTCACATCGTAACTCCACGGGACTGCATTGGTGCTTTTAAAGGGAAAAGGGACTGGCACTTGAACAGTGATTGGTTTAGGCACAGCGGTGGTTAGCTTTGTGTCCTTTTTGTTGTGGATTTCCAGGGGTTTCCGGATACTCTTGCTCTGGTTAATGCTTGACTGGAGAGTCGACACGCCTTCCTCTTTCTTTTGAAGACCTATTTGTATTATGTGTCGGTCTAATAAGTCTTGCAGGACTGGTTTGAATGCTTCACAGGCTCCGACACAAAGGGGATCAGCACACGAGCCCTTTCCGGTACATCCCTTCATAATGGTTCCGAAGTGACACAAATTAGCATGGATGAGGTCCAGGGGTGTGACAATGTCCTCCACCTTTCTGACCAATAATTGCCCCTCAACATTCTCAATGGCATTGACGGAGGGTTTCCCGTGCCTCGGCAGAGGGTTAGTGGCAACATTCGGACCATCTTCTGCGAAGCTTAACCATTTAGATTCAATTAAGTCTTGTACTACGTATTTCAATGCCTTGCAATTTTCTGTTGAATGGCCAACTGCCCCAGCGTGGAATCCACAGCTAGCCTCTGGGTCATAGCTCCTAGGGAAAGGAGGTTGAAGGGGTCTCATTGGACGGGGAGTGATCAAGTTGTGACTGATGAGGTGATTGAATAGGTCGGTGTATGACATGGGTATTGGGTCGAAATTGGCGGGCTTTCTTTCTTGGTAGTTTTGTGGTCTATAGCCTGGGTTGACTTGGTGAGGTGGGGCTTGTGGTGTTTGAGTAGGTATTTGTAAAGTCTTCCGGGGGTTGTTGTAGGGAGGCTTTCCTGATCCAGAGATGGCATTGGTTTCTCTGTCTTTCTTTTTAGGGAAACCTGGGAAGGGCCTTTTCTGATTGCTGGTTCCAGCGGAGCTATATGCAATCTTCCCGTTTCTCCATCCATTCTCTAATCTTTCTCCGATGACGATCATATCTGAAAAGTTCGAAGACACGCTCCCAATCAACCTGTCGTAGAAAGGTGATTGAAGAGTATCCATGAACATTGATACCATCTCTTTTTCTAACAAAGGTGGTACCACCTGTGCAGCCAAACCTCTCCAGCGTTGGGCATATTCTTTGAAGGACTCATTATCTCTCTTCGTCATGCTCCGCAGCTGTGTTCTATCGGGAGCCATGTCAATGTTATATTTGTATTGCCTCAAAAATGCATCGGCTAGGTCTTTCCAGCATCTAATATGGGCACGTTCTAATTGCATGTACCAGCTCGAAGCTGCCCCAGACAGACTATCTTGGAAGTAGTGGATGAGCAATTTGTCGTCGTGAGCAAACGCCGCCATCCTCCTGCAGTACATGGTTAAGTGGCTTACAGGGCAAGTCGACCATCTGTATTTGTCGAAGTCTGGCACCTTAAATGTTGGAGGGATGACTGCGTTAGGGACGAGGCACAAGTCATAAGCATCTCTCGCACCAACATTGGATCCCTCGACTGCTCTCAACCTTTCCTCAAGCATTTGTAGTTTGTCTTTGGCTTGAGGGTTCTCCATAGAGTAATTGTGAGGGAGCCCACTCATACCATAGTAAGGATGGATCATTGGAACTGTGGCTGGGTTCACATTTGGGGTATGTGAATGAGTGGGATTCCTGAGGTTGGAACCCTGAGCTTGAGCGTTAACTATCGGCGGTGGAGGGCAGCCAAGTGGGAGTCTTTGTGGTATGACGACGGGGGTCGGGTTTTGAACTTGTGGTGCCCCCGGATTACCATTGTGACCCGTTGGTGTAAGCTGTTGTTGGCCCGCGACTCCTGAGGGACCGTCTTCTTGACTAGCATCGACTGTCGGAGGTGTGTAACCATGTGGAAGTCCGTAAGGAGGCCATATGTAACCCTGGTCATTAGTCCCAGTGGGGGGCACTGTATGCGGGATCCCGAGTCCATTGGGAGGAGGAGGGTTGGTAACTTGATTTTCCGTGTTCCCAGCGGAGACATCTTCACTTGTGTCTTTGTCCCTCAAAGCTTGTAAGACCTTTAAGATTTCAGCCATCTGTTCTTTCATCCCATCTATTTCTGCCCTAAGCTCTTGATTGCCTAGGTCTTGAGGTGGATTGCCTTGATCCGGGATATCTTGAGGCGGATTGTCCTGGTTTTCTTCCATGTTTCTGGCCTGAGAACGAGTCCAATAGCGATGTTGACGCACCAGCTTGTCTTTTACTCTCTGTTGGTGGGACACATGGTATGAGTATATGTATGAGTATATGAATGGATGAAAATGCGAATGATGCATGTGTGCATGAGTCTTATTGTTTTAGGTCGGGAATTGCAAGCGCATCCTGATTTTGTCATAAGTACACAAATTAAAGTTCCACTATTTTCAAGATAAAGGATCAGCATGTGAGACAAACAAACTTCATTGATGGAGGAAAGTACAACATTTTGGAAGTAAAACTTTGAAAAGAAAAGTACAATGTTCTTTAAATTTCACTCAAATACATATGGCTTTCATTTTTCCACTCCTTTTTCTTTTTCTACTAGTAGTGCTGCCAGCCTTCTCCCGGAGTTCGGCAATCAGAACCTCGCAAAACTCCATGAATTTGGAAACTTGGACCGGGGTGTTAAACAGGTGCATTGCCGCGTTAGCCTCCTTTGGACGTTTGGGGATTCCGGTGATAGCTCGATTGGCCAGCCATGCCAACTTTGAGAATCTGTCTTTCCAGTATAAGCTTTCATTCTTCCATTCTATGAAGGCTTCATGGTTTTCTATCCTGCTGACCAACTCCACAAAGCGGTTCTCCCAATAGATGCTTTCTGTCTTCAACTGGTGGTAAACCTCCTCTTGATATCTGATATGGTCGTTCAGCTCATCAGATTTTTCATGCTCCCTTCTTAAGGCTTGTTGGTATTCTCGGAGTATCTCTTCAATGGTATCTTTATCCTGCTTGATACTTTTCACTTGCTCTTCAAACTCGGCTGCCATCATCCGGGACTCTCTCTTTGATTCCATTAGCAGGCTCTGTGCGGTCTTTTCAGTCATCATTGATTCTTCCCATAACTTTTTCCACTTGTATGTATCATCGATGGCTTGGTTCATTTTCAGGTTGCAACGTTTTATTTCCTCTTTCGCCCCTCTTAGGTACTTTTGAACCTCTAGTTTGTTCTTTTGTTCAATCTTGAGCTGCTTGCGGCTATCTTCAATGGCCACTGACTTACTTGCGTTCTCCTCCTCCAATTTCTGGTTTTTTAGGAGCACTTTCTCTAACTCTGCCTGCAAGCCCTTCTTTTCTTCCTCGGCTTTTGACAATGCCATTTTAAGCTTATCTAAATCTTCGACAATGAGAAGGGTAGGTTCAGGTACTTCTTCCTCAACCCATAGTGCACTTTGGTAAGGCAATCGGGTGTCTTGGATCCTCTTTTGGAGCCATTGACGAAAGGTGGTTTCCTTATCGCCGCTCCTCTTAGTAAGCTCTTGTCCCTTGCGGACGACCATATCCCACGCTTGAGAAATCTTCCGGAGCATGTCAACCTCTTTTGGGCTTCCTTCATGGAGGTAAAAAGGGATTAACATGTCTTCGATGGGCGGATTTCGCATGGGGTACCCCAGCTGTCTTAGAGTTAGAGAGGGATTGTAATTTATGCATACTCTTGTCCCCATGAGCGGGACGTTTTGAAAGTTTCCACATCGAAAAACTACTGCGGGCCTATCTTTCCACCATGATGGGTGCCAACGAACCTTGTATTCATGAAGGCCCCCTAGCACTTGCAACCATTCACTAGTGTTCATTGTCTTCACATCACACCCTCTGGCGTCCTCAATTGGGCCTTCTACTCTGACTTTATTAACGAAAGCATGGGTGAGAAGCCACACATACAAGGCGTGCAGGCAACAAGATATCCTCTTTCCCCTTAGCTCACTATAATGAGTGAAAGTACAGTAAGTGTCTGCAAGCATGGCTGGAATCAGATTGAGTGGGTTTTCTCCATCCTTGAAGGATAAGAAGACACCAATAGCTGTTGTGTCCACATATCTTTCAAGGCGTGGAAATAGGACAATGCCAAAGATGGTCAAAGCTAACACCTGCTTAAGAGGACCCCAATTCCTAGTGTCGGCGAAGGATTTCATTTGGCTTTCCAGATACTCTTGTGGGAATCCTGCAATGCCATTTCGATTTTTCTTCCGGAGCTTCAAGTTCTCTTTGCTGGTTTGTAACATTGAGGCGAGTTTCTCATCTGTGTAGTATTGTCCCTGATACTGGTAGGGTCCATTGTTTTGTTGAGGAAAGCCGAAGATCTGTGTGTATTCTTCCAGGGTAGGTGCCATCTGGAAATTTTTGAAGGTGAAGCACCTTAATGAAGAGTCGTAGAACTGGCTCAAAGCGGCAATGGCCTCCGTTTGCACGTCCAATTGTAGTAACATAATAATCTTCCCATACACTCTATCAAAAGACCTGCGCTCGATGGGCGGCAATCGACCAACACATTCCCTTAGACTTGTCAGATTAGGCTGTTTTACTATAGGGTAGTTCAGAGCTTGGATTGCTTCACAGTTTGATCCCATATCGTCTTGCTTATGACAAAACCTTCAAACCTCTTACAATTCCCGGCAAACCTAAATGAGATGAATAGCATGCATGTGAGGATTTTTGTATTTTTTGTGAAATAACGATGATGTATGATGAATTAAAGAAAGACGTTACATGCGTTAATAAAAGCATATTTTGGTGATTCAAATTTTGAGAAACATTAACCATGTCACATAAAATATGTAAAGGGCAAAAGAGTAAATGGTTTTCATTATTTGATTTTTTTTGAAAGATAAAAAGTTTTTGCGATGATGCAACGGGTAGGTGAATTGCCCTTGTGTCCTAAACAGGTTAGGTCTTATATACAGGTTACGGTCTAGGGCTACTTGTGTGATCAATCTCTCAGGTGGCTCTAATCACGTCCTCACAAGGGTCTCCAGAGCTGAAATCTCTTTCGTGATATGACCCACAACGATAGCGAGCTACCTGGTGTGGGATACCACGAAAGAGCGTACTCTGGCTGAGGCTTTCATGAGAGTCAGACAGATAAAATCCAGAATGACTGACACTAATCGCCTCCACTCGTCCTAGTTTTTTTTAGACCCGGGTATAGGGCCCCGCTCAAGAGTGTGTGCAATAAACAAGTGTAATTGATGTGTGTGATATAAGCAACCTAAACTACCCGTGCTGCAAAAGAAATACAGATAATAGTGCAAAGGTTTTCTACCCTAAGGTTCAATAGAGCAAATAAATAGATAAATAAAATAGACATGCGAGTAGAATGGCTAAGGGTAAATAAAGTACTAAACTAACAAATATCTACACATTTAACTAAATTAGGCTTGACCCTCTTAAATAGTCCCCAGCGGAGTCGCCAGCTGTAGCAACCGAAAAATCCGGAGGAGGGATTCTTCGTTGTTTTTGAACAATGGAGTCGCCATCAATATTTATTTTTTAGGAAAACATTGAAAAAACCTTTGTTTTTGGGTTCGGGGGTCGATTAAGTGCGGGGAAGGTACTAGCACCCGCAACATCCTAAAAAAGGTTACCTTTTAATTTAATGTGTAGAAAAAAAAAATTAGTTTAAAGAAAGCATTTTAATTTACCCTTTTTATTAATTACAAAAAAACGGAAAGGAAGACTTAATAAAAAAATTAGTTTTTTGCGCTTGACAGGAGTGGGCCCCCGCTCCTACGTATCTCCGGGTGCGATGGAGAAATCAAAGCTACGTAGTTCTTGGGTAGAAAATATTTGTGTGTTGGTATTTTTTTTTATTTTTGAAAAGTTTGCGAAAACTAGAGGCCGTTCATGGTGACCAAACAGATAAATCCAGAGTGGTCACCACTAATGGCTTGTTCGAAAAAAAAAGAAGGTGTTTACAGCGTTCAAACGAGCTGAGCCCAGAGTGACTGCTATAAATAACCAATTTGTGATCGCGCGCTTTGTTTGAAAAAGAAAAAAAACTTACTGGGAAGCGCGACTTCTTTTTTTTAGAAAGGGAGTTGAGATTACGTTTGTATTCTATTAACTGAAAATTTCTTGAAGTTTAGGCGGGTGTTTGCGATGATCAAACGAATAAATTCAGAGTGATCACCGCTACTAATCCGTTTTTAAAAAAAAGAAGGTTAGCCCTATCGGTCAAACAAGCTAAGCTCAGAGTGACCGTTAGTAACAACCTATATTTTTTTTTGTGAGTTGGATTGTTTGAAAGAAAGAAAAGACGGTTTGGAAACATTATGGTGTAAATAAAAGCGGAATGGGTAATAGTAAAAAGGGGGTGCGAGCAACAGGGATGTTGTATCAAAAATGGGGGGTGTGAATAGTATCAGCCCAAAACAACATTGTTTGGGTTTCTGGGCCCTTGCGCAAAAGTTGGGCTGAAAGCGGGGAGTGCCGTATTACTAAAATGCGGGGGGTGCGAATAGCGGTTTGACGCTAAAAGAAAAACGATTGTTTGACCTTTCTTTGACTGATTGGTTCGTTAATTTATTTCAAAAAAACGGTTTGGGTTTGATTACTACCTACGTTAGAAGAAAACATTCGGTGAGAAAAAGATTTGCGAATTTATAAAGAAATATTCTCTTTTTTTTGAAATAATTGTCATGGTTATGAAAAAGGTGCCTTTTGCTGTTTGTTTAAAGATGTAGTGGTGTTAGCAGCCAATTATTTTTTTAAAAAAAAATTTTTATTTACAAAAAAAGGGCTTTATTTTAATCCGAAAATTACATTAATATTTAAATAAAAAAAGAAACAATTTAAATAAAAAACAGCAACATTTTAATATGTATAAAAACAGCAACCAAATTAAATAAAAAACAGCAACTAAATAAAAAAACAGCAATAACAAAATCTAAAAAAACATGACAACAACAATTTAAAAAAAACAGCAACAATATTTAAATAAAAAAACAGCAACAATAATATCTAAAAAAGAAAGAGTTTACGAATTTACAACAACAAAAATAAAAAAAACAGCAACAATATTAAAAATAAAATAAAAACAGCAACAATATTTAAATAAAAAACAGCAACAATATTTAAATAAAAAAACAGCAACAATAATATCCTAAATAAAAGAATTTACGAATTTACAGTAACAAAAATAAAAAAACAGCAACAACATTAAAAATAAAAAAAAACAGCAATACTTATTTACATGAACAAAATTATAGCAACTAAAAAAAATAAAACAACAATAATTAAATAAAATATTACATTACAATACCTTAAACAAAGAAAAATCCGGAAATGTTGAAGGAGAAGTTTTTTTTTCTTCGGATTTCCTCAATACAACAAAATTTGAAACTAAAAAAAAATAAAATTTGTGAAAGGGAGAAGAAGAATACAGTGAACAAAAAAAAACTCTCAAACTCTCTTTTTCTAAACAAAACCTAGACTCTCCTTTTTCTTCTTTTTTTTTTTTTCGAAAATCTTCTCTTCTTCTTCCTTTCTCTAAAAAAAATTCCCCCTTGCTTCATGGTTGTGGCCCCTATTTATACAAAAAGGGGTGTCTTTTCTTTCGTTTTTCTGACTTCATCTTCACCATGCCTTGTACAGTTTTTTTGATGGTATGCAAAAGGGGGTAAAGGGGTATGGGCATGGCAGAGGAAGAGAAATGATGGTTTTTTTTTCCCTTTTTTTTCTTGTGTGAGAAAGGAGAGTGAATCCGTGAGTGAGAGAGAATGATGTGAGGAGGGAAAAAAAATGGAGTTTAAGGGTTTGGTGGGGAGGGGTATGCGTGGAGATGGGAGAGTGGTGAAGAAAAAAAATGAGTGAAGTGTGTGTTGTGGAAGGGGAACCCGTGGGGGGGGGGGGGGAAAGAGAAAGAGAAGGGAAAGGTTGAGTGTGAGTTGTGTGTGATGGAGAAAGAAAGAGAAAATGAAGGTTGAGTGTGAGAGAGGGAGAGTGAGCGTGAGATTGAGGAGAGAGGGGGGTAGGATCCGTTGGGGAAGAGAGGAGAGAGGGAATAGTGTGTATGGGGAAGTGTAGAAATGGGGAAGTGGGAAGTGTGGGGAAGTGGAATTGAGAGAAAAGAGGAAAGGTGGAGTGTGGAAGGGAGAATGCAATTTTCAAGGAGGAAAAAGGGGGGAGTGGGTCAAATTTCAAGGAGGGGAAAGGTGAGTGAATGTGGCCAAATTTTAGGAAAAGGGGGGGATTGAATGTGGATGATTTTTAGGGTAAGGGGGGTGGCCGAATTTGACTAGGGTTTGGTGGGGAGAATTAGGGTTTTGGTGGAGGAGTGAGTTGGGTCATGGGTTATGGGTTGGTTGGATGGGTTAGGGTTTAGGGTTAGGCGAATTGGGCTAGGGTTAGGCGAATTGGGCTAGCCCTTTTTTGCTGGGTTGGGTTTCTGATGGCCCAATCCTGATTGCACCTCCATTCTTTCCTTAACAGACCCCCCCTATTTCCTCCTTTGCTTATTTTTTGTTTCTTCACTTCTAATTAATATATTTTTTTTTGGTTAAAAACTTCTGGCAACTAAAATAAAATAATACATGACATGAAAATAAAAATGATTGTTAAAAAATAAAATCTCTCATTTTTGATCGGACAAAATTAGGGTATTACAACAGATGATCAAGAGGGCTCACATGATGACATTGATGGCTTATTGTACGGCACATTCAGAAATGTCGCAGAAGCAGTAACGAGTAGTGAGGGTCCCAATGAGGATGCTAGAAAGCTCTACAACTTGATTAATGAGGCTAAACAAGAACTATACCCAAGATGCAAAGACTTCTCTACTCTATCATTCATTATTCGACTTTACTTGTTGAAGTGTCTACATGGATGGAGCAATGCATCGTTCACCGCCCTTTTAGAATTATTGAAGGAAGCCATGCCGAATTTAAACATACCGGGATCTTTTAACATAACAAAGGCCATGATTAGTGATTTGGGCCTTGATTATAAAAAAATTCATGCATGTCCAAGTGACTGCATGCTATATTGGAAAGAGCATGAGAATGACACCTCTTGTAGTGTTTGTAAATTGTCACGATGGAAGGAATTCCCTCAAGTAGAAGGTGAGTTAGAGCAAGAAAAAAACGAACATAAAGTGCGCGCAAAGATTTTGAGACATTTTCCCTTGATTCCTCGACTTCAACGGCTATTTATGTGTTCAAAGACAGCGGAGTCAATGAGATGGCATGAAGAAGAACGCTCAAAGGATGGGAAATTGAGGCATCCTGCTGATGGCCAAGCATGGAAGGATTTTGATAAACTTCATCCAGAGTTTGCTTTAGAGCCTCGTAATGTAAGACTTGACTTAGCGAGTGATGGCTTCAACCCATTCTGGACCATGAGCATATCACCTAGTACGTGGCCTGTCGTGATGGTAGTATACAACTATCCACCTTGGTTGTCCATGAAGTCTGAAAGTACATTGTTGTCACTGTTGATTCCTGGACCAACATCACCGGGGAACAATATTGATGTGTACCTTCAACCGTTAATTGATGAGTTGAAGGAGTTATGGGAATTAGGAGTAGAGACATATGATGCCTCAAAAAATCAAACCTTTAAAATTCGTGCAACTCTCCTATGGACTATAAGTGACTACCCTGGGTATGCTATGTTGTCAGGTTGGAGCACCAAAGGAAAGTTGGCATGTGCATGCTGTATTATAACATTAATTCATCCTACTTGAAACACAGTCACAAGATGTGTTACATGGATCACCGTGTCTTTTTACCAACGAGTCATGCTAGGAGAGCTAACAAAAGGTCCTTTAATGGAAAAAAAAGAAAGAGCTTAGGTTAGCACCACCTTTGTTAAAAGGGGCAGAAATTCTAGAATCCTTAAGATCTTTCAAGAATGAATTTGGAAAGAAGAAAAAGAGGAAAGTTGATGGTCCCTGGAAGAAGAGATCGATTTTTTTTGAGTTGCCTTATTGGGCTGGAAATACATTGCGTCATAATCTTGATGTAATGCACATTGAGAAAAACGTATTTGATAATATTATAGTGACTCTCTTGGATATGGCTGGGAAGTCAAAATCTTAATGCTCGTTATGATTTGCAAGATATGGGAATTAGAAAGAAACTTCATCCAAGGGAGATTGGTGGTGGCCGCGCAGAGTTTGCAAAAGCTTGTTTCTCAATGAATTCCCATGAAAAGTCTATTTTCTGTAGTGTTTTTAAGGGTGCTAAATTACCAGACGGGACTGCATCAAATATATCTAGGTGTGTGCAAGTTGGTGATTAGAAAATATCAGGCTACAAGAGCCATGATGCACATTTCATGCTACATTACTTATTACAAGTAGCAGTAAGAAGCACCATGCCTGATGCGGTGGCTGAGCCTCTGATTCACCTTGGGTCCTTTTTTCGCTCTCTATGTATGAAAGCTATTCAAGTGCATGATTTGGATGTCTTAGAAGCGGATATTGCAAAAACACTTTGTCAATTGGAGATGATTTTTCCTCCTAGTTTCTTTGACATAATGGTTCACTTGCCTACTCATTTGTCCAATGAAGTGAGATTAGGTGGTCCTGTTCAATTTCGATGGATGTATCCCATCGAAAGATACTTGTGTAAACTTAAAAGTTATGTCTGCATAAAAATGTGGACACGAGGCTAAATAGAAAAAGTCGAAATCGTGACAACATTGACTTATGTGAAGTAGATCTAGCCGATTAATTTTCATATATTGGTCGTCATTTAGGGCGGAAGAAAAATAATGACCCAATTGTGATGATGTTCAAATATACATCAGGTCAGCTATACCGTTAATTGTTCTTACTCATATAAAACCTATTTTAGATTTAATCTAACAAATAACAATGTTGTCTTTGTAGAGAGCATGATGATATTGTTAATAGCCGCACTAAGAAAAGAAAGTGGATTAAGGCCAAAACCCAAAGCCAAGATTTTAGTGAATGGTTTAAAACTCGAGCCTTGAAAGATGATGTATCGGGTCAGCAAAAGGAACTATCTAGAGGTCCAAGTGATGTTGCAAAAAGGTTTTCGGGTTATCTTATCAATGGATATAGATTCCATACTAAGAAACGAGATGCAAGACGAAAAAGCCAAAGTTCTGGTGTCACTTTGGTTTTCATTGACTCCAAGTTTTGCAAGCTCTAAGGATGGAAATCCTACGACAGCAGCCATCACATATTATGGAGAAATCTGTGATATAATTGAGCTAGATTATTATTGTCACTTCAAATTTGTGTTGTTTAAGTGTGATTGGTTTGAGGTTGAACAAGACAAGTTTGGGCTTACTTGTGTAAAGTTCAATAAAAAGTGTTACCAAAATGATCCTTTCGTTTTGCCTTCTCAAGTCCATCAATGTTTCTATGTGCAAGATCCTCTTGATGCAAATAGGCATTATGCTATGAAAACAGTTCCTAGAGATTTATTTAGCATGGGTGACCAATCAAATTTAACAGCCCAAGAAGCTTATCAAAATGATCCTTTTGGTAATAATGACGTTGAAATCAATTGGGCTGGGGAAGATATGCCTGCAACAATAATTGAGAATCCTTTAGATGTTATGCAAGAAGCTGAAAATGAAGATTACTCAGATGAGAACTAACATTAAGTAGAGTGTTTGTTGTCTTTATTATTTTTGAGTTTAATTTGTAAGCTTAGATTTGTAAGCCTCATTTGAATATATTGTTTATGCTACTGGAAATTTAGTAGACTTTTTTGGTTGTCTTTATTATGTGATGCTAAGCATTGTTTAATGAATGAATTTCCAGTAGCAGACTAAAAATGAATGAATTAATGAATGAAAAGTCTCTTGTTTTGTAAGCCTCTGCATGTTCCATTAAACAATGAATGAATCATACATTACTAACACTTAAAATAGTCTTACCAAACATGCAGAGGCTTACAAAACAAGAGACTGTTCATTCATTAATTCATTCATTTTTAGTCTGCTACTGGAAATTCATTTTTAGACTGTTCATTCAATAATTCCCTTGACGTCAAGTAACTAAATGTTAGTAATGTATAATTCATTCATTGTTTAATGGAACATGCAGAGGCTTACAAAACAAGAGACTGTATAATTCATTCATTGTTTACCATTCCATAATTCATTCATTGTTTAATGGAACATGCAGAGACTGTTTTTGTTGTCTTTATTGTTTATGCTACTGGAAATTTAGTAGACTTTATGCTACTGAAAATCTCATTTTGATTAACCAAAACTGTTTGCTTGAACTTTTCAAAACAAATGCAAAACGAAGCAACCTTCAAGAGAAATATGAACTCTCAAGAGAGGGGTCAAAGAAGTACTTCCAATATTGATCTAGGTCACTATAGATCAAGCCATGAACTGCTGAGAGTATTCAAAATCAAGCGTGAACAAGTATTAAAAAATATTGGAGGATCTAATGCACCTATGACTGAAGTTGAATCAGCTTGTAACAAACAAAAGAAGCCACCAACCACTAAAGAAGTGAGTTCCCAAGCTATCAAAGTGACTAAACAATTCAATTCTCAAGCCAAAGAAGTTGCACAATTCAAGTTGTCTGACTTTGCAGCAGCTGGCCAAAGAATTTTGGATTCAACTAGGGAGCTTGTACCTACAAATTTTTTTGTTCAGATAGTGCAAGTAACACTCAACCTAAGATTCCAAGTCAAAGGAGAACAACAATTGAAGCATCCGTGGCTAGAGACAAAGGATCCAAACTAATCCAAGATCCAAAAAGTAAAATATTGGCTCAAGTTGAAGGACTTATACAAATTCAAGATTCAAAAAGGCAAGCAATGAGGAAGAAAGTGGTTGAAGGGTGGTTGAAAATGAGTCAAGGGCAAGGCAGGAAAATGCAGGCAAGAAGCCAAAAAGGATCCCATTGTGTCCGTCAATGACAATCGATGAGTTTCTTAAAGAAAATAGAGAAGTAAATGAAGAGTTGGAAAATGAAAGTGATGATGAAGAATAGGATGTTATGGAAGAAGAAGAAGAAGAAGAAGAAGAAGAAGAAGAAGAAGAAGAAGAAGGAGGCAATGCACACAAAGGTAGAAATTGTGAAACTAATGGCAATGAAATTGAAGGTAAAGTTTCCGGTTTATAAAAAATGTGTAATGATTAATTAAAAAAATTTCATTTGATACATGTATGTCAAAGTGAGAGTGATTATTATTATTATTATTATTATTATTATTATTATTATTATTATGTCACTTCACAACTTTAATGTCAAAATAGGGACAAAAAAGAAAAGAACGAGGGGACCAACAAGGTGTTTAAAAATACATGCAAGAATTAGCGAAGATCGTCAAGAAGTTACTTTAGATGAGGATGGAGAACCAATTGGACCCAATGACAAAACTGTATCAGACTTGAGCTATTTCCTTGGATCCATAGCAAGGAATGTATGAGAATTAAAGTTTCATATTTGTTTGAAATGATCAAATACTTGTCAAAGGTTGATGACACTATTGTTTTTTTGTAGGATAAGTACATTATTTCTGATAGGGGATGGAAAGCAGTGTTTTCCCGCATAAATGATGCTTGGAGACGCTACAAAAGCAAGATAAAGAGAAAGCATTTTTTGAAGTACAATAGTATGAAGGAAAGGTTAAAACACCGTCCCAAGAACATATCTGAGTCTCATTTCAAAAAACTAGTGGCATATTGGACAAATGACACCATTGAAGTAAGATAGTAGCATTGCTTATTAATTTAAATTTAAATTTCATTTTCAGATTTTAATTTCTTTCTCCATGCAGAAAATTAGCCAAAGAAATGCAGAAAACAGGGCTAAGCAAAAGTACATGCATCGTGTGGGACCAGCAAATTTTGCAAGAGTTCGTGCAAAATTGGTATGGTAATCATGTGCTTTTATGTATCGTTTTCTATATGTAAATAAAGTAGTCTTTTAATTGTTTTTTTTCAATTTTTATTAAATATAGCTTGGTGAGAAAGAGGATGGAGAAGAAGTTACCCAGGCTGAAATGTTTATCTATACGTGCAAAAGCCATAAAGGAAAAACAGTGGATGATCAAACACAAAATGCAATTGTAAGATTAATATTGCTGTCAAGTTTTTAGTTCTGTTAATTAAGGTTTGTTTGTTCCTGTTGTAGGCAGAAAATTAGATTGTCCCTATGGACATTGCTCTAGGACATATTGCAATAGTTTTGTTTTGCTATCCAATTTTTAGTTTGTTTTGCTCTAGGACAGATTGGAAGCATGTCTCCAGATTGCAATAGTTTGTTTTGCTGTCCAGTTTTTAGTTTGTTTTGTTTTTCTGTCCAGTTTTTAGTTTATTTTGCTCTAGGACAGATTGGAAGCTTGTTTTGTCTGTTTGCTGGAAGCCTGTTTTGCTGTGCACGTTCAGTTTTGCTGTTTTGTTTTGCTGTTTTGCTGTGCAATTTTGCTTTCAGTTTTGCTGTTTTGTTTTGCTGTCTAGTTTTTAGATGCGAATTAAAGCGGACAGTTTGTTTTGTTTTGTTTTGCTGGAAGCCTGTTTTGCTGTTTTGCTGTTTTGCAGTTCAGTTTTGCTGTCCAGTTCAGTTTTGCTGTTTTGTTTTGCTGTTTTGCTGTGCAGTTTTGCTTTCAGTTTTGCCTGTTTGCTGGAAGCTTGTTTTAGTTTGTTTTGTTTTGCTGTCCAGTTTTTAGATACGAATTAAAGCGGACAGTTTGTTTTGTTTTGTTTTGCTGTGCAGTTTGTTTTGTTTTGTTTTGCTGGAAGCCCGTTTCCTGGAAGCCTGTTTTGTTTTGTTTTGTTTTGCTGTGCAGTTTGTTTTGTTTTGCTGTCCAGTTTGCAATACTTTGTTTTTCTGTGTAGTTTGTTTTGTTTTGTTTTGCTGTGCAGTTTCTTTGTCTGTTTTGTTTCCTCTTGTCAATAAATGTTTTAATTCTTTTGTATTAGGATACTCTTCAAGAATCAGTTGAAAATTCAAGTGAAGATGCAAAAAAAGCATTCCAATTATTGCTTGGCAAAGAAAAGCACGGTAGAACGCGTTGTTATGGAAGAACTATGACACCATCAATAATGAAGAAAAATGAAGAAATTGCTTCTGTAAAAAAGCAATATTCTAGTAAAATTACAATCTTGGAAAAGAAGATGCAAACATATGATGCTCTTTTAAAATGCGTTTTGATGCAACAAAATCCAAATTTAACTGAAGAGGATGTAAACAACTTAATGCGGCGTGCTTTTGAAAATGACACTAGTGAAGCACCACACAATTTGGCACCACGTTCTTCTACATCAGCTAATGCTCCTCCTATTGAAAAGGTATATGATCTTGTAGAAGTTGTTTTACAATGTTTGTAATGTCCTTGAAAGTCATGGATAGATAACTTTTGTAATGTTTTATGGTTATAGGTTGGAAATGATTTTGAAGAAGATCTTGAAGATGATCTTGAAGGTTTTGAAGAGTGATGTGATACAAGTGGAAAATACTGCTACTTTTTGAATTTTGTAGAGCAATGTGCTACAAACATGGTTGTAGATTATTTTGTGGATTTTATTTTAATTAATGAACATGTTGATGTGCTACAAACATGGTTGTAGACTATTTTGTTTATATTTTTTGGATTTAGTTTATGTTTCTATATTTTGAGTATTAGTGACAATTGACATGTAGATGATGAATGTTGTTTAATGCATATTACTATAAATTTAACAAATTGATGTCTATTTTTTGTTAGTGTTACTATCCTATCTTATCCTTTTTATGTATGGTGCTTTAAATAATTGGCTTTAGTTTTAATTCTTCTTAGTTTCTAATCACAAATAACTCTATCAAATAATTGATAACAATTAAATAAAAGTAGTAAAAAAGTTATTTAACTAAAAGCAACAATGCAACAGTTTGCTTATCAAAAAAAAAACATGGCAACAGTTTTTAAACCGTGGTTTAACATTTTAGGCCACACTTATTTTTGTGTGGCAAATTGAAAACCGTGGCCGGAAGCCAGATTAATAAACCGTGGCCTATTTTATAGCTCTGGCCACGGTTTGGAAAATTCGTGGCCTAATGTTAAAAAACCGTGGCCTGAAGGAATAGGCAACGACCACCTACCCCACGCCTCCAAAACCGTGGCCTCAAGTTTAGGCCACGTTTTTTTCACTTCTGGCCACGGTTTTTGGCCGTTGCGTAAACCTCTTTTTGTTGTAGTGCATGTTTAGCAAGCCAATCTACACACGAGTTTCTCTCACGAAGGGAGTGTGTGAAGGATAATTGCCAATCACGTGCAAAAAAGAAGCGAATGTAGTCAACAATAGGAGCATAAGGATGGACGGAAGAGATACCATCATCGATGAAGCCTATCGTTGTCTTGGAGTCCAATTCACAAACAAGGTTTTGATAACCATTTCGGAGGATGTGGTTTCACTATTTCATTAATAAACAAAAAACAAAAATACAAGAAACATGGGGGGACATAAACCAAAACCCATGCAAACAAAAATAAAACATTATTGCCTGAAATGAAAATAAGGAAGGCCAATCCTATTACGGATAAAATCATCCTTAATGAAATAGGGAACAGAATTCCACCATTGGAAACCAGGCAGGTTGATCCCATGAGACGCAAGCTTATCCGCGCAGTGATTCCCTTCCCGAAAAATATGAGTGCAAGTGACAGTCATTGATTTGAGCAGACCCATGCAATTAAGCCAACGATTGCGGAGATTCCAAGGCACAATTGAGTGAGACGAGAAGGCCATCACAGCAAGCTGAGAGTCACTCTCAATCCATAACCGATGCCAACCTTTTCGGAAAGCCACTTCAATGGCGACCATGACCCCGACAAGCTCTGCATGAAGCGCGAAATTTGTACCTAGAGGAAGCATAAAACAGCCAAGAGACTCAGCATTACTGTCGCGAAAGATACCCCCACAGGCAGCTAAACCAGGAGACCCTCTAGCAGCGCCATCAGTATATATTACACTTAACCCAAAAGGAAGGAGGAGACTGCCAGATAACCTCTATATTTGTAGGAGCCTTACGAGGTTTGCACTCAACCGAGACAGAAATTCACCTCTTATCAAACTAGACAGAAATTCATCTATTGGTTAGCATACACTTGAGTTATTTGGGGAACTAGAAATAAGATTATATTCAAAGGTGTATCTGTCATCACAGCTGCACTGTTTAAAAGGCTAGTAACTCTATCCTGGGGCTGGTTTGTTGGGATGGTAGGTAGAAATGCTGATGTCTCATTTGAGGAGTGAAATATTAATCCAATTACGTGTCTTAACTCGGTGTAATATGCTAATATCACGTCAATTGTGGAGCGTTGCTTTATGAATATTTTTACGGCGTGTGCAATTTGACATCGCATAGTTGTTGCAGGGGATATGGGTGCATTATTTATATGTTTGGTGATAATCTGATTGAGTAGAGGGAGGATGCATTGGATTGGTCTTACACTATTAACATGCTGCTGCAGTTTTATGGGGAGCTTGGTTGCTGTCTTATGTGTTGCTGTCATGTGGGTGTTGTTGCATAATATCCTGTAATTCGGTCATGTAGTATAGCAGTAATGCAATTGCTCTCTAATTGCCATGTAATTGTTCAGTATGCTACTCTTTTTCGGGGTACTCTTTTTCTTCCTTCGGTCTTTTTTCTATTGGATTTTGGCCCTTGTAGGTTTTAACGAGGTCCCTTTGTAATTGTTCCGGTTGGAATACCCCTTGTACTCCCATTAATAAAATTTTGCTTACCAAAAAAACATTCACAAAACTGTTAATTAAAAGAGAGAAACATTATCAAAAATACATAAAACAGTGTCACTAATAATAAGACTATCCTTTAAAATACCATATATAATTTTCCTTGTTTGTGAACTGAGAAGCAATAAATTTTGACATGTGGGAAGCCTTGATATTTTTTTAGCGGAAATATTAAGTTTAAAGACGTTAGTGCGGTACAACAATAACTGTTTAACAAATGATTACAATATCTTCAATAAAAAGCTCTCGCATCTCTTCTTTTTTTATTTTTGATATGAAGTCTCGCAGATCTTCTATAATTTCATATAGTTGTTTATTTTTTATATTATTCAAGGGAACAAAAAACAAAACGTATAAAAAAATAAAAAATCTAAAGCTATTGCCAGGGGAATAATAAAGGGGGTGAGGAACCAACGGTGCAGAATGAAACTCAAAAGAAAATTTGTAGGGAAGAAAACAGAAAGGGAAAATAATAAGGCCAAATTGCTTGAGCTGCTGGCTCCACGAGGGAGACAGCAGAATCGAATCAACGGCTAAATCTTACACTGGAATTACCTTCTACGGTCTAGATAGATTCCCTGCATGATTTCCTTTTCTGTTTTCTTCTAATGACAATAATTGACAATAACAATTAATATAATGATATTAATATCATTGGTCTCAAGGGGAGAGATTCTTTAGTACTTTGTCGTACTCGAGGGAATATGAACGATGAATTATTTGAACATACATGACAATGACATGATGCTGTTGCTGATGATACTCCAGACAATACTGCAGGTCTATTCTTTCAATCTTTTTTCATAGGGAAGCGTGTGCTCCAATAGAAGGAATGTACAATAGATTCATGAAATTATAGGCGTGCTTAACATCTTATCAAATTGTCAAGGCTAATAGTAGATTCATGAAATTATAACCGTGATTAACATCTTATGAAGGCTTTTTTTTTTTTAGATAAGCACCGTTGGTGTATATATTATTTAGGGGTGCACAAAGGGTGGGAAAAAGCCTTAACATTTTAGGGGCCTCATTAAAACATACTGGGGCCAAAACTCATCGGGAAAAAGACCTAATGAGGGAAAAAGAGTACCCCGCCTACTTTGAAAAAGACTTGAATTGTTTTACAACTCCAAACAGCCCAATGGGCAATTATACCAGTCTGACCATCCTAACCCGCAAGAGATCCCCTTCCTCGCTTTGAACCAGTTCCAAGCGCTATCCATGATACCCGATACCAATGTTGGAATCGAAGCAACCTCTCCCTTGAAAACAATTTTATTTCTCATGATCCATATGTTGTTCCATATCACCGCCAACCAAATGAGATGCCTAACTCCCTTTTGCTTCCTACCATTTATAAGTTTCCCAAACTCCAAGAAATGAGATACCACTTCAGCAGAAGCAATTGTAGGTACCCTCATCCACACAAAAAATTTCTGCCACAACGCTTTACTCACCCGACAATTAAAGAAAAGATGTGTCGTGGACTCGTCCTCCTCAAAGCAAAAAACACAGCTTTTATCTAAATGAGATTGTAAAATACCACGATGATGTAAAGCCTCTCGAGTCGCTACTATGTTAATCATAACCCTCCAACCAAATATCAGAACTTTTGATTGCACATCGTTTTTCCAAAGCTGTTTCCACTCCCTACCGTCGCTGGCGGCCACTGCTACAGGAACAACGCTGCTGGCCGAAACAGCAGCAGCTGGCAAAACACTGCTGGCCGAAACAGCAGCTGCTGTAACAGCAGGCTCGCTATTGTCCAACGCTGCTGATGCAGAAAAGCCACTGTTAGCTGCTGCTGTTGCAGCGATTCCATTGCTGGCAGCTGCTGTACCTGCGGGCTCAACAAGCAATTCACACAGTTTTGCATAACACAATTTAACCGAAAAACCTTTAGTGCTATCAAGCGAACAAATCCATCGGTCTGGTGCCAAATCTGTCAGTTGAACAGACGGTAGCAGCTGCATAAAATATTCCACATTTTGTTCCTCATTCCGTGGTAAATCTTAGGGGTGTTCACGGGTTGGTTTGGGCGGATTTTGACCAAATCCGTTGCCCGAACCAATCAAATTTATTCGGTTTGGGTTGGTTCGGATTTTGAATTTTTCCCCACAAAATCCAAACCAAACCAATCCGATATTAAACGGGTTGGTTCGGATTGGACTCGCGGGTCCTACGCTAACAATATTGATTTTTTTAAAACGTAAATTTATACACTGTTTATAATAGTCACCAAAACTAAATTGAATCAAAATCAACCCTCGATTTATTCATCCACATCAATTGCGTGACCAGTTAAATATGCGTGCAACTTTCGTTGAGATGAATGTATATTGAATCACTTTAATGTTGATTGCTTAATACAATGCCTATTGCCTAGGAAATATGCGTAATGAATAAGTGTGAGAAATAAGCTACTGATCGACATCAATTGACAAATAAGATCAACAGCCGCTGATATCAATAGTCCGGGTATATGGGTTGGTTCGGTTTTATTTCCTAAAATCCGACATCCGAACCAAATTAGTACGGGTCTTTACAGGTTGGTTCGGATTTGATCCGATTACGAAAATTATCCAAACCAAACGCTTCGGTTTGGATCGGGTAATGGGTTGGTTCGGATTTGCCCAAACCGCTGAACACCCCTAGTAAATCTTCTAGCCATTGCACATTCCACCGCCATTCACCACCAACCCGACATCCCATCTCCTCTACTGTCGCATCTCTGTTATTGTAGCCGTTATAAATTGTGGGAAAGAGTTCTTCAAAGCTATCTCTCCCGACCCATCTATCCTTCCAAAATTTTACCAAATTTCCATTGCCCAATTTCAGCTTTACTATCTCGTCAAACCACCCTTCTTGTAACTTCGCTCCTGCACCCAATTGGCATAAGTCTTGCCACCAAAATGAGGTTTTCCCCCACCCACTTCTAAACTCCACCGCATTAGGCCACCTACCTTTCACCCCATATCGTGACGCCAACACCCCCTTCCATAATTGATTACCTTCCTCCGTTAAAAATCACAGTCTCCATTTTGTTAAGAGAGCAAGATTAAAGACCTCCAAGTTTTTCACTCCAAGCCCTCCCTTTTCTTTCGGTTTGCAGATACTTTCCCAACTCACCCAAGCCACCCTCCTATTCTCTTCATCCCCCCCACAAGAATCTTCTTTGAAGCTTGGTGATTACCTCAATTACTTTCTTCGGTGCTTTGTAAAAGGAAAAGAGATAAAGGGGTAGAGAAGCAAGTACCGAATTTATAAGAGTGACTCGCCCTCTTATAGATAATTGTTTGCTCCTCCAACTAGTTAGCCTCGCCTTGATGGAATCAATAACCGGTTGCCAAGTACTTGTTAGTCTAGGATTTGATCCTTTGGGAACCCCAAGGAATTTGAAAGATGTAGAGCCCCTTCTACAAGCAAGAAACTGAGATATCCCCTCTGTAATACCCTCCTCGATGTGGATGCCAACCACATTACTCTTTGAAAAATTCACCTTTAGTCCCGATATTAGTTCAATGCTCCTTAGGATTGCCTTCAAGCACCATACACTCTTATCACTACCATCACAAAAGAAAATAGTGTCATCCGCAAATTGTAGTAGTTCCACTGTAAGAGTCTCGCTTAATTTGAACCCCTGCAAATTGTTTGATTCCACCCCCCTTCCTTACCAAACCCGCTAAACCTTCAGCCGCCACCAGAAACAAGAACTGGGCTAACGGGTCTCCCTGCTTCAAACCTTTCTTTGCCACAAACTCTTCTGTTGGACTACCATTAACAAGGACTGAGATAGAATTGGACGAAAAGCACGTACGCATCCAGCACCTCCATTTCGCGCCAAACCCCAACCTACCCAACATGTAATCCAGGTAGGACCAACTAACAGAGTCATATGCCTTTTCAAAATCTGCCTTCAGTACCACACACTTCTGTTTCCTTCTTTTTGCCATATCCATTATCTCATTCACTACCAGCACACCATCAAGAATATTCCTCCCCGCAAGAAAGGCACTCTGGCACACTGAAATAACCCCCTTCAACACCTTTTTTATTCTTCCTACCAGGACCTTTGCCAACATCTTATACAAGCATCCAATGAGCGATATTGGCCTGTAATCCCCCAAGCCTTGCGGGTTGCTAGACTTCGGGATTAAAGCCAAGAATGATGCGCTTATTCCCTTTGGAAGCCTTGCTTGTTTGTGAAATTCCTCAAAGAACTTCATGCTCTCCGTAGATAAAAGATCCCAGCAATTTTTGATAAATGTAAAATTAAACCCATCCGGCCTCGGGCTCTTGTTGCCATCCCACTCCCACACCACATCCCTTACCTCCTCCAAAGAAAATGGCGCAACAAGCAGCCTGTTATCTTCCGCCGATAATTGATTAAATTGTACTCCGTCAATGGTCGGTCTATCTGTCTCATCCTCTTTGAATTTACCCTCAAAGTGATCCTTGATCGCCCTCTTCACACCCCCCACATCCTCCACCCATTCGCCATTCACCATAACCTTTAGTATCTGCGTCCTTCTCCTGTTGTTTTTGACGCAAGCATGGAAGTAGCGACTATTGGAGTCTCCTTGTGACAACCATCGTACTCTTGACTTTTGAGCAAGAAGACTTTCTTTGGCATGTAACTCACTCCAAAACTCGTTATTTAACCTTCTCCTTAGTTCATCGTCCACACCGCCCCCTTCCACCGTTATCCTCTCTACCTCATTCAGGTCTTTTACTATACTTTCAATTTTTAGATCTTTAATACCGAACACCTCCCGGTTCCATTTTCCCTATTTTTCCTTCAACAATCTCAATTTCTCCTTTAGGATATACGAACCCCTCCCTTCCACTTGGAAAGACGCCCAACAATCATGAACAAACTGTTTGAATTCCTTATGGTCCACCCAACAGTTGTTAAATCTGAACGGTTTTGGTCCCCAATTAGCTGCCGAAGTAATTAACCATACTGGGCAATGATCCGAAATCTCTCTATTACCGACCCATTGAGCACTGACAATCCACCGTGATATAAGCCCATCTAACAATAGAATTCTATCCAGCCTGCTAGCTCTTCCATTTGAACCAAAGCAGGTAAATTTCTTACCTATTACCGACACATCAATAAGTTCCATATCCTCCATAAAAGTTGAAAACTCGCTTGCCTCCACTTGATTAAAGATAGTTGAACACCCACTTCTTTCTTGTCTAGAGGACACAGCATTAAAATCACCCCCTATGCACCAATCTCCTATCCCAAATTGTTCTTTTAGGCATCGTAAATTGGTCCATAACCTCCTCTTTCCAGCCATATTACATGTAGAATACACATTAACAAAGTAGCAGATGCTGTCCCCTACCTTTGCACACATACCAATAAAGTTGTCACCCGAGAAAGAGAACATAACCTCCAAAAGGTCTGTCTTCCATACACATAACAAGCCACCTGAGAGACCCACCTGAGAGAACATAACCTCAAAGTTGTCATCCCCCCCCCCAAATACTTCCAATAGCTTTTTTAGAAAGACCACTGCTCTTAGTTTCTTGAATCTTGCACATGTCAATTTTTTCCTCCACCATAACCTTCTTGAGGCGCCTTCTCTTCACAGCCCCCACCCTCTTATATTAAAGGTTGCAATCTTCATCGAGCCTTATTTTTCTTCCCCTTCTTTCCTTTGGCAATCTGGTCTCTGAGTTCCAAGGATTTTAATCTACCCGAGTACACCTCATCACTAATTTTACCAAGTACACCAAGATTTTCTTTGGCAAAACTCCACATCTTGTTTGCCAGTGACATTTCATGCTCTGCCATGAACCTCTCATTACAAAACCGGATACCTGAATCACCCACAGACACATCTCCAAGAATGGCAGGGCTTCCCTCCCAACTGGTTGAGATCGATAAACCTGGATTGGGGGGTTGCGTTTAACAAAGAAGATCCGAGAGTCATGAGAATTACCTTGAGAGCTACCTGCTGCATGTATCAACTCCCTAGCCTCCTTATTCACCACTCCAATAATAATATTACTATTGAGATCACGGCATTCGTTATCAATATTTTTACCTTTAATCCAACTCCCAGCGCTTCCAACAGGTGAAAAATCAGACGCCAACACCGGGATTAACGGGCCAGATTTGGATTTTTCAACAGCTACAGTCTGGACCACAGGATGTAAAGTGGGTTCATTTAGAATAGTGTGCATCGTATCAGTCCCCACCCCAACACAATTGGAGCCGCAATCATCGAAATCTACATCACAATTATTCTGCTTATTTCCTTCCACCTCATGCGCAACAGGTGGCGCAAAAAGTTCCATCACAATCTCCTTAAATTTCTCTCCACCCTTTTCTCCACCCCCATTAGGATTCCCAACCACACTTAGCCCCACATGTAAATTATTATTTTCCTCCACATTCTCCTCATGAATTCCCCCACTGTTACCGTTAGATGCAAGCGCCTCCTCTCTTTTAACCACCACAACTCCATCATCTTCCCCATCCTCTTCATCTTCAGAGCCTTCATTCACCTTATCTCTGTCAGGGTCATCCTCTGAACCGTTATCCTCTTTCAGATACGTAAGCCCATCCCAGTGCATCGGGCCACACCATTCCTCCAAAACCTTTACATGAAACATCACGTCATTTATATTTGCATAAATCACCATATTGAACACGTCATAGCATTTTGTTCTTATTAGGATTCTCGCCACATCCAAAGATTTCATTTTCCTGGTATTCTCATCCACACCCAAAAAAGTGCCAATTTTCCTTGCTATCGCCGAAAAGAATTCGTTATTCCATGCGTGAAGGGGTATACCGTGGCATCGTACCCACACCACCCTTTCATTGTCCACTTCAGATTGATTCCACGGTCTAACAACACTGAAATTTTCAGCCATCCAATCTTTTGCGTCTTCAACAAAGGCGTCAATTAATCCCTCCTCCATTTCCTCCAGAAGCACCAAGTTTGCACCCATTGGAGTGGCTTTGATCGAGAATACACCTTGCATATTAAACCATTCCAGTGCCATATGCGTAGAGCCAGCATACCGCACTTCTGCAACATATCTTTTGTTAAAGACACTCAATTCCTCCTCAGATGCATTATACCATACATCACACAGATTTTTCTTTCTGTAATAAACAATCTTGTGCTCTTGGTTGTGCTGATTTGGTATCCAGTTGTTGGCCTTACGGTTTCCACCAAAACCCCCTACTCCTCTGACAAACCCTCCCTTTCTTCCATTAACGCCACCACCTGTTCTACCACCCCCTCCCGTATCAAGGTTCGCCTTCGAGCCCTTCTTTTCTCCATTCGGGTTACCCTCTACGTTATTTCCTCTCACCACTTCCTTCCATACCATTTTAGATTTTCCTTCATCCTCCTTGCCTTCTATAACCTTCTGTATGGTCTTCCATGTTTCGTCTCTCTTACCGTCGTCTCCCTTCCTCGCAGCGCCTGGTTGGTTTTCACGGCCAAACCTTGGAATATTGACGTGGATCTTGTCTGACCCAAAAATTATATTATCAAGCTTCACAGCAAAAAGTCTTGGGTCTTGTACATCAATGAATCGGGCAAAACCAAATCTCTTCCCCCATTTGTTCTTCTTTGGAGGTATAACCACCTCCACCACCCTTCCATACAAAGCAAAAGCCTTTAGCATCTCCTTGGCGCCATGAGAAGATGGAAAGTCTGAGAAATAGAATGAAACAGTATCGCTGGTCTCTTTTCTCCAAACCCTGCGATGTCTATTTTCCCCTTGAAACTGTCAAGATCTCTTCGCCTTCTCCTCTGGACAACTTGCCAATCCCCATCGTCGCCTATCCCATCTCCATCGCCATCAAACGCCGGTCCGCTAGCCTCTCGCGGCCTTCCGTTCACTCGCAACCTTTCAAATTCTTTTCCCCGCGCTCTTTCTCACACCCTTTCGTCTTCTCTTATTAAGGCTTTTTTAAAACACCCCACTATTCTCTCACTCCTAACTTATCAGAGTCTCAAAAATACCCTTAACTCTTGCACGCTTCCCACTCCCACTCCCGGTTTACCCTTTGCGTTTTAATCATTATGGTACCTTAGGATCGTAATGTTTCAGTGCTTAGGTGCCCACACAATATGGGCGATCAAACAACACAGACGGTACCAAGGTACCAAACCATCTACTATCTATCTATACCATTTACCCACTACCAAAATACCAATTTTATCCTTTTCACTTTTTCAAACTTTTTCACTTTTTCACTCTCTCACACACTTTTTCAAACTTTTTCACTTTTTCACTCTCTCACACACTTTTTCACTCTCCCTCACACTTTTTACTATCTTCTCCTATTTCTTTTTCCAATTCTCTCATTTCTCTATTTTTCATATTTTTTCACTCTCTCTCACACACTTTTTCACTCTCTTCTCCTCTTTCTTCCTCTAATTCTCCCATTTATCTACTTTAATTTAAGGCTAAAGTGCTCCCGGGGTCCCTTATCTTTATTTAAAGTAACGAATTAGTCCTTTATGTTTTTTTTGTCCCAAATAAGTCCTTTATCTTTCAAATTTTTGACACATAAATCCTTTTCCGTCAACCTCCATCCAACTTTGTTAACAGTGCTTATGTGGCGTGCTGACTCATTATTTGATTAGGTGGCATGTCATTTTTATTTTTGCTTAGGTGGCATATAATTTAATTTAATAAAAATAAAAGCTAAACAAAAATAAAAATGACATGCCACTTAATCAAATAATGAGTCAGCACGCCACATAAGCACTGTTAACAAAGTTGGATGGAGGTTGACGGAAAATGATTTATGTGTGAAAAATTTGAAAGATAAAGGACTTATTTGGGACAAAAAAAACATAAAGGACTAATTCGTTACTTTAAATAAAGATAAGGGACCCCGGGAGCACTTTAGCCTTAATTTAATCTACATGCCACCTTCATTTTTCCTCTTTACTATTTTAAAATTTTAAAATTTTGACAAAATTTTAATATTTGTTTTAGGCTAATTAAATCTGTTAACTTTAAAATTGTCTTGATTTTCACGGGATAAAGTTCTGACTAATTAAATTTTGTCTGAGTTCATACATTACCCACTACCAAAATATCAATCTTATCATTTTTTCAACTATGCAATTGGAGTATATTTAAGTAATTTTATTTTTTCACCTTTTCAAACTTTTTTAATCTCACACACTTTTTCAAACTTACCATTTACTTACTACCAAAATATCAATGTTATGTTTTTCCCAACTAAATAATTGGAGTATAATCAATTATTTAAAAAAAAATTATTCATTTTTATAATTTACTCAAACTACTCAACCTACTTTTTTTAAACTTTTTCCCACTCAAATATTTTAAAAAAAAATTATTCATTTTTATAATTTACTCAAACTACTAAAATTACTAAAATCAATTAAAATGAGTAAAATCAATTAATTTTTTCATAAAAAATAAAATCAATCAATTTAATCACTACAAAAAATTACCAAATAACTATTTTATAATTACTAAAAAGGAGTAAAATGCCAACGAGAGTGCAAACGGGAGTGCCAACGAGAACGCCAACGGGAGTGGCAACGAGAGCGGGACTGCCAACATGAGTGCCAACGGGAGTGGCAACGAGAGTGCCAACAGGAGGACCAACGAGGATGCAAACGGGAGGGGCAACGGGGATGCATATTTTACCTCTAATGTTCAAATACATTATTATGGATTAATGTAATTCTGATTGTCAACGGGGATGCATATTCCACTTTGAATTTCAAATCATACATTTTGGACATTGTTCACAACTTATCAATATCTTCCAAATTACTATTATAACTTCATGGTAATACACCGACCATACAGTATCACCCGTGCGTATGCACGGGTAAAAAACTAGTTACGATACTAATGTACCACGTGTGTTGTTTGAAACGTTACGCTTATCATACACGCGGTACCAAAGTACCGAGGCATTACGATACTTAGGTACCAAATTCTCTCGATACTAAGGTACTATATTTTGCTGATACTTTGTTTTCCTTGGCTGTATCGATACTGCGACTTTTGCTAGTGAATTGTAACTAACATCCTATCATATAAGACCAAATAACGTGGAAATTATTCAAGTAACAACAATCACTGGAATATATATATATATATTCAACTAACAATAATTCGTGACAAATATTATATTAACAATAACAGTATGGAAAATGAAATCAGTCATCTTTAATGTCAGTTAAGTCTACAAAGTCGTCCACTTTTGACTCTACAGCCAACCACCTCCATTGTTCCAAGCTTCCAACATATAACTTCTCTCAATCACGTGCTATGTCGGACCTATTAGCACCCAACATATGTCTGAACTAATGCCGACAATATTGAAATGAATTATAATTTAAGTTACGCATACTTTTACAAACTGACTCGTATAATGTACATTGCAGATGTTGAGCAAACATACACTTTTTGATGGTGCACATTGAAAGGAAAAAATTGCGTAAGGCTCGTTAATAGACTGACTTACATGAACGAACTTGTATCTATAAGCGATCAGGTACCCTCCATCTGGGATAGTCATCCAATTATCCCTAAAAGAACTTCGTTCTCCAATCACGTTTTCAACATCTTGCTGTATTTATCGAACCACCAAATAGATGAGTATAGTAGTATATATGTGTCTTGCCTAAGCTTGCTAATAAGATCATGTCTCACTGTAGGAAACCCATCCTCACTTATACTGAGTAGTGCAGCAATGCATTGAAATCCATAGTTACCATCAAGCCCAACATCAACTATGTTTTCAACGCAAGGACGGGCTAGCAATGGAATATAGCTAATGAATACATTGTTGCCCTTCTCTAGGGCGGAGCTTGGAATTGGAATGGGATTAGGAGTTGGAGCGGGACTTGGCTTCTTTGGTGGTGGTGGTGGAGTCGGAGTTTACGTCTTTGATGGTGGTGGGGGAGTTGGAGTAGGAGTTACACTTCTACTTGGAGTTGGAGTTGGCTTCTTTATAGTGGTGGGGTAGGAGTTGCACTTCTACTTGGAGTTGGAGTTGGCTTCTTTGATAGTGGTGGGGTAGGTCGTTTACGAGACTGAGTAGCGGATGTGGTGTCGGCTTGGAATGTAAAGAAGTCATCTTCGTGCTCACATATCAACATGGCGTAAACCTTCTTTGTCTTGCGTAGTTGTCGGATCTAGATATGACAATCATCATCGGGAGAGTCCTTGCGACAATACACCTAGGATAATATCTCGTCACAAATAGAAAATAGTTGAATACAAGCAATCATTTAGTTAATAATAATTAAATAAAGCCAAAACAAAAAGTAAAAATAACTTGTACCTGATGAGTTGTGAACGAACTAGTCATGTCGTTAGAAGAAACCAATAAGTCATTTGGGATCCTATCTCTTGGCCAATGTGGAGAATTTTGCTCAAACTTAGACCCTAAAACCTGTTAAAAATAGAAAAAGAACTATTAAAACAGGATTATGCACAATTCTACAAAAAGTTCGGTACCAAAGTACCCCAACCGGTTCGGTACCAAGATGACATATGTTGAAGGGGGGTGTATTTTAATATTAACACACATGTGGTACCTTGGTACCGACCGAAATGGTCTGGTACCAAGATACCTCATGTGTGTAACTCTAAAAAAATAAAAAATAAAATCACAGTTTTTAATAGGTTCGGTACCATATGGTACCGACCTAGTTCGATACTAATGTACCGAATCGAGCTAAAGAGCAGAAAAAAAAAGAACAAGAACACAGTGTTCTCGTTCAAAAATGGTGAATGGTGGGTAGAAACCAAACCCTAGGAGTGTGGAGCACATGATGTGTTTTAATTAAACATTTATTTTATTAATTAGAAACACCGTCTAACTGAAAATAACAGATTACAACAAACAAAACAAAAACGAGGTCTAAAACTATTGATCCATAGATTGGTTCAGTTATAGATTGGTTAAAACTATGTGAATAAGTGTCGATTTCAGTTATAGATTGGTTAAAACACTATAAAATAAGTGAACTATAGATTGGTTAAAACCATGTGAATAAGTGTCGATTTCAGTTAAAGATTGGTTAAAACACTATAAAAAAGTGATCCATATTGGTTAAAACCATGTGAATAAGTGTCGATTTCAGTTATAGATCGGTTAAAAGACTATAAAATAAGTGATCCATAGATTGGTTAAAACCATGTGAATAAGTGTCGATTTCAACTATAGATTGGTTAAAACACTATAAAATAAGTGATACATAGATTGGTTAAAACCATGTAAATAAGTGTCAATTTCAGTTATAGATTGGGTAAAACCATGTAAATAATGTAGTGAAACATGATACTTCCGGAATTATGTCAAAACACATAATTCCGGAAGCCAATTTTTTGACTTCCGGAATTATGTGTTTTTGGCATAATTCTAGAAATCTTCTATACCCCATTTTCTGGAATTACCTCCAAAGAGGATAATTCCAGAAGCCAAATTTGCTTTCGGAAATACCTCTTTTGAGATGATTCCGGAAAACTCAAAAAATTGGCTTCCGGAATTATCCTCTTTTGAGGTAATTCCGGAAAATTTTAAAAAAATCAATTTTCTTTTAATTTTTTAAGGCGTATTTTGGGGATTTAGGCAATTATGGGGGTATAGAGTAGAAAAGGGGGTTACGAAATCTAAAACCCAAAAATCTATTCTTTCAATAGCAAACATAATCTTTTGTTAGAAGTAAAACAACAGCAACAAGTAAAACAACAGCAACAAACTTACAAGTTATAACAAAAAATCCAGTCTTTCAATAAAAAACAACATTCTTTGGAAGCAAAATAACAACATCTTGGACTTTTTTTTTTGCAGATCTGACACCATATTTCGCAGATCTAGTACGGTATTTGGCAGATCTTCATTCCAAGTAATATTGGCAGAGAAAAAGGCTCGATGTAGTGGTTGTAAGTTGTGACAACACTACACCAGTGTGACCTTGGAAGAAGGTGGTGGAACTGGAAGTTCCTTTTTGGTACAATTGTGATGAGCCAATGAACTCGCAGAGTAAAGTGAAGAGAGATCATGGGAGATCAGATTTCATTATTATTTTTTTGTGAACAACTCTCGGTTTCCAGTTAAGTGAACAACTCTCGGTTTCATTATTACAGTTTGCGGATGACACAATCTTTTTTTGTGATGGAAAAGACAAGAGTATTTGGAGCATCAAATCAATATTGAGAAGCTTTGAGTTGGTTTCGGGCCTGAAAGTAAATTTTGCAAAGAGTAATGTCATTGGCATCAACATTGAAAGAAGAGTGTTAGATGGCATCTCACATTTTCTTGCATGCAAGGTGGGATCGGTTCCTTTCAAATTTTTGGGTGTACCGGTTGGCGCTAACCCGAGAAGGGCGGCCACATGGCAACCTATAATCGAAGCTATCAAGGCTAGACTAACTAGTTGGAAAAGCCGGCAACTATCTATTGGTGGTAGAGTTACACTTATAAACTCGGTCCTATTATCACTGCCATTATATCTCTTCTCATTCTATAAGGCACCAAAGAAGGTAATTGATGAAATTGTAAGGCTCCAAAGAAGGTTCTTATGGGGAGGCGATGAAGATCACAAGAAAGTTGCTTGGGTTAGCTGGGAATTGATTTGTCTGTCCAAGGAGCGGGGAGGGCTTGGTATTAAAAATCTAGAAGCCTTCAATTTGGCCCTTCTAGCAAAGTTGAGGTGGCGATATCTAGTAGATGAAGAGGGCTCTTTGTGGAAGAAATTTTTGGTGCATAGGTATGGTTTTATAAGTGGTTGGAACGGTGAAGTGGGAAACATGAATAGGTGGAGGCGTACTTCATTATGGTGGCGGGACTTGAAAATAATGGGCAACGGTAACGGCATTGGTGGGGACTGGTTTATGGAGTTGAGTAGGAAAAAGTTAGGAGGAGGAACAACGATATGTTTTTGGACGGATGTGTGGCTGGGTAGGGATTCTTTCGCTAAACTCTTCCCTGCCCTCTTACATCGAGCTGGTAACATAAATGCGAAATGGAGATCGTCAGAATGGGTGTGGAGGGCGCTACCGGAGGAAACATTGCGGACAGAGGAAATGCAACGGGCTGAGGAACTCGCAACCATTCTGCAGGGGGTGGAACCGGAAAGAAATATCGGCGACAGATGGATATGGCTGCGTGACGCAGCTGTTGGTTTTTCGGTGAAAAGCTGCTATGACTGGCTGGTTTCTTCTTTTGCAGGTACCCGAGAATTGTTGGAGGACCGTAAGATGAAGGCATGCACAAGATTGTGGAAAAATGACGCTCCATCAAAGATTCTAATTTTTTCATGGAGATTATTGCTAAACAGGTTGGCCACTCGGGATGCTTTAACAAGAAAGGGCATCCTGACGTCGGCCCATGATCGGTGTTGTGTCCTATGTTTCAAGGAAGATGAATCAGCAGCTCATGTATTTTTTGAGTGTGATGTTACTAAAGAAGTGTGGAGACTTGTGAGTCAATGGATGGGGGTCCCCACGGCCGAGACCATGGATGTGGTGGAGAACTTTATGGAATTCGGGAAACTAGTGAAGGGAAAGAAGCCGAAAAGAGTCAGACACCTGATTTGGATGGTGGTAACGTGGAACATTTGGAGAACCAGGAACAATATTATGTTTAGAGGGGAGGTGGCTGCGATTCCATCTATTCTTTAGAACGTGAAGTTCAGCGCTTGGAGTTGGTTCATGGCTAGGAAGGGCAGAAACTGTGGAGTTACTTGGTCGGATTGGTTGCATTGCCCGCTGGGCTGTTTTCTCTCATTGTAACACGTTAATGGCATTTGCCTTGTTCGTTCTTTCGGGGGTACTCTTTTTCCTCCTTAGGTCTTTTTCCATGGGGTTTTGGCCCTTGGAGGTTTTAACGAGGCCCCCTGGTTTTAAGGGTTGGTGCACCCTTTGTGCCCCCTTTTAATACAAAATTATTTATCTAAAAAAAAATTAAAAAAAAATCATGGGAGATCAGAATATTTATCGTGGAGAAAAAATGGCTTGAGAGAGAGAGAGAGAGAGAGAGAGTTTTCTCCGAAGGAAATTTGTTGCGGAGAAGAAATCTCTTGAGAGGGAGATAGGGAGAGAATTTTCTTCGAAGGAAATAATCGTCTTGGAAATTAGAATAAGTAAGTCTTTGTAAGAAACAAAAAACTAGCAATCTAAGCCACACATTCATTGCCCATGTCAGCGATCCTATGCATAGTTTTAATCTAATGGCATTTATTGCTTTGGTCGGAAACAAATTTTCACCCTATTAAACCCGGTTAAAATTAATTGTGTCACCCGCCCACCTGATAGCACCCGCCTTTGTACTATCTTATTTAAGAGTGTTTCTCAGGTTTCGGGCGGGAGAATGGATCTTCTCCAGCCCTACAATTGTCACCAATGTGAATGCTAATTCCATAGGCTACCGGATACATGGGTCGATCTGATGCTCTAAGGATGATCGATTCTCGCAGAGACAAATTTGGAGTTGATCAGTTCAAAATTTATCTCTAAAGCTCTGTTAGGGGTGCACCCGCAAAACACTATGATGTCTAAGTTAGACAGATCTTTAGAGTGGAGAGTAGTGTACGTAGTGGGTAAGTGTGAAACAAAAGGGGAGATAACCCCCCTTTTATAAAGATTTAAATAAGTTGGCCGTGAATTAACCTCTCCTATAAATGATGGAATTCAAATCCCATCTCTTAGGGGTAAGAATGAGTTGAGTATGCCTGATTGAGCTTGATAAGGTGAAATGCCATTCTACTAACAATAGATGAAGAGAAATACAAATTATTTAGGATAGTGCATTCTTAGCAAATCAGGAAAGGTTTTTCGGAGTCTTCTAAATACGAACCCCTTCTTAATCGATCGTACGGATAGTAAAATTATTAACTCGACTCGAGTAGCCAACCAAGTTGATGCCTACGTAGCCTAGTGGGGAGTTGAGATTAGATTTTAGTCAATGATGGAATGTTGAAGTTGATTCTGAGTTGGTTATAGAGGTCGATCAAGACTTGAGGGTAGGAGTTCGATCTTGAGACTCAATTCTAGGAACTAGTGGCATTCACGGGTCGACTTGGATCAGATTTGTCCAAATCTGTTGCCCAAACCAATTACAACTACTCAGTTTGTCGTTGGTTCATACTTTACGTTTTTTCTCCAAAATCTGAATCAAACCAATTCGATATTGGACAAGTTGGTTCAAATTGTGCTCAAAGGTCATGCACCAATTAAATGTTAATTTTCTAAATTATAAAAAACTGCACTTTTTTGTAATGCTTCAACACTTCTAAATAGCCAAAAAAAACTGTAATTTAAAAATTACACCAAATAAAACTCAAACCTATTAATACTCTTCTAATCCATAGTACTAAAATTTTATAACTTGCTCTTAAATTGTTAGGGTAAAAAATCTAAGTAAATAACATATTTTGCTTCTAAAATTACAAAACTATTATGACCTAGTATGAGTTGGTTCGGTTTCACGGGTTTGTTTATTTGAAATATTTTGTGGGGTGGTTTGGGTTTGGCCCGAGAACGGAAAATGTCTGAAACAAACATATCATTTTGGATTGGATTGTGGGGTGGTTTGGGTTTGCCCACTGAACACTCCTACTAGGAACTCGAGTCCAATACATAAAGCCCACTATACTTTTTAGTCTGAACATACACACGGGTTTGTCGGGTCCTTTCTATGAATGTATTCATATAAAATTTAATTAGTCTGAACATTACCCCGTGAAAATCAAGACGAATTTAATGTACAAAAAAGGAGTTTCAAGACAAACATTACCCTGTGTTTTTTATATATCAGTGGGGTTATCCCGTGTTTTTTATATATCAGTGCAGTTATCTTGTGTTATATATCATTGCAGTTATCTCGTGATTTTTTTATATATTAATGCAATTATCCCGTGTTTTTTTATATATCATTGCACTTATCTCGTGTTTTTTATATATTAGTGCAGTTGTCCCGTGTTATATATCAGTACAGTTATCTCGTGTTTTTTAGACATTAATTCAGTTATCCCGTGTTTTTTTATATCAGTGCCTATAACCCGTGTTTTTTTATATCAGTACAGTTATCCCGTATTTTTTTAATATCAGTCATAGTTATTTGTCCTTTTTTTTAGGTATTAGTGACAAATATTTGTCACGGTACTTTAAATAGTCATTAAGTTTTCTTATTTCTCTAACAGACTAAATAGGTTTTTTTTAGAATTTTTGCTAGTGGTTCAATTAATTAGTTTTAGTAAATTAGTAGACTATAGTAGATAGTAAAAGATCGAGAGTAGATTTATAGTAGTTTTCAAAATTTTAATTTTTAATGACAAATATTTGTCCTGCGTGTTTTTATATCAACCACAGTTATTTCTCTTTTATTTAGATATTACTAACAAATATTTGTCACATATTTGTTTTATATTTATCAGAAGTTTGAATAGTCATTAAGTTTTTTGTTTAGTAGATTATGATAAATAGTAGAAGATAGATAGTGGATTTATATTAGTTTTAAAAAATTATATTTTTTAATGACAAATAAAGGTCATGTGTTTTTATATATTATGACAGTTATCCCATAGCACTTGAATGAGATGGTAGGGGTCTCTTCCAGCTTAACCAAGGTCTTGGGTTCGAATCCAGCCATGGGCATACAGTAGTGTTAAATCTCTTGAGGGGGAGAGGTTTGCCGCCCATTGTGGTCGTACCCGACTCGAGGGATTAGTCTCTGCAATTGCGCGCCGAAGATACTCAGTTTATACCAAAAAATATATATTACGACAGTTATTTGTGGTTTTTTAGGTAGCAGTGTAAATAACTGTCACGTGTTTGTTGAATATTTATCATCAGCAGTTTAAATAGTCATTAACTTCTCTCATTTTTCTGCGAGACAAAAAAGTTATTTTGGAATTTTTGTTAATGTTTAAATTGATCGGTTTTAGTAATTTGAGTAAATTATAGTAAAATAAAAAATTCTTCTACGTGAGTCTCTCTCTCTCTCTCTCCTTTCTTTCTTTCTTTCTTTTCTTTTTTCTTATTTCTCTCTCTCGTTTTGCGTGACTCTCTCTTTCTTTTTGCTTCTCTCTCTCTCTCTCTCTCTCTCTCTCTCTCTCTCTCTCTCTCTCTCTCTCTCTCTCTCTCTCTCTCTCTCTCTCTCTCTCTCTCTCTCTCTCTCTCTCTCTCTCTCTCTCTCTCTCTCTCTCTCTCTCTCTCTCTCTCTCTCTCTCTCTCTCTCTCTCTGGCAGCCCCTCTTTTTCATTTTTCTTTCTTAATTTTTTTCCAAGTTACAATAATACCCTTTAGTTGGTGTTTTGATATTAGGGAGTTTCTTGTAATTTACATGGTGGGTGTTTTGATAAACAGTAGAAGAAGACTCTGAAGTCTATAGATGACTTTTTTACATCGAGTTCACCTTCACCCATGGTCTACTGGGGTGCCTTTCCACATGTCCATTATAACATGGATCTCTGACTACTAGATTGAAATCTCCATCGGACACGTGCCGATCATCAAAGCGATCTAATGGTGGGGTTTGTCAGGGATATCATTTTTCAATTTGTCTTTCTAACGAGTCTTTTTCATTTCTCCTTACTTTTTACTCAAATTTCATTATCCATTATTTCAATTTTTTCTTTACGGGGAAAACCCATTGTTCTGGGTTCTAGTAGGAAGGAAGTTTCCTCCTCCACCTTACTCTTTATTCTGTCAACATCATTGGGGATGGTGTAAGCCCATCTGGTGTGGAGTCCTCCTCGAATTAAGCAGTGTGTCTTGCGCATAGAGACCATCATCGTTCGCGTTTCATTGCCCATGGAGGCGTTCTCTAGTTGCCTCTGCGTGTTCCAGAAAGGGTACAAGCGTAAAATGGCGAGTCTTTTTCACTTCTCCTTACTTTTTACTCAAATTCCATAATTTCATTGTCTTCTTTATTTGAGGCGAACCCATTGTTCTGGGTTCTAGTAGGAAGGAAGTTTTCTCCTGCACCTTACTCTTTATTCTGCCAACATCGTTGGGGATGGTGGAAGCCCGTCTGGTGTGGAATCCTCCTTGAATTGAGCAGTGCGTCTTGCACATAGAGACCATCATCATTTGCGTTTCAGTGCACATGGAGGTGTCCTCTAGTTGCCTCCTCGTGTTTCAAAAAGAGTACAAAGGTAAAATGGGCCGGGGAGGGAGGGTTATCCTACTACTACTAGGATTATTCCAAGGTAACCCAATTAGTTCCTTGCTATAGCGTGATCGTTGACTTGGCTTATCTCCAGAAGCACGTACAGCAAGTTTTAGGATGTTATGTTCCTCGCTGTTTGTGTTGCCAATGATAAGGCTTGGTTTCAGAAAAGCTCTCACAATTCTAAGTCCTCGATCTAATGGCTAAATGCTACTCCTTCTAAACTTCATTCCAATAGTTTGGCGTTTCTAAGCTTTTGAGAATTTTTGTAAATATTTTGAAGTTAAGCCTTCCACCCTTCTATTTTTTCGTTTCTTCCAGCAGAAATTTGGAAAACAAATGAAATGGGGTTCTCCGAATCAAATACCAGACCGATAGGTGCTATAGTTGTTTGACAACTCGTATAAAAAGTGGAAATCAAACTTATTCGAGGTTCGCGTACGGATTGAAAATCACTTCTTTTACATCGTCTAGAGAAAATCTTTGTTTCCCTTTTTTACCTCTAATCATTTCCCCAATATGAAAACTAGCATTTTTTTTTTCTTTTTGGGAATCTCATTGTAGGAATTATATCCTTCTCAATGTTGGATTTTGTCATCTTTAAGGATTTCTTGTTGTTACTAAGCCCTGTAATGTTATTTTATAAAGCAGGTAATCAGGTTTACTCCTCTTTGCTCATGGATCAACTACAACATAGATGATACAACAAAATGGGATCTTGGTCCAGCTAGTTGTGGTAGAATCTTTAAGGATGGTAGTGCTGCAACTATGGGTTGCTTTAAAGTTAAGCTGTTCGATTCTCTATCAAATACTTTGATCTTAAAAGTGAGGAGGTTGGCCTTTCACTTGAGGAGGTGGTTTTAAGAAAGTACAATTTTTCTCAGCTTAGACATTTGTTAAAAAGTAAGGATAGGTTGACTTTTCAAAGGTCTAGATCGAGGTGGTTGAAAGAAGGGGATGCTAACACTCGCTATTTTCACTCATGTGTTAAAGCTCGAGGGGCTAGTAACAGAATCTCAGCTTTGTGGGTGGGGAATGTTTGGGTGGATAAGGTTGCGGACTTCTGGGAAGAGGTAACTAGGTTCTTTAGAGAGCAATCTTCCGAGGTAGATTGGTAGAGACTTTGTTTGGATGGTATTTCATTCTCGACCCTCTCTCTTGAGGAGTCTACTTCTCTCACGCGACCCTTCTGTCTTGAGGAGGTGGACCGAGGGGTTGCTGACTGTGACGGGAATAAAAGTCCCGGACCCATAGTTTTAAAACTCGGACCAGCGACCGACTCGGTGAAGGTACTGGCTCATTGGGTCAAGGGTCGGACCGACGGGTCGACAATTGAACCGCATGACCATGACCCGGTCACAATTAAAAAATTCCCAAATATTTAGGACATATAAATTTCAAACCTATAAAACTTAATTTACTAAAATTACACGTCATGCCTAAAAAACTCACAATACTAATATAATAATCCAAAAAAATACAAAAGTATGATATTTTAATAGAGAAATATAAAAAACAAAGTTACTAAATTTGAATTAAAGTAGTAAAAAAAAAACTTCAATATTCATATATCTCCTCACATTTAGTTCCTGTATGTATATAATAATAAGTATCAAACTTTGCAAATATATAGCAAGCGTGAGTTGTAGCCTGATGGTAAACAAGTGTTAGAACTGCGTGCTGGTCCAAGGATTGAATCCTCCTGCAGTCAATTTTCTATTGTTGCGTTTTTGATTAAATGAAATTTGCATCGACCCAAACGGACTTAGCCGGTTCGCCGAGTTTCCCCGAGTTAATACTGAGTTGATGATGTCAGCACCGGTTTCATGCATTTCCAATCAGACTTCCAACTCGAACCGGTTACCCCACCGGTTACCGGTCGTGCCGGTTCGACCGGCCGGTTCGAGCCGAGTTTTAAAACACTGCCTGGACCGGACAGATGGTTTCAATTTTGCTTTCATTAAGGCCTTCTAGGACATGTTACGTTTGGAGATAGGCACCTTCTTTGAGGAGTATCATAGTAACGCTAAGATTCCTAGATCTTTTACTTCTTACTTTGTGGCCCTTATCCCAAAGGTTCAGTGTCCATTCTCCTCGGAGGAGAGTCGTTTGATACCCTTAATGGGGTGTGTGTTTAAAATTCTAGCTAAGGTCTTGATGGCTCGTCTAAGTAGTGTTATGGACTCCCTCATCTCTCCTGTCCAGTCTTCCTTCTTAAAAGGTAGAAATCTGGTATATAGTGTCCTCGTAGTTAATGAAGTGGTTGACTTTGCAAAGAAGAGCAATATTGAATGCCTTATTTTCAAGGTGGATTGTGAGAAGGCTTATGATTCTGTTAGTTGGCGGTTTCTTGGCTACATGTTGTCCTGCTTTGGTTTTAATGATAAGTGGATAGCTTAAATTAGGGCATGTGTTTTTTCTGAGAATCTTTCTGTTCTGGTTAATAGGAGCCCGACTGAGGGGATTAGTATTAGGAAAGGTTTAATGCAAGGTGACCCCCTTTCTCCATTCCTCTTCCTCCTTGCAGCTGAGGGATTGAGTGGGCTCATGCGTCAGGCTGTGGAGCGAAATCCTTTTATTGGCGTGTCACTCAAAAACAAGGGGTTGGCAATCTCTCACTTGCAGTATGCGGATGATACTTTGCTTATGGGTGTAGCCTCAATTGCTAATTTGTAGGCAATGGAAGTTGTTCTACAAACTTTTAATCTAGCCTCTGGTCTACGAGCGAACTTTGTTGAGAGCAATTTTATCGGTGTCGATGTGTCAGGTTTTTTTGGTTATGGGTGTCAGATTCTTGAACCGTAGAAGAGGCTCTCTCTCCCCTTCAAATACCTAGGGCTCCCGGTTGGGAAAAATCCTCGTAGAATTTCAACTTGGGGCCATATATATGCTTCAAGTTATTAGAGGTCGAAGCCAAAGTTGGCAGCATAGGTCTATTATTCTTAGTTAACTTTATCCTGAACAATATTCCTATCTTCCACCTTTCCTTTATGAAGATGCCAGTTAGGGTGCGGAAAGAGATCGTTTCGCTTCAGAGGGACTTCCTTTGGGTGGGACTTCATAGGTGAAGAAAATCCAGCGGTTTAGGTGGCCGGATGTTTATAAACCTAAAAGTGGCGGAGGTCTCGGTGTGAGGGATCTGAAGGTAGTTAACATTAGCATGCTAGGTAAGTGTCGGTGGAGGATCCTTATGGGTGATGATGCCTTGTGGAGGCAAGTCTTGGTGTCAAAGTACGACCATCATATAGGCTTGATGGCCCATTTTGATCAACTGTCCATTCCTCCTTCTGCATCTGTTTGGTGGAAAGGTCTCTGCTATATTGGAAATTGGCGGGATTGGATATCAGATCATTGCAGGATGAGAGTGGGGGATGGTAACATTGCCCTCTTCTAGCATGATGTCTGCTTGGGAGATTCATCTCTTAGATCTAGATTCCCTAAGCTCTTCTTTATTGCAGTTGATCCTAATGCTTTAGTCAGTTCTTGTGGCTCTTGGGTCGAAGGGGGGTTTGGGTCTGGGCCATCCCTATAAAAATATATAACATTTATTAGTTCCATCACAACACCAAGTTTGCCAAGTTGTGACACGCTCAGGCACCCACCACTGCTTAATAGAGGCTTTGATATTCCCACCCACCTCTACCTTTAAAGATCTGTGAGGGTTATACTCGTTTTTATAATAAAAAAGTAGTCTCTCGCGCGATTCTTTCATTCCGCATCAATACTTCGTTGCCTCGCACAATTATTCAAGTGAGCTCTAAAAAAACCCTAGAGGGATGAAATCTGAAAATAACTCTTCAAATGAGATTTTACTCTTTCTTATTTTAAACTTGTGGAATCTCGTCAATTTTCTCGCTCTTCATTTTCTTCACTTTGTTCCCTTCGATTTTAGGTTAAAAGTTCTTCTACTGTTAGCTGGTGATGCAACATATTTTGTTCTGGTTCTCTTTTAGGTCCGGGATTCGCTTGATAGAGGCATCTCGAACTAGTTAGATTCAATCTAGTTTTGTTTTACTTGATATCTAAATATGGTCTGGAATACTCTGTGTACTGGCGGTTGTTTTGCGCGACAATTGTTAGAACTGTCGCAACAGAGTTGCCGACGCACAAAATCGCAGCCTATCAGAAACCGCCGCAAAGGATATTTATTGGCGGTTATAACCGCCGCCGCTTCGTGTTACAACAGCACCGAAATGATAATAATTCTTTAGTAACTCAAAAACTATATATATATATATATATATATATATATATATATATATATATATGTGTGTGTGTGTGTGTAGAAAGTGAATACCAGCTGAAAGTATTAAGGGTGTGGCGCTGTGACACAATTCATGCTTTGTGTCAAAGCAAACCAAAAAAGCAGGACGAATAATTAAACTAGACAAACAAAAATTCCAAAAAAGAAAACGCCAATGCAATTCCATTTAGTAAAAATAATGCACCTATCCCACACAAACAAACATGCATATATATCCTCGAAGCAACATAACAAGAACTTATTTATCAATAACAACTAATGTATAAAAGGATGTTTCCAAGTCTTACGTAGTTTGGAGGCCTACAAATTTATTGTGGATAATGGAAGAATCGTGAGAAAGTATATTGTTTTTGAAGCTTTAAAAGCTAAGTGTTGATAAAAGTTGAGCCAACATCACGTGGCTGCCAAAAACTACTATCTTTTCCCGTTGGTTTCATACATAAAATGAAAGCTTTGCTGGAGCATATTTCTGAGCTGAAGGCTGGACTATATCACTATAATCATGGATCGGTGGTTGTCATTATCATTTAAGGTAACGTTTCAGAATCACAGCCCCACTGTTACTTTTTAGGCTTAATTGTAAATTTGCTCTCCATCAATGAGTTTGACACAGCGAAAAATGGAGAGAATCTTTACTCAATAATATGAGGAAGAGGTTGAAGAATTGGAATTGAATGCATTTCTTACTGTAGTGAGAAACACAGGGAAGATTGACCCATCAATTATGGCCAGTGGATCCAACAAATCTTTACCTAACAATCATGAGGGGCCTTCAATATCCAATGAAGGAGATATTCAATTCGCTAAAGAATCTCCTATCACGTCGGAGGGTAGTTACGTCGAGGAAACTAATCCCTCTCGTCTTCTCAAAGCTCAACATTCTGGTACAGAAACTCCATCTGGTGATGTTCATTCTATAGATCTGCCTTCAATCCAAAATAGGCCCAAATCGAAAGCTGGTTGCGCAAGGTCTCACAAGCAGCGAAAACTTTTAATGGTTGGAGAGAAAAGAAAGAAACGCGCAGGTAAATTACCTCTGGCTCCACGTGAGTTAAAGGAAGTCTCGGTTGGTTCAATTCAGGTTTCTCAAGCACCGGAGAACTCTCACGTGGTTAGTAGAAATCAATCTTCTTTATTTTCTGCCGGTACGGTTCTATGCGGGGGTTCGATTTCGAGTGGTGATATTGCCGCGTGCAACAATAAATTTTGGGCTCTCCAAAGTAAGGCGGTAGCAAGGAAGGTCTGGGAGAATGCTAAGCTTCTCGGGGTACAAGGTAATTTGCCTGATGACAGATATGTTGATTTGATAGAGGATGGTGAGAGAAGAGATGAAGCTGAAAGCAGTAAGAGGGCGAATTCCACTCGGCCTTCATGAATATTTTATCTTTAAATATGAGAGGGTGGGGCGATCGTGGGAAGCGATGCCAGTTGGTGGCTCTTATTAACTCAAGGTCAATTGATTTTACAAGAGACGAAGAGGGAGGTGATGGTTGAGCAGGAGGTTGGTATGCTTTGGGGCAATCGTTCGTTTCAATGGATTCATCAACCTTCCCAGGGTTCTTCGGGGGGCATTCTGTGTTCTTGGCTTGAGGGTGCATGTACGGTGATGTCGCATTTTTTCGGTGTTGGTTTTCTTGGGCTCAGTACGGTGTCGCGTGGTAAAGTTATTCATGTGGTTAATGTGTATGCTCCTTGTTCGACGGTATCAAAGAGAAGGGTTTGGACTGAATTGGTAGAAGTTAAACAAAGGTTGGGGGATGGGGACTGGTGCATTGTTGGTGATTTTAATACAGTGTGTAACATCCTCAATTTCTAGCTAAGTTGGTTAATAAAAGTTAGCATGAGGTTATGTTTGATTAATTAGCTATCAGGGGTATTTTGGTCATTTTCTAACATTCAGAACATCCTCAGCTCACATTTGTCAAAGTCACCCAAATCTCACTTTGTTTAGCAAAACTGAAAGTTAGGATGGAAATGAGTCATAGCTATCAAGTTAAGGGTGTGTTAAGAATATTAGGGGTAGTTTAGTATTTTGAGACAATTAAGTGAGGGCAGAAATGTCATTTCCCACCCCCACTCAAATTCTCCCGGCTGAAGGGATATCCCCATCACACCTCACTTCCTCCATTTTCAGAAAATCAGAATGGTGAGAGAGGAGAGAAAGAGAGAAAGTTGCAAGGGAGGAGGAGAGGAGAGAATAACCCAAAATCTCATGCATGTGAGTGATCTTCAACCCATTCTCCTTCTTTTTCCTTTCTGATTCCAATGACACCAATATTAGTACCTGATTCCACCTCCTTCATCTCCTACCATTTTTCGAATTTTAGAGCCAAGAGATGGAAGATTCAAGTTCAACTGAACTTCAGCAGGAAACCCGTTTTACCTACCTTCGGTAATTACGTCGTATCTCCCTGTGCACGACTCCGATGATCATGATTCTTGTCCCTCTGGAAACTAGACACAAAGATCTTCATTTTGGGCACACGAACCGCCTGATTTCATTGAGAAATGAGAGAGATATCATGCTCACAACTTTCGGATTAAGAATCAGCCACTGTTCCGAAGCAGCCCTCTTGTTTTGTTAATATCTCCCAAACTAATGGTTTCATGCAAGTGAATCTTTCTCCATCAGAGAGTAGACAAAATTCTCTTCACAATGGGCACTGATTTTAAGGATTTTGGTCAGGTATTGACCTAGCTATGCTCGTTGCAAATTGACGGTTTGTTGCTGGAAGTAGCTGGAGCGGATTCGGGAAGATTCGTGGGATCGCCGTTCGTCCGAGTTCGCGAAGCTTCGGCGTTGGGAGCGATTGTCATCACCAAAAGGTGAGTTCTATACTCACTAGGATGTTATGGTCATGTGTGTTATGTTCTGATATTGAACCTCGCGTTTTATGAAAAACCGGTGTCGAATCGATTTCGAAAATATCGTTCTAAGTCATGGAGTCGTTTGATCGTTGGACTGAAATTGTGATTAAATTGCATGATTGATATGTGGATTGTTTTGCTGGATAATATTCTCTTTTTGAATGTTGATGAGTTAGGTATCGATCGGAACGGAGTTTGGACACGAAACAGATTCGAAAAAGGGCTCGAAATGGCATTTCAGCAAGTCTGTGAGACAGGCACGGACCGTGCGCCATCAAGCACGGGTCGTGCGTTTCCTTCTGATTCACAGGACTGCTGAGTGTTGATTTCGCGCACGGACCGTGCGCCATCAAGCACGGGTCGTGCGTATGCTTCTGCCAACATTTTCAAAAATGTGTTCAAAGCCTTCCTAATTGATTCCAAACCTATCCTAATCCCTTCCCAATGTTATACAATGATAATATAACCGTAATTCATGGAAACTACTTGTGTTTGGATCATTGTCACGTTCACGCTATTTTTATTAACGGCCCTTGCGGTCCACGGTTTTATTAACGGCCCTTGCGGTCCACGGTTTTATTAACGGCCCTTGCGGTCCATGGTTTTATGAACGGCCCAATTCGGGTTCATGGAATGTGTTATGGATTTGATTGTCATGCTATGATTGTGATTGAGATAAGCGTATGCCATGGATATTGCTTTAGTAAGCCTTAGTAAGCCATGTGAGATCACTTAATTATAAGATTAAGTTAGTAACTAGATCACCTAATAATAAGATCATGTTAGTACAAGACTAAGTTAAGTACAAGTTCACTGTTAAGCATAGGCTCATGGTTCACGGTTTACTGCTCATTGGTTATTGTTCATCGTTCACTGTTCACTGCTCATTGTTCATGGTATATATTATATACATCATTGCTGGGGTGACGACCTTGTTCATGGATTAGTGTACTAAGGGCGAGGAAGTCATGATTCCTTATGACCTTAGGCCCCGTCATTGTTTGTCCCTTGGTAGTAGAAATAGCCGGGGACTGGGTTTGCCGGTGCTTTCAAATAAAGTCACCGGTGATATGCTAAGAATCATTGTCATTGTGTGTGCCTTGTGTGTCACTTAGAAGGACCACGAGTACACGTTGTATGTTCCACGTAGTCGAATTAAAGACTACGAACTCATGACTCTAGGATAACGAATCAAGCATAACTGAACCGCGAGAGTTAGTAAGAGGTCGCGATAGAACTCACTGAGACAAGTTGTCTCACCCAATCCATGTTGTTGTTTTTCAGTGATTCAGGTAGAAGTTGGATGTGCAGGAGCAATGGTCGTGGAACCGCTTCGTGGAGACGCTGTCGTCTATTTCGTTATGTTTATGTATTTTGGTTTCTCTCTTTGTCATAGAGATTCGATTGTACGACTTGTACTTGTATTAAGTTGTAAATCGCTTCCGCAGACTTTCTGATTTTGAGTATTGAACACTAGTTTGAGTTATGAGAGGACCGACTTTATTTATATTATGTTAAGATATGTAAGTGCGTTTGATGAGTTTCATCGAAGTTTAGAATGTGTTCAATATTTTAAAAGGAAAGTCACTCTGATGTATGCCAGTAGTGCATTTCGGTAGTTTCTACAAGTTAGAAATTAACGGGGTGTTACACAGTGTCTTACGCAAATGAAAGAAAGGGCAGAAGCGGGAGTACCTCAGAGGTGGAGATGGATGATTTCATTAGCTTTATGGTTAACAAGGACTTAGTCGATGTTCCGGTGACGGGTAAGAAGTTCTCATGGTTTTGTTCAAACGGTTCTATGAGCAGGCTAGACAGGTTCTTGGTTTCAGAAGGGCTGATATCAGATTGGGGAATCACGGGCCAGTGGATTGGTAACCGGGACATTTCCGATCACTCTCCTATCTGGCTTTTGCGAGCATCGAAAGAATGGGGTCCAAAGCCATTCCGCTTCTTTAATGCTTGGCTGGAGCACGAAGATTTCTTACCTTTTGTTCACCGATGCTGGAATGAGATTAAAATATCGGGTTGTAAGGCATTCGTCCTAAAAGAAAAGATGAAATTGCTTAAGGGGAGCATCAGAGGGTGGAACAAAGAGGTGTTCGGTAAGTTAGACTTGAATATTGATAATTTGGTCCGAGATCTGAATTCTTTAGATGCCATTCTCAGTGAAGGTTGGGATAGCGTTGCCGTGGTATATAGGAAGGAAGTCTCCGCCTTGCTTTGGAAAGAAATCCGGGTGAAAGAGTCTTTATTGGCCCACAAATCAAGAGCAAGATGGATTAAGGAATGGGACATGAACTCGAAGTACTTCCACTCTCTCTTACGTTATAGAAGAAGAAGATGTAATGTGGTGATTATTAGGGAGAATAGGAACCCAGTGGAGGATGTAGATGAAGTGAAGTTGTTCGTCAAGCATCATTTGGAGAACTGTTTTGTGGAGCCAAATCTCAATCGTCCAACTCTTGATGGCCTACATTTCAATCAGTTATTGCCATATGAGTCGGATCCCTTAATTCAGCCTTTCTCCGAAGAAGAGATAAGGATGGGAGTGTGGGATTGTGATGGAGATAAGAGCCCGGGCCCCGACGGATTCAATCTCAATTTCATTAAGCGTTGTTGGAGTTTGTTGAAGGATGATGTTGTGGGTTTTTTTAATGAATTCTTTGAGTACGCTTATCTTCCAAAAGCAATCACGGCTTCTTTTATTGGATTGATCCCTAAGAATGACAATCCTCAAGGTTTGAGTGAATTCAGGCCTATTTGTTTGATAGAGAGTTTATACAAAATTTTGGCCAATGTGTTGGAAAATCGATTGAAGAAGGTGATGCCCAAAATTATTTCCAATCACCAATCTGCTTTCAACGGGGGGAGACAAATTTTAGATGGGGTCGCGATTGTCAATAAAGTGGTGGATTATGCTAAGCGGGGTAAGGAAGAATGTTTGATGTTCAAAGTAGATTTTGAGAAAGCTTACGACTCTATTTCTTGGGGTTTTTTAATCTATATATTGCAAAGAATGGGTTTTCCTAGTAGATGGATTTCTTAGATAAGATCTTGTGTGTGCACTAGTTCCTTGTCAGTTCTTGTAAATGGTAGCCCGACGCAAGACTTCAGTGCTTGTAGGGGTTTGCGACAAGGGGATCCTTTGTCACCGTTTCTATTTCGCATTGTCGCTGAAGGTTTGGCATGTTTAATGCGAATGGCGATTGAGACTGGTTTATATCATGACTTCTTCATTAGCCAAGACATCCGTTTTTCTATGTTGCAATTTGCGGATGACACAATGTTGTTGGGCAAGGCCACTTGGGAAAATGTTTGGTGTATAAAGTCGTTGTTGAGAGCCTTCGAGCTGGTGTCCGGCTTGAAAGTAAATTTCCACAAGAGCAAGTTGATTGGTATTAACGTCCCGGATGGGTTTATGGATAGGGCTAGCGTCTTCCTCTTTTGTAGAACGGAAGCAATACCGTTCAAGTTCTTGGAAATCCCAATAGGCGCTAATCCAAGGCGTGAAGCTACTTGGAGTTCGATTTTACGAGGTATGCGTAAGAGATTGGCTTCTTGGAAGGGTCGTCTTCTATCCATCGGTGGCCGGGTAACCCTCATCAACTCAGTCTTTAATAGTATTCCTCTTTACATGTTTTCCTTTTACAAAGCTCCGAAAGTGGTAATAAAGAAGATGGTTAAAATTCAGCGGGACTTTCTTTGGGGCATTAAAGAGGGTGAAAGGGAATGTATTGGGTGGCTTGGGATAGAGTGTGCAAGCCAAAAAATGAGGGTGGCCTCGGTATTAAAAATCTTGAACTATTTAACATAGCTCTGTTAACCAAGTGGAAATGGAGGGCTTTGACGGATTGTGATGCGAGCTGGAGTGGGTTGTTGCGGTATAGATATGGGGACTTTGCTTCTTGTTTCATTCACGCCTCGCTGTAGCGACCGAAAAATCCGGGTGAGGATTCCTCGAAGGTTCAAAAATGAAGCCGCCACCAACGTTTAGTTTTTAGGGCAAACATCGGAAAATCCCTTTTGGAATGGATAAGGGTCCTTGAGACCAGATAAGGGTTCGGGAGTCGGTTATGCGTGGGGAAGGTATTAGCACCTCACGACATCCTTCCTAATGAAGGTTACCTGCTAACTAGTTGTAGGAAAGAATATTAATTTTGAAAAAGTTTATTTTTACCCTTTTATTGTGAATTAAAAAGAAAGAAGAAAATTGATATTTTATTTAAGAAAATGATTATTATTTAGAAGAAGAATAAAATAGGTTTTTTATTAGTGCAATTGACAGAGGTCGTCCGCCCTCTGGTCCTACGTATCTCCTGGTAGAGAATCAAATCGCACGTAGTTCTTGGTTGGAAAATGTTTGTTGGTTGGTATTTTTTAATATAGGGGTTTTAGGACAGTGTGATCTGTGTTGAAGGACCACTGGGGGTCTGAAGGAGCGCTGGGGCTCTGAAGGGCCGCTGCGGGCTGAAGGAGCGCTAGGGCTCTGAAGGACCACAGTTCACTTATCCTAAAACGATGACTAATCCGGCCGTACGACCGACTTAATCCCCTACTTTGAAAATAAGATTTTTGATTTTTTTGAAATGAAAGAGATGTGTTTGTATTTTTTTAATTTAGAAATTATTTATTTTAAATAGGGATTTTAGGACGTGATCCGTAACAGTTCATTAGTGGCCTAAAAAGCATACTAACCCGACTGTACAGTCGACTTAGTCCCCTATTTTTGTTTTGTGGTTTTTTGTAAAAAAGAATTAAGAAAGAAAGGTAATGGAAATTGTTTATTTTTGCGCTTGACAGGGGCGTGACCCTGCTCCTACGTATCTCCTGGTAGAGAATCAAAGGCTACGTAGTTCTAGGGTTAGAAAATGTTTATTTGTTGATTTGTGTTTCTTAATATAGGGGTTTTAGGACTCTTGGAGCCGTACAGCTCATTCGTCCCAGAACAACGACTAACCCGACTGTACAGTCGACTTAGTCCCCTATTTTTAAAAAATGGAGTTTTTGAAGTTTGAAAAGTGATTTGATGTGTGGTGGTTTGATTTTATTAGAATAAGGATTTTTAGGACCTGATCCGTAACAGTTCATTAGTGGCCTAAAAAGCATACTAACCCGGCTGTACAGTCGACTTAGTCCTCTATTTATGTTTTGTGGTTTTTTGTAAAAAAGAATTAAGAAAGAAAGGTAATGGAAATTGTTTATTTTTGCGCTTGACAGGGGCGTGACCCTGCTCCTACGTATCTCCTGGTAGAGAATCAAAGGCTACGTAGTTCTAAGGTTAGAAAATGTTTATTTGTTGATTTGTGTTTCTTAATATAGGGGTTTTAGGACTCTTGGAGCTGTACAACTCATTCGTCCCAGAACAATGACTAACCCGACTGTACAGCCGACTTAGTCCCCTATTTTTAAAAAATGGAGTTTTTGAAGTTTGAAAAGTGATTTGATGTGTGGTGGTTTGATTTTATTAGAATAAGGATTTTTAGGACCCTTGAGCCGTAGGGCTCATTTGTCCTAGAATACTGACTAACTCGGCCGTACGGCCGACTTAATCCCCTATTTGTTTTTTGGAAAAAAAGAGTTAATTTATTTTATAGGACAATGTAAGTTTGTGAGAGAAATTTCTTGTTTTGTAGAAAAAGAATGGAAAAGAGGCGTATTTGTAAAAGGGGGGTGCACAGAGTAGCAGGGGGTTGTATTTTAAAATAGCGGGTGTAGAAAGCGAGCCTGGTTCGTTTTCTGTGAACTGGACTGCGTTTTTTAAAAAGATGGGATTGCGCAGGGGTATTAGGTTATTAAAAACAGGGGGTGTAAGCAGTGGTAGCCCAGTTTTTGTCATTGGGCCTTTTTTAAGCTGGGCTGCGAAAATAAGTTTAGTGCAGGGGGTATGTATGACTGAAATTTAGGGGGTGTGGGTAATGGTACTTATAACTTGATTTTTTGGGATAAAACAACAAATAATAAAATGAATAAAAAAAACTAAAAGAGGGAAGAGATTACGGAGGGTGCGGAGAGGAGATCGACGATTTGCGATGGTGGAAGACTGGGAGGACAACAGCGGTGATGACAGCGGCGGTGGTAGTGGTTTCCGTCGAAGCTAGGCGGTGGTGGGTTGTCCATGGCGAGCGGCGGCGACAGTGGGAGAAGGGAAGACGACGGTGGATAGAGAGGAGACGCGATGATGGAGAGATCTACGGGTTCGACGGTGGTGGGCCGTTTTGCTGCCGATGAAGACCACTGCAGCGGCGGTGATGTGTTGGTGCGAGCGCTGAGGAAATCATGGCTGTTGGCGACGCGTTTGGGGTACAACGGCGCGGAGGCTACGCGAACGAAGCGACGGGGGTGAGTATCCGTGACGGATGGGGGAGGTTCACGGTGAGGATGAGGTTTTTTTGTGGTGGTTTGCGACAGTGGTTTCCGTGGCTCACGGCTGTGGTTACGAGGATGGTGGCGGTGATGGAGCTTCGGTGGTGGTGTGTTTACGGTAGTCTGTGGGGTTGACAAACAGAGTGAGATAGAGGGACGCAGCGGCGGCGGTCACGGAGAGAGGTTCACGGTGGTGTGCAGTGGCTGTGTTGGGTTGGTGATATGATCAGTGGCGGATCTACATATACGTGAGGGTGTGCAGCTGCACACCCTCAAATTTAAAAATTTGCACCAATATCCCTATGAAAAATATATTTTGACACTCCTAGTTTTATTTTTTGCACATCCTACTACTATTTTTCTCTTTCCATTCCTAGCTGCTCTTTCCTATTGCAGCTTCAGGAGCAGTTGGTAGTGTAACTATCGGGTAGTTTTGGTTATCAAAAAATAATATATGTATTTAGATAATTAGGTATATTTTAAATTCAGCTACCCCGATAATATGTTATTTAGCTACTCCAACTAACTTTATTTGTCTAATGAGATAAAAGAATAATAACAAGTCCATTAGTCTAATTAGTCTCATTTGATCAAAAAAAGTCTATTATTATCACAAATAAATATGGTGATTTTTGTTAACTTGGTGATTATAGTCTTTTTATTTTACTTTGACAATTTTTGCCCCCAATTTTCCCCTCAAAATTATATATTATTTGCTCTTTTGGTCCTAAAAAATTTTGAATTTTGGAAAAATAAAGGAATAAAATTACACAATCCATGATTTTTAGCAACCAAAAGTGCAATGAAAAATCACAAAGACCAAAATTACCAAATTAGAAGAACAAAATATGTTTATTTGGTATACACCATCGCGGTAAAAACTTTTTAAGGTAGGTGAGATAAAGTCAAACATTTTTTATGATGTGTTGTTTCGTGATTGACTGTCGTTGTAAAAAAAATTCTACACGACGATATATATTAATTGTTAAATTAAATCGTTTGACCACCCTGGACCAGGGTCCTAGATACGCCACTGGATATGACGAAGGTGGGTGGCTACTGTGATGGTTTGGTTGGAGATTGTGGGTAGTGTACTGTGGTGGTTGTTGTATGGTTGTGGGGGGCGGTCATGGACTGTTTGGAGGTTTTGTGGTGTGTACGGTGGGGGACTTTTTTGGTGGTGGTGGCCATGGGCTGTTTTTGTGCATTTTTTGTATTTTTGGTCACTGTCTCTGTGTAGCTGTGTGTTTGTGTGTCACTGTGTATTCGTGCCCCCTTTGATTGTGCTACAGTTGCTGTTTTTATAGGTGGATGGGGTGCTGAGGGCAGTCAGCAATTAGGGCAAAAGGACAGCATCAAATGGACAGCATCTTTGAGGGAATAAAAGGACAGCAATTGGATAAATTTTAGGGTGCCAAGGACAGTCAAAGGAAGGACGAGGGGAAGAAAAGGGGATCAAAAGGACAGCCTAAGGCAAGTAGCCAGCACGCTGCGCCCCTCTCTTTTATTTGATTTTGCATTTTCTGCTCTTTGTATTTTTGTATTGTTTTTTTGTACTATTTTGCTTCTTTTTTGTTTTTTTGGCTACATGTGTAAAACTTGGTTATTGGTTATGTAATATAAAAACTTTGGCTATTCACCTTGATGTGTTTCAATTATGTTTTATAATTTTTTACATTTTATGATAATAAGCTAATCTAATAATAACAAACACTATAATATCAACAAAAAACGAGTATCAAAGTAAATGTCACACGTTGAGCGTTAAAGACGTGCGGCGCACGATTAAAACGATGAGAATAAAAACCTTTTTTTTGGATTTTTCAATCAGTCGGACAAAATTAGGGTATGACAGCTGCCCCTCTTTATTTGTATTCCGTAGATAAACTGAAGGGTTTTCATAGTAGGAATAGAAATAAAGATAAGACAGACACTAATCTTGTCCTTTTTAGAGGAAAATTGGGGTTTTTGAGAATTTACAGAGAACGGTTAACACTTGGCGCATCGACGAGAAAGGAATAAAGAACGACCACTGGGGGTCTGAAGGACCACTGAGGGTCTGAAAGACCGCTGGGGGTCTGAGGGAGCACTGGGACTCTGAAGGACCACCGAGGGTCTGAAGGATCGATGCCCTGAAGTATCGGCATAATGATCTGAGGGTCTAATTCGCAGTCGATGCTTGGCGCATTGATTTGAATTAAACTGAAGGACCGGTGGGTCTGAAGGGCTGCCTGGTCCTGATGGACCAAAATGGTCTGATGGACTGCAACTAGCTATGGTACTAATAAAACAGTCTGAGGGTGACCTACGTCGATGCGGCCGTGAGGGTCAAGATCAGATCTAGAACTGATATGTTGACCACGAAGGATGTCCACTATGTCTTAGGCAGACACAGCTAATCTGAAGGACCTCTGGGGGTCTGAAGGATCTGCCGCGCTCAGTGGCGACGTTAGGATCTGATGGTAGAGTTCGAAGCCGTCGTTTTGACGTGTTAATTCGAACTGAACTGAAGGACCTGGGGTTGGATGATCCGTCGGTTACTCGATAACGCGACGTGCGATCTGGATTGAGGGACCATTGATGGTCTGAAGGAGCGCTTGGGCTCTGAAGGACCACTGGGGGTCAGCAAGAGTACTGGGACTCTGAATGGTGATATGAGGCCAGCATTTGGAGCACCGACTTTGAAGGAACAAACTATTGGGATTGGTACATGGCGTACCTGCCTAGAACACACCTAATGAATGCATTTACCTGAGACGGGAAATGCTATCTATATTTGGTATGTGCGATGAATGATGTATGCGTGCAATATAGGTATGTGAAATGGTAGGTATCCAATGGGATGAATGAAGCGTGGCAGATGATGTGAGTTGAAGTTGATGGACCATGGAGGTTGACAACCGACGTATGTGAATGCAGATAAGATATGAATGTGATTGTGCTGATTAATGATGAATGTAAGGGAATGAGCAATTTTTCCTCCTTTTGTTTTTTTTGTTTTTTTTTTTGGTATATAATGAGTGTATGAAGTGCAAAGTGTAAATGTGATGCAAATGTAATGCTTTGATGCGAATGCCGCGGTGGATAAAGGAGAACACGCGAATACATGGTACAATGCTATGATTAGTGTCATACCCTAATTTTGTCCGACTAATCGAAAAAAAACCCAAAAAAAAACATGGTCTATGGTGCACTCGTATTATTTTTAGTCGCGTACGCGTGTTAGTCTTAACGTTTTCACATTGTTGCGTGCATATGTTATTTCTAACTACACACGCGTGTCTTTCCTAATCGCGTGCGTGTCGTTACGCTCTTTGCGCGCGCGTGCTCGCCTCTCGTCGTGTACGCTTCTTTTTTTTTTTTACCGCTTTTATTGTCATCAAAAAATAATAATAATAAACAATAGTAATAAGATAAAATCAGTTTTTTTTATTAGCTGTCCTTTTTTCTGATTTTGTTATATATGCAAACAAAGAAACTAAAAAAAAACAGAACAATAGTACCAAAAAGAAAAAGAGTCAACTCTTTTTACAAAAAATTAATTAAAAAAAAAGAGGTACAAGCAGGGCGCAGCCTGCTGAGGATTACTACCAAAAACATGTTGCTGCCTCTGCTGCTCCTCTCTGCTCCACTGCAACAGCAACAAACTGGTCCCCTTAGGGTTTTGATCCCCTGCTCAGCACCCACCTACACCACAGTTTCTTCAGCCTATAAATACCAATGAATAGAAATCAGTTTGGGGGAGGAGACAGATACACAGAGAGCAATTCACAGACAGCAATATACACACACAGAGAACAATTCACAAAAAGAGTAGCAAACACAGCAAAATATATGCATTTGTGAACTTAAGAAATTAGAAAAAAAAAAACAATTTTTAGAGCAATCTCCACACAAGAGGAATTCAGATACAGTCAGGAGCAAATTTTTCACCCAGAAGCAGTAGCAGTTTTCAGTCTAGTAAGCAACAGGAACCCATTCAGAGGCTGGAAAAAGGTGGTCTAACCTATCTCTGTTTTCTTCCAAAATGTAGTCTTATTTTCGTTTTCCTTATTATGATCTTGTTATTCACAATAGGTTTAGTTTATCCTTTTCTTCCCCTTTTGAAAGATCAATGTTAAATATAAAACAAGGTTTTCAGAATCAGCTGTTATCTCTCTGTTTATGAAAACGAAATTAGTTAAGGGTTTAACTAGTAATAGGTTAGTTTGAAAATTTGGGGCAACAAGTCAAAATCAATCCATTTAGAAAAGAAACAAAATGAAGAGAGGGGGAAGACACTGTGAGAGGAGGCAGTGAGAAAACAACAAGCAGAAACTTTACCTCCGGTCGCCGCCGTATCTTCGCCGTTCAACCACCGCCTCAGCCACCCTTAACCACCAAACACGTCGCCGCTAGCCACGAATTCCTAGAGAAACTAAAAACCGTAAACATCAAAAAATAAAATCAGAACAGGATAGAGAAGAAGAGGAAATAAGCAGAATAGCAAAAACAACAAAGAGAATGGAACCCACCTCTAAGCTCCGACCACCATAGACGGTGGCCGTTGGCCGTGCACCTCCGCCGTCGCCGCCGCAACCCACCAACAGAAAACCAAACCCCTCAGTCACCCTCAGCCCTTAGCCGAATCAACCACGAAACCACCCTCACCGCCGTCTCCACCGCAACACCACCATAACCGCCCCATCACAGCCACAAATCGAACCATCCCAAACGACCACCGCCACTCCACCTTCCACCTACAACCGCACCCTCTTCATCCACCGAAAACGACGGCGTCCAACCACCGACCACACCCCAACCTACGCCGTCGTAAGTCACAACATCCCATGGTTGTCGTTCGCGAGTTTTTCCCTCCCTCCGAGTTACGATTCGTTGTCACCGGTGAAGGAGAAGAGGGGATTGGAACCGCGAACAAGAATCGGGAGAGAAGGGAGGCGAGGATCAAGGAGGAGGAGAGAAAATCGAAAGTTTGGTTTGGTGTGGAGAGAGTGAGAACGAGGAAGGGACGTTCGGTTTGGGGAGGAATGGAAGATGGGTGCGGCGCAAAGGGGCGAAGAAGAGGTAGAAGAAAAGAGGGGAGAGATCGGAGCTAGGGAGAGGGAGAGGGATCGAACGGCGTTGGTGGGAGAGAGAGAAGAAGCGAGATTAGGGTTAGAAAGGGGGGAGTGCGGCGCTGAGGGAAGTCAAGGGATTAGGGTTAGATTTTGGTTTTGCTTTATATATGGAGGTTTTAGTTAATTTTAATTTTGTTTTTTTTCCAGATTATTGTTCGCACCCATCGATTTCATTATCACAACCCCCCTGAAAAGCCCATGATTTGTGGGCTGGCGTTTCTGAAACAAAAATGGCTCGCTAACTGCACCCCGACTTTTTAAAAAAAACACCCCCCTTTTCTGCTAATCACACCCCATTTTATTACTGCACCCTCTGTTCTTTTTTTTTTAAAGATTTTCTTTTCCCTAAATAAATATTTTCTCTCACAAACCTATTTTTTCCAAATAGCAAATAAATGTTTTCCTAAACATAAAAATGGGTTGTTACCGATGGTCACTCTGAGCTTAGCTTGTTTGACCGTTAATGACAACTTTAGTTTTCAAACGAGCTATGAGTGGCGACCACTCTGAGTTTTACTTGTTTGGTCGTCACGAATACCTCTCCCAATTTCAAAATAAATAAATAAAAACACCAAACATACAAACATTTTCTACCCCAAGAACTACGTAGCTTTGATTTCTCCATCGCACCTAGAGATACGTAGGAGCAGGGGCCCACTCCTGTCAAGCGCAAAAAAACTAAATTTTTTATTAAGTCTTCCTCTTCAATTTTGCAAATAATAAAAAGGTAAATTAAAGTATTTTCTTTAAATTAACTACCTATCTACACATTAAATTAAATGGTAACCTTTCTCTTGAAAGGATGCTGTGGGGTGCTAACACCTTCCCCGCGCATAATCGACCCCCGAACCCAAAAATAAAGGTTTTTTCAATGTTTTCCTATTTAATAAATATTGATGGCGGCTTCATTGCAAAAATGACGAAAAATCCCCTCCTTCGGGTTTTTCGGTCGCTACAATTAGTGATGTAAAAAAATTTGGCAAGCAATGAGACCGGCATTTGCCACATCTATCGAAGCAAACAACGTTACACATGTGGCTAACGTGCAATGATTGGTATCTGATGGGATGATGAATGAATTGGGTATACCATGGGTATTGAACTTGATGGGATGGGATGAGAAAGTTGACAAACGGTTGTATGCGGATGCAGATAGAATATGAATGCAATTATACTGCTTAGATGCAGGTGCTACGGTGAAATGCACGGTTGCCTGATTTACGCCTTGGTGGGGGTAATGAATGCAATGCGGATGATTTTTCTTTTGCCTTTTCTTTTTTGCTCTTTTTTTTTGTCTCTTTTTTTGGCTTTTTTTGCTTTTCTTTTTGGGCCTTTATTTTTGCTGGTCCTTCATGTGTGTGCATGTATGCAATGTCATGTATGTGCAATGTGGAAGCGAATGAACTGCAAGTGCCCGTGAACTGTGGATGCTGAAGCTAATCGAAAAAATTGATAAGCTGTATATGTGAGTGCAGATGACGTGCAAATGTAGATGTAATGCTTTGATGCAGGTGCCATGGTAGGTGCATGTTTGCATGGTGGAATGATTTATGCTATGATTTTATTGATGATGCAGAAAGATTTTTGTAATGATGAGAGATGAGGCTTTTGATGCAAGAGGCATAGAAGTGAATATTTTGAAATAATCGTTCTTTGAAAAATTGGATTTGATTTGAATTCAAGCTTTAACAATCTCAAGGTTGTTATTCACAGACACTGAGGTGCAACAGCACTTGACGGTATTTAAAGACTTGTTCACACTGTTTTTCTCTTATGGTGTCCCATGATTGTTTCAATTTTAGGTCCACAAAGTTAACGGAGTGAGTGTTCAGCACCACATTATTGACTTGCGTTCTCTCTCCTTGAAGCATTGTTTAGTAGGCATGTAGAGTAGTGCAAATACAGATGAATGAGTCAGTTGACTTGGGGTATGGACAGCTATGACACGTGAGGGGATGAATGGTAGGTTTTTGCCAAAGTCATGAAAGGTAGGCTTTTCCCAGCTCAAGAAATGTGGAACTGCCCCGATTTAGACTACCAGTGAAGGTGATCGAATAGTCGGCCCCTGTCTAGTGATGACAAAACAAGGGGTGTGGGGGAGATAATGAATTGGGAATGTCATGACTTTGGAATGAAGGGTGGCAAGCAAGAGATTCTGTCTCAACCCATGACGTTTGGTGCTGCCCCAATCTTGACGAGAGCAAGGTTGCCCCGACTGGAGTGACATTGCGGAAGGGTTGTATTTAGGATAATGGGTTGAGAAGATGCCTTGGCATGGTTGTGTGGATGTGGATATGACAAGGGGATGAGATGGGTGTAGGGCAAATTCTCCGACTTTAGGTGGAGTGAATGGTAACGGGATTGCCCCACTTTGAAATAGTATTTCAAATGATTGCTTGTAGTGGGGTTGTGAAAGGCGACTGGGTTTGGGTCATTGTTTTTTTGGAATTGGTGGTATGGATTGGATGTGGTACATGAATGGGATGGATGCCGGACATTTTCCAAGTTCAAGAAGCATGAAAGGTGAAAGGTACGCCCCACTTCGTGATCTAGGTGATGGCCCTAGTCTAAACTTTTGGCCCTTTGAAGGTAACTTCCACAGACTATGATAATCTTGAGTTTTTGATATGTTGGAAATTTCACTTGGTGATCACTAAACCTTGTCTTGATATCAATGCAATTTGAATGAATCTGGGAGTGCAAGCCTTTTGAGTTTTTTTCTAATTTTTTTGAATTTTTTCAGCTTTCTTTTTTTGAGAATTTTTTTAGCAAATATATTGTAAATAAATAAACTTATTTGTCCTAAAATTAAAACTTTGAGAAAGAAATCAATAAATCATCGATCTGAATGGACCCTTTTTTAGGGTTGTAACATGGCCAATGGTTAGGGTTTATGAAAGAAATGGCAATTGGGCCCAAAGAAGTGTTTGAGGGCTTAATGAGACAATGACCTCTTATGAAAGAAAGGACGAGTAGGTCCAAAGAAGTGTTTGAGGTCAATGGTTTGGGTTTTATAAAAGAAAGGATAATTAGGCCCAAGAAGTGTTTGAGGGTTTATTCGGACAAGGATATCTTCTGCGTTTGGTGATATTATGTATCAGCTCACAATTTCTACTGCTTTTGCTTTTTTCTTTTTGAGGATTTCTTTTTCAATCCTCTTTTTTGAATTTCACATTTTTGTGATCTTTTTTTTTGAGTAGAGTGAGCTGATGAAAGTGACACACCATTTTTGATGTGGAATTGATCCTTGTCTAGGGTAACTGCAAGATTTTTTGATTTTTTTTTGGCACAAAGGGGTAGTAAATTTTTTTTTGAGGATACGGGAAGACGACCAAACTTTATTTCAAATCATGATTGCTTGTTCTTCTCAAAAATTAATTCAAGGACAAAAATTATTTATTTTTATATATCCGCTCTTTTTCTCTTTATTTCTTTTATTTTAACTAATTTTTGCTTAGGCTGCTCTTGCGAGTTTTCAACCTAACAGGCTTATTTGATTTTTTTTGCAAAGGACTTACATCAAGGAAATACAATGTTTACAAGATATCTAGTGATCACAAATTTGCCCCAGCTTGGGGCCTAAAGTGTTAGCTCATGAAATTTCATCATTGGGAACAAACCAAATGGTTAACTAGGTACTTGTGTGGAGAATATGCACCTTATGGGATGGCCGGGGTGGGGCTGGACATGAACAAAAGATGATGATAGGATGGAAAAATGTGGATACTAACTGACTCAAACAAGAGCAGATGCACGTTGCGTTCAAATTCACTATACTAATGCTTCACAGAGAGTTAACATAGTTAGCGACATGATAGAAGAAATTTTTGATAACACATTGATTAACAAAATGGACCATTTTGATCGTTTATCATGGGACTGATGAGATGCATCGTTTTGCTGGTAAAAATTTGTGAACGAGCTGCAAAATCTTTGAAAATTGAGTGTCTCGAAAACACCTTGAGTTTGCAACTGAGTTTGACCTTGTTTTGTACAGCTAAACCTTTTCCAAAGAAAAATAAACAATTTCGTCTCATCTCTCATCCATTTTTTGAAGAAGCAATGCTCATGTTTTTTATGTATGGATGAACACATGATCATGTATATGCGTGATGAAAATGCAAATGCATGAAACACGTGAATGCACGATCATTTGGAAATAAACCAATGATTCTAAATGATCTTTGCAGGCAATGCAACCTGTGAAGGATGCAAAGTCACAAATTCTCATTTTTATTGGATGCTCAATGATGCATGAAAAAGAGTGATGATATATTTTTGTTTTTTTGTTTTGTTTTAGAACATGATGATGGATATGTACGATGAAAATGCAAATGTATGAAGTGCATGGAGGAACTGATCACTTGAAAAGACCAACGATTTTATTCCTATTATGAATGCATGATGATTTTTCTAGTTAAAAGATTAACTATAATCATGCAACGATGATAAATAAATTACATGCCCCTTGTGTCCTAATGCATGAATAAACACATGGTGATAGATATGCATGATGAAAATGCAGATGCAAATGCATGAAATGCGCACATGAATGATCACTTGGAAAGGCCAATTATTCTAAATGATTTTTTTGGGGGCAATACAGCATGTGCCTGATGCAGGGCCTCATAACTTTTGTGAAATGATGCATGCCGAAATAAGGAATGAAATGACGCATGAATGATCGGTGAAACAGGGGTTTTTATTTATTTATTAGGATGAGTGAGATGATGTATGAATGCTATGTTTTTACATGCATCTCATGATGTTGCAAATGATGAAATGTCTACATTATTTGATGATGATTTTTTGTGAATGGAAGTGCATGCTAAATGAGATATTCCAATGTTTATCACAATTTTTTAATCGTGCTCGTGGTGTTTTTTTATTCTCTTTTTTTTAGAAAGAAAAAAAATGCATGAATGAACAAATGATGTTGCATGATGCAGATGCATGGAATGTGAATGATCACTTGAAAAGATTGACTGTCCAAAAATGATTTAATGCAAGAAAGTGGCATTACTTTTATTTTCTTTTATTTGGAAATGATGCATGCAAGATGACTAATGCATTCGAGATGGTTAAGAATGAAGAGCTTTTGTTTTTATTTTTATATTTTTTTTGCACGAAGAGGAGTAATGAATATAGTATATTTTTTCTATATGAGTATGCAAGATGATGCAAGTTGGGCAAATATGTAGTGTCTTTGTTTTTTTGGATGATGATGATATGCATGTTAGTACCATGAGAACGAGATGTATATGAAAACAAGTGATTCGTTCTATGGTGATTTTTTATTTTCTAGCAAAATATAATGCCCATGATGACGGATATGTATGGAAAATGCAAATGCATGTATGCATGAAGAAATAAATGTTTGATCCTGATGCAATTATTTTTATTTTTCAAGAGGTAGTGCAATATGTATGCAGACTCTTATTTTTGATTTATTCGATAACGAATTATACAATTATAATGACGTGATTTTTTTTATTTTATTTGGGAAAATGATACACGAATATGGAGTTGATGCATTTAAACTAGGATGGCAACATGAGGGAAAATGATGTATGAATGATATGTTTTTTTTGAAATGTAATGCATGACTTTACAAATGATGTGATGCCTACGTTGTGTAATGATGATTTTGAATGATTATGAATGAATGTCGGTGCAGGTTAAATATGATGCTAATGTTTTTTTTATCAAATGTTATGCTATTGTTATATGGGTAAAAATTGTTTTTTTTTGTGTGCGAGGAAACAAAATACATGACACTCGCAGCGATTTTTTTTTTAAGGTGTGGAAAGGAAAGAATGATGCTTGACATGATTTACAATATTGTGTTTGTTTCTTTTCTGGAAAAGGGAAGACAGATGCATGAGCGTTGGCGAATCAACTTGCCTTTTTGGTCAGATTTATTGGAAATACGAAGGAACGCATGAATGTGCATGAAATGCAGATGAATGGTTTTATTCATCTGTCAGGGAATGGCAAGTTTTTTTTTTAAAATAAAAATGATCCTGGTGGTCTGACTTTCAAAATTTTTTTTTTTACTTTCATCCACCACTCTGTAAATTTTTTTTGTAATTCCCCGGCGGTCATGCAAAATGGAATGTTTTTATATTTATTTACGTGATATGCAAAGAAGAAAAAAAAATAAGAATGCATGATATAGGTTTTAAGAAAAGAAAATAGCTCGAACAAATGAAATATGATTTTTGGTTTTTTTTTCAAAAAAAATGGGAAGGAAATGTATCCATGCTTGTTTGAATGCGACGGGATGAAGCTCCTTTGTGTCCTAAAAAGGGTTCCTTTGAGAATAGATCTAAGATTCTTTCTACTGAGTGAACCTTTCAAAGGGTAGCTCTACAAGGTCCTAATAAGGTTCCTAGAGCCAACGACCCCAGTTAAGAACGCTAATCGCGACAATAGGCAAGCTATTAGAAGTGATAGCATCCTCAAAAGGGACCAAACTCTAGGTGAGACTTTCGTAACCACCGAGCTGGACGTACATCCAGTGGGCCATTACTACGCAGTCTCGTTCTAACTTAGTTTATGCTCCAGTCCGGGTATAGGACTATTCTCACGTGTGTGCAAAAGTGTGATAGTGGAGTGTGTGAAGGAGCAAAATATCAGGAATACCCCCCAAGCTGCAAAACAAACAAACACACATACAACAATAATAGTCTTCTACCCTAGGGTTTATATACATAAAAGAATATAATTGGCAATAAAATAAAAGAATAATCACATATACAAACATAATGGTCTTCTATCCTAAGGTTTACATATCATATGAAAATAATATAATATGCATATAAACCCTACAACTAATCCTACAACTAATTAGACTAGGCTTGACTCTCTAAAATATCCCCAGTGAAGTCGCCAGCTGTAGCGACCGAAAAATCCGGGTGAGGATTCCTCGAAGGTTCAAAAATGAAGCCGCCACCAACGTTTAGTTTTTAGGGCAAACATCGGAAAATCCCTTTTGGAATGGATAAGGGTCCTTGAGACCAGATAAGGGTTCAGGAGTCGGTTATGCGTGGGGAAGGTATTAGCACCTCACGACATCCTTCCTAATGAAGGTTACCTGCTAACTAGTTGTAGGAAAGAATATTAATTTTGAAAAAGTTTATTTTTACCCTTTTATTGTGAATTAAAAAGAAAGAAGAAAATTGATATTTTATTTAAGAAAATGATTACTATTTAGGAAAAGAATAAAAAAGGTTTTTTATTAGTGCAATTGACAGAGGTCGGCCGCCCTCTGGTCCTACGTATCTCCTGGTAGAGAATCAAATCGCACGTAGTTCTTGGTTGGAAAATGTTTGTTGGTTGGTATTTTTTAATATAGGGGTTTTAGGACTGTGTGATCTGTGTTGAAGGACCACTGGGGGTCTGAAGGAGCGCTGGGGCTCTGAAGGGCCGCTGAGGGCTGAAGGAGCGCTGGGGCTCTGAAGGACCACAGTTCACTTATCCTAAAACGATGACTAATCCGGCCGTACGACCGACTTAATCCCCTACTTTGAAAATAAGATTTTTGATTTTTTTGAAATGAAAGAGATGTGTTTGTATTTTTTTAATTTAGAAATTATTTATTTTAAATAGGGATTTTAGGACCTGATCCGTAACAGTTCATTAGTGGCCTAAAAAGCATACTAACCCGACTGTACAGTCGACTTAGTCCCCTATTTATGTTTTGTGGTTTTTTGTAAAAAAGAATTAAGAAAGAAAGGTAATGGAAATTGTTTATTTTTGCGCTTGACAGGGGCGTGACCCTGCTCCTACGTATCTCCTGGTAGAGAATCAAAGGCTACGTAGTTCTAGGGTTAGAAAATGTTTATTTGTTGATTTGTGTTTCTTAATATAGGGGTTTTAGGACTCTTGGAGCCGTACAGCTCATTCGTCCCAGAACAATGACTAACCCGACTGTACAGTCGACTTAGTCCCCTATTTTTAAAAAATGGAGTTTTTGAAGTTTGAAAAGTGATTTGATATGTGGTGGTTTGATTTTATTAGAATAAGGATTTTTAGGACCCTTGAGCCGTACGGCTCATTTGTCCTAGAATACTGACTAACCCGGCCGTACGGCCGACTTAATCCCCTATTTGTTTTTTGGAAAAAAAGAGTTTATTTATTTTATAGGACAATGTGAGTTTGTGAGAGAAATTGCTTGTTTTGTAGAAAAAGAATGGAAAAGAGGCGTATTTGTAAAAGGGGGGTGCACAGAGTAGCAGGGGGTTGTATTTTAAAATAGCGGGTGTAGAAAGCGAGCCGGGTTCGTTTTCTGTGAACTGGACTGCGTTTTTTAAAAAGATGGGATTGCGCAGGGGTATTAGGTTATTAAAAACAGGGGGTGTAAGCAGTGGTAGCCCAGTTTTTGTCATTGGGCCTTTTTTAAGCTGGGCTGCGAAAATAAGTTTAGTGCAGGGGGTATGTATGACTGAAACTTAGGGGGTGTGGTTAATGGTACTTATAACTTGATTTTTTTGGGATAAAACAACAAATAATAAAATGAATAAAAAAACTAAAAGAGGGAAGAGATTACGGAGGGTGCGGAGAGGAGATCGACGATTTGCGATGGTGGAAGACGGGGAGGACAACAGCGGTGATGACAGCGACAGTGGGAGAAGGGAAGACGACGGTGGATAGAGAGGAGACGCGATGATGGAGAGATCTACGGGTTCGACGGTGGTGGGCCGTTTTGCTGCCGATGAAGACCACTGCAGCGGCGGTGATGTGTTGGTGCGAGCGCTGAGGAAATCATGGCTGTTGGCGACGCGTTTGGGGTACAACGGCGCGGAGGCTACGCGAACGAAGCGACGGGGGTGAGTATCCGTGACGGATGGGGGAGGTTCACGGTGAGGATGAGGTTTTTTTGTGGTGGTTTGCGACAGTGGTTTCTGTGGCTCACGGCTGTGGTTACGAGGATGGTGGCGGTGATGGAGCTTCGGTGGTGGTGTGTTTACGGTAGTCTGTGGGGTTGACAAACAGAGTGAGATAGAGGGACGCAGCGGCGGCGGTCACGGAGAGAGGTTCACGGTGGTGTGCAGTGGCTGTGTTGGGTTGGTGATATGACGAAGGTGGGTGGCTACTGTGATGGTTTGGTTGGAGATTGTGGGTAGTGTACTGTGGTGGTTGTTGTATGGTTGTGGGGGGCGGTCATGGGCTGTTTGGAGGTTTTGTGGTGTGTACGGTGGGGGACTTTTTTGGTGGTGGTGGCCATGGGCTGTTTTTGTGCATTTTTGTATTTTTGGTCACTGTCTCTGTGTAGCTGTGTGTTTCTGTGTCACCGTGTATTCGTGCCCCCTTTGATTGTGCTACGGTTGCTGTTTTTATAGGTGGATGGGGTGCTGAGGGCAGTCAGCAATTAGGGCAAAATGACAGCATCTTTGAGGGAATAAAAGGACATCAATTGGATAAATTTTAAGGTGCCAAGGACAGTCAAAGGAAGGATGAGGGGAAGAAAAGGGGATCAAAAGGACAGCCTAGGGCAAGCAGCCAGCACGCTGCGCCCCTCTCTTTTATTTGATTTTGCATTTTCTGCTCTTTGTATTTTTGTATTGTTTTTTTGTACTATTTTGCTTCTTTTTTGTTTTTTTTGGCTACATGTGTAAAACTTGGTTATTGGTTATGTAATAAAAAAACTTTGGCTATTCACCTTGATGTGTTTCAATTATGTTTTATAATTTTTTACATTTTATGATAATAAGCTAATCTAATAATAACAAACACTATAATATCAACAAAAAACGAGTATCAAAGTAAATGTCACACGTTGAGCGTTAAAGACCTGCGGCGCACGATTAAAACGACGAGAATAAAAACCTTTTTTTGGATTTTTCAATCAGTCGGACAAAGTTAGGGTATGACACTCGCTAGAAGGAATTTCTCGCCGGAATGTTGGTTCGATTTGGTGGAGAGATTTGATTGGCTTGGATGTTGATTTAGAGGAGCAGAGGAGGTTTGCTTGGTGTGCAAAAAGAGGTTTGGGTGATGGAGCATCGATCCTTTTTTGGAAGGACCAGTGGCGAAGCCAGGATTTTTCTAGAGCCTGGGCAAGAAAATTTCTCGCCAATTTACATATGACATAATATATACATAATCATAAAGTGTGCTAAATAGGAGAGATGAAATCTAACCTGTCAATAGAGTGCTAAATAAAATTAGGAGGTAAATGCCCTGGATCAATTTGTTTCCTACATCCTGGATCACGCACAATGTCATTTGGATTAAACTCATTGGCCGCATTAAGGGGCGTTTCTTCTACTTCGGCTTCCGGTTGCACAACATTCGCATTCTCAATAGAACTTCTAGGTACCAAAAACCTCCTCATCTAACAAATTTTATGATCCAAAAAAAGAAACTATGTAAAAAACAAATAATGATCAACATATAAGGAAACTAAAAAAGAATCAACAATTCTACACAAACTAATGTCTCAATAACTTCAAAGAGTCCAACGCAATAATTTACACAAACTAAAAAAGAATCAACAATTCTACACAAACTAATGTCTCAATAATTTATTTGGAATAAAGAGTAGGGATTAGGAATATACCTCAAATAACTTCAAAGAGTAACATTGAATGTGTGGGTACTTTTCCCTCTTTTTAGAGCAAAAACCCTAACTCCAAAATACTACCCAAAGAGAGGAATGAGTTGGTTTTCCTTAAAATAGAGCTCAAATGTAAATGATTTAAGCTTGGATTGGACTACTTGAAGTGAAAAGAAGAAGAAAAGGAGAGGGAGAGTGTCGTGAGAGAAGAGAGGAAATTGGGGGGGGGGGGGGGGGGTTCTGTTTGTCGTGAGAAAATAGAGGAATGTGTTGTGTTTGCTTAATTACTTTGTTTATTTTATCTAGTTTTTTATATATATTGGGCTTTTGGGTTTCATTTAGTTTTTGGGTTTTACTTTTTTTTACATTAGGCTGGACCATTCATTTTTTATTTCACACCCAGTGTTTTACTATTTTTGCCCCTGGTTATGACTAAAAATCAGCTATTGGGTTGGGGGCTTTACAAACAAAGTAGAAGTTGAGCCCGGGCGCGTGCCCGGGCTAGCTGGGCCCTAAAATCGCCCCTGGGAAGGACCAATGGCTAGGCATTGAGCCATTGTTCAAGGTGTTTCCCTTGTTATTTGCTGGAGTTGTTCAGCAACAATTTACTGTTGCTGAATTCGGTAATTGGACTGAAGAGGTGTGGCAATGGCTCAATCCATGGAATCAATATCAAGATCGAGTTCGCAAATCTGAAGGGATGATTTTGGACAGTATATTGCAAGCAATCCAGCCAACTAGAGGGAAGCAAGATAGTTGGGTGTGTTTATCGTTTGAATTGTTGCTCATCTTTTTCAATTTCTATGTGGTGGTCTAATCCACTACAATGTCTGAACAATAGGTAATCTAGTAAGGGGAGAAACAGTGAGTTAGGTTGGTTGTTCTCACCGTAAAAAAACATTCACATGCATGTGTGTGTTTGGTACAACAAACAAATATCAAAAGAGTGTGAAATGAAATTAATGAACGAAAACGGAGTCGGAATGGTGCTCTAAGCCTCTAGCCATTGTCCCTTTCTGGTGTGGAGTGCCTTAAAAAGGTGGGGCAACCCCAGAAGCGAATTATAAGCTAGGGACAGTGAGTGAATTTGCCACGCTTAGTGTTAGGACTTAGGACCAAAGAAACATGAATATGTGTTTCACACAGGCACTATATTGCTTAGAGAAAAAGTGACCTCTTGTAGAATTCTTTCATCTCATCTCAACCACCAATTATTGTCCTGAGAATTTAAATAGGGTGTGATATGATGATGTCTATCTTGCCCCTTGTGATTGAGACTTTGATGTTAATGTTTGAGGAATAAGTAGTACGAAAATAATTGCATCCAGTACTCACAGGTGTTACCTTTTTATTTGTTATTGCAATGCAATTTATGATGGATACTATAATTTTTGCGATAGAGATTTTCTGTAGTTCCATTAAAAACTATACTAAAATAAAATATTTTTATTTTTGACCAATACCAAAATTGGAATTGAGATTACTTAAAATGGAATGGACCATGTGCAGTTTATAAAAGAACGTCGGTTGGTGCAATTCTCACTTTAAACTTTTTTTGTCAATTAGTATCATCTAACGTCGGTGGGATTTTATTGGATGAATTGTGATGGATTGGATTTGTTTTCATCAACTTTCAACGGATTGTAAATGGATTGTTGGATCATTTTTATCAAATCAATTAGAATTAAGATAAAATCTAATCCAATTCATCCATTTGACACCTCTAATTTATAGTGAAGTCGGTACTATAGTTGGACTGGCGCGCTGAACTCCTACTCTTTTTTTTTTTCTTTTCTACTTTTTTTTTGGCATTTTGGTTATATTTTTATTCTCTTTTCTCTTAAATTTTTTTAAAAACTCCATGTATTTTTAAAATTGCTATTTATGGCCCACTTTTTTTTTACTATTTTTACTGCTTAAAAAAATAATTTAAGTTGAAAAGAAATAATTTATATTTACACTTCTTTTCTAAGTTTTTTTTTTCAAATCACCTTTTTATTGAACCAAAATCATAAGTCAATGACACCTCATCCACTTTTGGTTTAGCCAATGCAAATATTTTTCTCTGTTAAATTTAAATCTAAAATATCTAGTTTTTTTTGTATAGACGATTGCTGGCTACCCACGAATTGTCTCGAAACTTTTAAATAAAAACTAATCTCCGCTCATGCTTAAGATCAAATTTCACACTGGTCAACACCGATTTTGTTCACTATGAGAATCAAACTCGGGAGCACCGGGTCGACCCCCCATATCGCAGGGTAGATTAAGTCATTGGGTCAACAATGTTGGTTATCTAAACTATCTGTTATACCTGTGTCAGATCACTTTTGGTGATTCTTGAACCAAAATTTGGTTTTCTAGACCCATTTTATTTTTAAAAGAATTTTTTCAATTTATGCCCTAATAGCTAAACCACTTTTAAAAAATCAATTTATACTTCTTCTCCTTATGTTTTTTAGAACCACATTTCTTTTAATCTAAACTATCTATTCAATCACCCAAGAGCGTTTAGATGAGATTGTTCGGGTCTCTTTTAGCTTAACCAATTAAGGTCCTGGGTTTGAATTTAGACTTGAGAATGCAGCAGCGTCAAAAACTCTTGCGGGAGAGCTTTGCATCACGTTATAGTCCTACCCGACTCGAAGGATAATTAGTATGCAGCTGCGCGTACAGGAAACCCAGTTTACAACCAAAAAAACTATTCAATCCATTATGCGCAAATTTTAGGATGTTACAACAACATCTATCTTCTACTCCACTCGTTATAACCTACCTACTACATCTGAAGTGGCAACACTTCTTGTAGGTGATTTTGACACAGCTGGGTTTGATAGAGACATTTGTTGTTCAGACAAAATTAGGATTGTTGCAGCGGATCTCTCTTTTGAGTGCTTTCTATGCAATATCCACTTCTTTTCCCTTGGGAAGATGATGGCTTTGTTGAAAATATTCAATTCAAATCTTCTTCCACTGCTCAAACAATTAAACGAGGAAAGGTAACTCTCAAAGAATGGTTTGCATATAGGATTCAACATCCAATTTCTGAGAATTCAATTTTGTAGTTCGGGAGGCATTTATTTCAACAATTTTTGGTCGATGGTTATAGCTTGATCGAAGCAACAAGGTTACAATGGGTTAGGTTTCACCAAACAAATTCTTAGAGCTCATCTATATAATGGTTTGGCTGAAGCAATTTTACGGGAAGAAGCTAATTCAGCATTAACTGGGAAACGAATTATCCTTCCTTCAACTTTTATAGAAGGTGTGCGCTATATGTTTCAAAATTATCAGGATGCTATGACAATATGTACTGGTCAGGCTGGATATCTCGATCTCTTTATTACATTTATCTGTAATCATAAATGGCTTGACCCGTCTTCCTATTTTGAAAAATATTGTTTTATATCACAACAAGATAGGTCAGATATTGTTTCTAGGCTTTTAAAAATAAAACGTGATCAACTGATCAAAGACATCAAAAAGGAAGATAAAAATATATTTGGCAAGGTAAAATCAGGTAATTAACTAAATGTGCTTGATGCGTATCGTACTTAGTATCTTTATTGTAATTACTTTGGTGTTTAGACTAATATTTTTTTTACCTTGTTTTGTAGTTTTTTTTGACCGAATAACTTTTTTGACTAAATAACTACAAAACAAAGTAAATAAATATATACCTTGTTTTGTAGTTATTTACCCAATTGATATTATACTTAAATTATTGGCTTAAATACAGTTTTGGTCCCCCTATTTTGACCAATTCACGATTTTGGTCCCCAAAGTTTTAATTTGACGATTTTGGTCCCCCTATTTTCCCAATTTGAAAAATCATAGTCCCCCTCTTAAATAAGTCAAAATTGAAACTCAATTTTGACTTATTGTCCTATGTGGCAGCCTACGTGGCACCCCCCCACCCCACCCCTCCCCCCTCCCCCACCGTGACCCCCCCCCCCCCACAACCAAATCTCTTTCTCTCTATCTCCTTCGCATCTCCACCTCCACCTCCCCCCCACCCCACCCCCCATCGATCTCCCTTGATCTCCCTCGATCTCCACCGTGAACCCCCCCCCTTCGCACCTCCCTCTCTCTCTCGCTTACCGTCTCTCCCCTCCCCCCTCGATTTCCCTCTCTCTCTCGCTCACCGTCGCTCTCTCTCTCTCCTTCGCATCTCACCCTCGCTCACCGTCGCTCTCCCTTCGATCTCCTTCGCTCTCGCTCGCCGTTCTCTCTCTGCGTTCGCTCTCCCCGCCGTTCTCTCGCTCGCCGTTCGCTCTCCCCCCCCCCCCCCTTCGCATCTCTCTGTTCTCTCTCTGCGTCTCTCTCTCTCTGTGAACTCTCTCTCTCTCTCTCTCTGCGAACTCTCTGGGGGTGGGGGGTGGGTAGAGGAACAGTGGAGGGTGGGGGGTGGGGGTGGGGGGTTCACAGAGGGGTGTGGGAGGGGGGAAGAGGAACAGTGGAGGGTGGGGGTGGGGGGTGTGGGGGTGGGGGGTGCGCCTACGTGGCAGTCCACGTGGACTGCCACGTAGGAAAAGTCAGTCAAAATTGAATTTAATTTTGACCAAATTAAGAGGGGGATCAAATTCGTCAAATTAGGAAAATAGGGGGATCAAAATCGTCAAATTAAAACTTTGGGGACCAAAATCGTGAATTGGTCAAAATAGGGGGACCAAAACTGTATTTAAGCCTAAATTATTATTAACGATTATTTACATTCATTAATACTAGCGCACTCCGTGCACCGCATAGGTGTTAAGGCTAGTATAAGTATAAAAGGGAAAAGAATATACAATGGTCATGAATTTTACATATATATATATATATTAATTCGTATAAATTAATTTTAATTTTGCAAAATTGTATATTTGATCTTTCTTCTTAATTTAAAATTTTATTTTTGTGCTTTATTTTTTGTTTGGGTTAAATAAGTCATTTATCTTAATTAAAAAGGACACGTTGGGTTTAACATGATTTTTCATCTCTGTAACGCTAATAAGTGCTTTACTGTTATGTGACATGCTTATGAGTTTTATTTTATCATTGAGACAACATCTAATAATCTTCCTTTAAGTACAAGTTGCTTGTCTGTTTTGACATTTTGACAATAAAAATTTGGTTTTGCATACCACACAAAATAAAGAAAGAAAATGATGAGATGTCACTCGACTAAGTCTTAAGGACACTCATTTCCACATCAGCAAATTCGTTTATTAATTTAAATAAAACATAAAACAAACATAAAACAAAAAACATAAACTGTAAAATCAAAATCAAGATTAAAACTAAAACTCATTTCTCAAAATCAAAAAACAAAAACTAAAACTCATTTCTCAAAATCAAAAGTAGCATTCCGGAAACAGAGAAGAAGAAAGACGAAGTGAGTGAGAAGACGAAGACGAAGAGAGTGGGAAGGAAGAGAGTGCGAAGCAAGACGAAGGAGAATCGAAACAAGACGAAGGAGAATCGATCGAAGCTACTAGAAGCATAAACAAAGGAGAATCGGAAAGGGGTTTCGCCATTTTGAAGGTAAGAAGTTCTGGACTTTGCTGTTTCTCACTTTGTGTTCTTGTTGTTGCTTGATTTTGCTGTTTCTCACTTTGTTTAGGTTGTTGTTGTATGTTTGGGGTTTCGCTATTTCTCGATTTGTGGTGCACTGTATGTTTGGGGTTTTGAGATTTCTCTATTTGTGTGTTTTGGGGTTGAAGGTTTATTGTTTATTGATGAAGACAGCTATTGTGGGCTTTGTGGTCCCTGTTTTTTTGCCCAAATCGATTTGTTTATTGACTCGATTTTCCTGTTGTTGTAATAGTTAAATGGAGACATTGAAAGTTGAATTACATCATTCGGGCTATTTTGTGGATGAATGAATGAGGGAATATGTTGGGGAACTATCTACTTGGGAAGTTGACCCTGATAAGTGGTCATATTTTGAAGTTTTGGGTATTCTCAGGGATATGGGATTTGTTGAAGTTATAGGTATTTGGTATGATATTAATGGGGTCAAAAAGTTGCTTGAGAATGACCAAGGAGCCATGGAGATACTCAAGTGGGCTCAAAGTAAAGGATGTGTGCACTTGTACACCATTCACCCAATATCTCAACCTATTGTAGTGGAGTTGCCTGAAATACCTCCTGCCCCCCAAGTTAATCAACCTGCCCCACATTTGAGAAAAGCCAAAAATTTCCCAAAAGCCCAAAATACTCCTGAAGCCCATATTGTAATAGACGTTGAAACCAACACTGATGGTGAGAGGGACCAAAATGAAACCAACACTGATGGTCAGAGGGACCAAAATGAAACCAACACTGATGGTTAGAGGGACCAAAATGAAACTGTCCAACATGAAGTAGTGGAAGATGAAGAAGAGTATGATATTGATGGGAGTGGTCCAAAGGTTAGGTTTAATGATTCTGATGATGAAGAAGGAGAGTATCATGGTTTTGAAGAAGTGGTGGGTCAAAAGAATGTTGTTCAAGAAGGCCAGCAACAAGAAGTGGTGGATCAAAATAATGGTGTTGAAGAAGTCCAATGTTGCGTCAAAGACACACTTAGAGCAAGTGTACTCTATCGCAGAAGTAGTATAAAAAATATCGTCTCCACAGGGATTAATTAATAAGTACCAAACTACTTAAGATTAATTATTATTTAGACGAACGAATATTTGGTGGTTATAGAAACTAAAAATAAAAAGAAATAAATAGCAAGAATTAATATGTAAAGATTAACCAATGGAGAGAGGTCTAGGGTCACGGTTTCAGTTGCAAGCTTCGATTTCCTTTATGTCTAATTCTACCTGAATTCCTTGTTTTATTCAATTACCAATCCCTTTACTAAAACTATTAATCCGTTTGGTCATTCGCGATTAATATTCTTTTTCCTAAATTAACCCTTGTTTGGTCATGCAAGAATTTAAATCCAAGAAAAGCATAAAGAACAAAAAGGTTGAATGATTGGAAGACTAAATTAACGTTTGGTCATGCATTAATCTTAGTCTCAATTATCCTATAGGTCCACCAACTAATTGCAGTACGGTCGCTGATCAACTAATTGATTATGAACAGGCAAAGGGTTGTCAATCCTAATTATGTGATAAAAACAATAGGATAATATTAATTGAAATAAACACCGGAATTCAGATATGAGATTAGAACATAAAAAGGTCTCTAAACATGCAAGATCCACCTAAGACCTTAGAAGAGGATTTAGCTATCCATACTAGTCAAGAACATTGGAATAAAATTAGGAGTCATAAATTACAGAGATAAAAATAATCCGGATAGAGAAATTTCTGATCTTGAGAATTTAGTCTCCTTTTTCTGCTCTAGAGCTCTCTCACGGTGTTAAAAACGGGTACCAAATACTCTCCTTTTCAATTTGCCGGTGCTACCGTTTCTGCGTTGTCTTTGTTGTTGTACGCGGCTACTGTAGCATATGTGTGGTGTGTTACGGCTTCCCCTTTTGCAATTCACGCTCCTCTCTCAATTATGCAAGACCCTTTTTAATTAATTCCCTTCTTTTCTCCTCCGTCAAAGTTTGTCTGCCCCCTGTATGTATGCGCTCCCTTCCCCCTTTTATTGTTGCTTCATTTTAATATTGTTTACCTAGGGTAAGGCACAAGTTGTTTCCTGATCATGAAGTGGGCTTCCATCTTAAATTGGGTTGGGCTCTTTCACCTTGTGTGATTGTCCAACTAAATTGGGCTTATGCTTCTTTTTGGATTTGTCCACATCCAGTTCTTGAGATAGAGGACTAGACTTTATTTTCTTTATTTCTGCCCAAATATGGAGCAAAGTAGGTATTAAAATGGACTTTTGTTCTTTTTATCTTTTTCTAGCTTTGCTGCAAAATAAAGAGGAAAGTAAGTTATTTATTTATTTGGATCAAAATAATTGCTCTAAAAATAGCCCAAAAAATATCTCTAAATATGAACTAAATTAGAGTTTATCAACTCCCCCACACTTAACTTTTGCTTGTCCTCAAGCAAATTTCCAGCTCAACAAAATTTTCAAATAAATAATAGAGACAGCCAAATGAGACTCCCAAAATTAACAGCAACAATGACAGACAGTAGATAATATAACACATATGAGGTGTCAAAAGGTTGCCCAATTAGAGGCTCATGTCCCTGAAGAACACATTTCTGTGAACAAATGCACTCGCTCACAATCTCTATAAGTGTTTAGGGACTAGTGAAAATATACACTCAAGTTTCAACAAAATGCACATTACCATATATTTGTAATTTGACCAAATCTCCACTAAATAGTTCACAGGCATGCAAAAGATGGGGTTTCATGGGTTGTAATGGGGCCAAGGTGAATTCATGCAGGGTAGGAAATAAGAACAAGGGATAATCAAAGGGCTAAAAACAATAAACAAATAGTAACATTTGAAACCAAATATGGAGCTCCTATTTATTTTACAAATTTTGTCTAAACTCCAAGTTAATATCACTTCCTTCTTCACTCTTTTTTTTTCTATTGAGTCGACTCTTTTTTATTTGCTTTTTGCTCTTGAGTAGACTCTTTTTTTTTGGATTTGCCCTTTGGCTCTTTCGTTCTTTTGATGTGGTTTTTCCTCCTTCTTGCTTTCCTTTTTCTTTTCATTTTCATTTTTTTTTGAAGGAAAAGGTAAGTACATGAAAACTCATATTTTGTTTCCTTTGTAGGAGAATATTCTTGTGAGCACGTGATTCACTCTCTCTTTTTTTTTCTGACAAGATAGACAACTAAAGTATAAGACAACATTTTAGTCCTAACAATATAGACAACTAAAAATATAGGACGAAATTGTAATTTTCAATAGTTGCTCCACATTTAATTCCAAATGGTTACCACAAACAAAAAGGAAAAGTTATATCTGGGTACCAAAGAAAAAAAAAATAACAATTAAGCTCAAAGGGGGCAACTAAGGGATAAATTCAATAAACAACTCTGAGGCCAGAAAAATACCTAAATTCCCCAAATCTTTTTACATGATGCAAATCAATTTTCACCTTAAAATGGTCAAAAGACAAATTCTAGAACGTAGCAAATTGGGAAACACACTCATAGAAAGAAAAGGGGTAAAAATTTATGATTTAGTATCAATCCCCTTATGAAGGCTCAGATCTCACATTTAGAAGCTAGTTCATACAAAGTATTCAACAGGGACAAATGCTAATTATCAGCTTCCTAAGGACAGCCTCACAGTTACAATCAAACACAAGTCTGTCCTATTTTTTTTTTAACTTTAAGCATAATTCATTCAAAACAAGCCAGAAAAAATGCTATCAACATATATGGTGGGTAGGTGCATTAATAGAGATCAAGTGACAAAATAACTCTCCTCCCCCACACTAGCATGAAGCATGGTCCTCAATGCAAAATAATCAAATAGAAACAAAAAGAAATAAATGAGAGAGAGAGAGAGAGAGCAAGAGTGACTTCCCTGAGAGTGCTTGTAGTTGGAGCTTGTTCCTAAAAACAAAACAAAACAAAAATGAGAGAAAATAAAACACAGGTTGCCTCTTGCAAAGCGCTTGTTTAACGTCTCGAGCCTGACGGTATTAGAGTCAGTCCTTGAGGGCAGTGACATAGCTCACTTGACTCAACCCTTCCTCAAAATGCTTCACACGCTGCCCATTGACCTTAAAAATGGTGCCATCTTCATGAGATACCCCAAGCACTCGATATGGAAAAACTTGAGTAACAGTGTAGGGTCCATACCACCTTGAGCGCAACTTTCCTGGAAAAAGACGCAAACGTGAGTTATAAATTAAAACTTTTTCACCAACATGGAATTCACGCTGCTGGATGCGCTTATCATGCCACTTTTTAGTCCGCTCCTTATATAACTTGGCATTCTCATAAGCTCCCAGACGGAGCTCATCCAATTCATCGAGCTCCAGCAACCTATTTTCACCTGTAAGCCGAGCCTCAAAGTTTAGAAATTTTAAAGCCCAAAGTGCTTTATGCTCTAATTCAACAGGCAAATGACATGATTTTCCAAAAACAAGACGATAAGGAGACATCCCAATGGGGGTTTTAAAAGCAGTTCTATAGGCCCATAGTGCATCATCAAGTTTCAAAGACCAATCTTTTCTTGATCCACTAACTGTCTTCTCTAAAATCCTTTTCAGCTCTCTGTTTGAAATTTCAACCTGGCCACTAGTTTGTGGATGGTAAGGAGTTGTCACCTTATGGGTGACACCATATTTGCTCAAAAGATTTTCAAATTGTTTATTGCAAAAATGGGTGCCACCATCACTAATAATTGCTCGGGGAGTGCCAAATCCGGAGAAAATGTTTTTCTTTAAAATTTTACCACCACTCGAGCATCATTAGTGGGTAAGGCTACAGCTTCCACCCACTTAGACACATAATCTACAGCAACAAGAATATATTGATTTGAAAAAGATTTAGGGAAGGGCCCCATAAAGTCAATACCCCATACATCAAATATCCCACAAACCAAAATGTTGTTTAAAGGCATCTCTTGACGCCTAGAAATATTGCCACTCCTTTGACAACTATCACAAGCTTTCACAAATTCATGAGCATCTTTAAATATAGTAGGCCAATAAAAACCATATTGTAAAACTTTATATGCAGTTCTATTTGGGCCAAAGTGGCCACCTACCTCTCTAGAGTGACAATGCTCAAGGATAGAAGTTACCTCATCCATAGGCACACAACGCCTAATAACCTTGACTCCACATACTTTAAATAGGTAAGGGTCATCCCACAAGTAGTGTCTAGCATCAGAAATTAATTTCTTCTTTTGCTGAAAAGAAAAATCCGGGGGAACAACCTTACCCACCAAATAGTTGACAATGTCTGCAAACCAAGAAATAGTAGAAATAGCTAGAAGTCTCTCATCAGGGAAAACCTCCTTGATCTCCCCCATCATTTGAGACCTGCATCACACTATGGTCAAGCCTTGAGAGGTGGTCAGCTACAAAGTTCTCTGAGCCTTTCTTGTCTCTAATCTCCAAGTCAAACTCTTGTAGCAACAAGATCCACCTGATTAACCTGGGTTTTGCATCCTGCTTTCCAAGCAAATATCTAATGGCAGCATGATCAGTATAAACAATAACTTTAGAAAGAACAAGGTAATGACGAAACTTGTCAAATGCAAATACTACAGCTAGTAACTCTTTCTCTGTGGTAGTGTAATTTCTTTGAGCATCATCAAGAGTACGACTAGCATAGTAAATGGTATAAAATACCTTATTCTTTCTTTGCCCCAAAACAGCCCCCACAGCAGTATCGCTAGCATCACACATAATTTCAAAGGGAAGCGACCAATCGGGGGCAACAACAACAAGGGCACTAATTAATTTTTCCTTTAAACAACTAAAAGCCTTCAAACAAGTGTCAGAAAAATCAAAAGTGGCCTCCTTAACCAAGAGGTCAGTCATAGGCTTTGCAATTTTTGAGAAGTCTTTAACAAACCTCCTATAGAATCCGGCATGGCCTAGAAAACTACGGACCCCCTTAACAGAATTGGGTGGGGGCAACTTTGCAATTACCTTAACCTTTGCAGGATCAACTTCGATGCCTCTAGTGGACACCTTATGTCCTAGAATAATGCAATCTTGTACCATAAATTGGCACTTCTCCCAATTGAGCACTAAATTGGTATCCCTGCATCTCTGCAACACTGAATTCAAGTTATGTAAACAATCCTCATAAGAGGATCCAAAGACGATAAAATCATCCATGAATATCTCAATGCATTTTTCAACCAAGTCAGAGAAGATAGCCATCATGCATCTTTGGAAAGTGGCAGGGGCATTACATAAACCGAATAGCATCCTTTTATATGCAAATGTTCCATATGGGCAAGTAAAAGTAGTTTTTTCTTGATCTTCAGAAGTCACTGGTATTTGCAAATAACCGGAATATCCATCCAAACAACAATAATAATCATGACCTGCCACTCTCTCAAGCATTTGATCAATAAAGGGAAGGGGGAAGTGATCTTTCCGGGTGGCATCATTTAGTTTTCTATAATCAATGCACATACGCCACCCGGTAGTTTTCCTAACTGTGTTTAATTCATTTTTATCATTCTCCATCACAGTAGTACCTCCCTTTTTAGGAACACATTGAACAGGGCTTACCCACTTACTATCAGAGATAGGATAGATGATACCTGCATCAAGAAGCTTAATCACTTCCTTTATGACCACCTCTTTCATGTTAGGATTGAGGCGGCGTTGAGGTAGTGCCCGGGGTTGGTAATCATCCTCCATGTAGATCTTGTGGGTGCAAATTGAGGGACTAATGCCTTTTATATCATGAATAGACCAACCAAAAGCCTCTTTGTTGGCCCTTAATACCCTCAAAAGCTTATCCTCCATAGTGTCTGTCAAATCTGCAGAAATAATCACAGGCAAAGAGGAAGGGGATGCAAGAAAGCATATTTTACATTTGAAGGAAGAGGCTTTAATTCAAGCTCAAGAGCCTCTTCAATTGAAGGTTTGAGAATTGGAGTATTACCCCGTTCCAATTCCTCAAATCTATAGTTACTCCAATTTTTCTGAGGGTGGTGAGCCTGCAAAACATTAAGAACTCTTCTTCCTCACCACCCTGCAATATGCCAAGTCCCTGCACAGTAAGTACTTTTTTTAGAGGGTCCTGAATTCTAAAATCATCAAACCTTTCAGAGGTAACCACATCATTAATATCCATAGCTTGAATAAAATTACAAGAAGCAAATGAGGACGGATTTTTTAATGAGTTCAAGACTTGAAATACAACTTCCTCATCTCCAAATCTCAAAGTCAATTTTCTCTGCTGAACATCAATTAAGCTTTTTTCCTGTAGCTAAGAAAGGACGCCCCAAAATAATTGGGACTTCCTCATCTTCTTCCATATCCAATACAACAAAATCAGCAGGGAAAATAAATTTATCAACTTTAACTAAAACATCTTCCACCACTCCACGGGGGTGGGCAATGGATCTATCAGCTAGCTGCAAAGTGACGTTAGTAGGATGTGGTTCCTGCAAACCAAGCTTTCTAAAAACAGGAAAAGGCATCAAATTTATACTTGCCCCTAAATCACATAAAGCCTTTTCAAAATGAGAGTTACCAATTGTACAAGGGATAGTAAAACTACCTGGAACTTTAAGCTTAGGTGGTAACTTTTTTAGAACTATAGCAGAACATTCCTCATTAAGCCTAACTGTCTCAAAGCCTTCTAACTTCCTTTTGTTAGAAATAATTTCTTTTAAAAATTTGGCATATTTAGGCATTTGAGCAATAGCTTCAGCAAAAGGAATGTTGATATGCAATTTTCTAAATATTTCAAGAAATTTGGCAAATTGCTTATCATGCTGCTCATTTTTAAATATTTGAGGATAAGGAACATTTACCTTTGCTTGCTCATATTTTTCCCTTTCCTTTTTGCTTTCCTCAGAAGTGCTCCCCTCAATAGGAGCTTGTATTTCTTTCTCGGGCGCCCGTCCATCTTGATTGTTTTCTTGAACCAGCTCCTTGCCACTCCTAAGAGTGACAGCCTTGCAATGCTCATTTCTTGGACTAGGCTCAGTTTGGGTACGCAGTGAGCCTTGAGGCCTTTGAGACAACACAGTAATGAGATTTGAGATTTGACCCTTCAGGCTTCCAAATTCGTTGTTCATGGCTCCAATTTGGCCCTTCAGGCTTCCAAATTTGTTGTTCATGGCTCCCTCCAAGCTTCCAAATGTTTCATTTGTCTGCTGCATAAACCTTGTCAACACATCATTGGTATCCAACTTTTTCTCCTCTTGCCTTTGCACATGTGGAGGCTTATAGGAGTTCGAGCTTTGCTCCTTTTGTTGTCCTCCCCGAGAGAAATTAGGGTGATTTCTCCAACCCGGATTGTAAGTGTTTGAATAAGGGTCATTTTGGGTCCGGTTGGAATTCTGAACATAATTGGCCTCTTCAGTTGAGGTTGTTGGCCGGCCCTGTGCTTTTATCAGTTCTTCAATGGATTGCAACCTCTCATCAGTCCTGTCCATGTAATTGGCTAAAACACCCATGCACGGGTGTCCAACTTTTTCCATGTATCTAACTAAAGCCTCTTGCATACCAGGGCTTAACTCACTTTTCTTTTGACCAAGATAGTTGACTTCTTCAGTTAGGCCTCCCCAGAGATTATTTGTGATGTCACTAGCGGAGGTAACTATTGGAGTGGATTGAGCTTATACCTTCATCATAGATTGCACGTGTTTAGAGAGAGCATCCAGCTTTATGTCAACACTAGTATCATCTTCAACCTTGTACATCCCAGCTGATTTCTTGATGTGTCTGTCACTTGTCTCCCATTGGGCATTATCAGCTACTATCTGTGAAATTAAGTCATATACTGTCGCAGGTTCTCCATTCATTAGAGAGCCTCCACAAGCCATATTAACAATTCCCCTATTTTGAGAAGATAATCTGTTGCAAAAATATTCAAGCAATTGCCACTTCTCAAATCCATGATGTGGACAACTTCGGAGTAAGTCTTGAAATCTTTCCCAAGCTTCATGTAAAGATTCTTGCTCGTGTTGAGCAAAGCTGATTATTGCACCTCGGATCTTAGTAGTCTTACCTGGAGGGAAATATTTGGTCAAGAATTTTTGTTTCAGTTGGTCCCACGTGGTAATGGACTCAGCAGGATGAGAGTCTAGCCAAGCAGATGCCTTGTCAGCTAATGACCATGGAAACAATCTCACTCTAATGGCATCAGGGGTGACACCATTACAAATTACTGAGTCTGCCACCCTCAAGAAGTTTCTAAGATGGGTGTGCGGGTCTTCTGTTGGTGCACCTCTGAACATAGTCGATTTCTGAACCATTTGAATCAAGCTGGGCTTGAGCTCAAAGTTAGTAGCTTACACAGGTGGATTGACTATGCTTGTAGTGATATTCGCTGTGGGAGTAAAGTAGTCCCGAAGAGTTCTTCTCGGATTGGCAGCCATCACTCTTGTCTCTTTTCTTATCCTTCGAGCAGTTCTTTCAATTTCTGGATCAAAAACTAAAATAGGCTCCTGGGAGCGGGTGAGCATGCACGAGTAATAGTAATAAAAATAAAACTAACTAATAAAATAAAACTACATATAATTTTTTTTCCTTTTATTTAATTAAAACAAGAAATGAAATAAATGTCTAAAGCAATAAAAAATCTTTTTCGTTTAATATTATTAATTTAATCCCCCGGCAACGGTGCCAAAAACTTGTTGCGTCAAAGACACACTTAGAGCAAGTGTACTCTATCGCAGAAGTAGTATAAAAAATATCGTCTCCACAGGGATTAATTAATAAGTACCAAACTACTTAAGATTAATTACTATTTAGACGAACGAATATTTGGTGGTTATAGAAACTAAAAATAAAAAGAAATAAATAGCAAGAATTAAAATGTAAAGATTAACCAATGGAGAGAGGTCTAGGGTCACGGTTTCACTTACAAGCTTCGATTCCTTTATGTCTAATTCTACCTGAATTCCTTGTTTTATTCAATTACCAATCCCTTTACTAAAACTATTAATCCGTTTGGTCATTCGCGATTAATATTCTTTTTCCTAAATTAACCCTTGTTTCGTCATGCAAGAATTTAAATCCAAGAAAAGCATAAAGAACAAAAAGGTTGAATGATTGGAAGACTAAATTAACGTTTGGTCATGCATTAATCTTAGTCTCAATTATCCTATAGGTCCACCAACTAATTGCAGTACGGTCGCTGATCAACTAATTGATTATGAACATGCAAAGGGTTTTCAATCCTAATTATGTGATAAAAACAATAGGATAATATTAATTGAAATAAACACCAGAATTCAGATATGAAATTAGAACATAAAAAGGTTTCTAAACATGCAAGATCCACCTAAGACCCTAGAAGAGGATTTAGCTATCCATACTAGTCAAGAACATTGGAATAAAATTAGGAGTCATAAATTACAGAGATAAAAATAACCCGGATAGAGAAATTTCTGATCTTGAGAATTTAGTCTCCTTTTTCTGCTCCAGAGCTCTCTCACGGTGTCAAAAACGGGTACCAAATACTCTCCTTTTCAACTTGCCGGTGCTACCGTTCCTGCGTTGTCTTTGTTGTTGTACGCGGCTACTGTAGCATATGTGTGGTGTGTTACGGCTTCCCCTTTTGCAATTCACGCTCCTCTCTCAATTATGCAAGACCCTTTTTAATTAATTCTCTTCTTTTCTCCTCCGTCAAAGTTTGTCTTCCCCATGTATGTATGCGCTCCCTTCCCCCTTTTATTGTTGCTTCCTTTTAATATTGTTTACCTAGGGTAAGGCACAAGTTGTTTCCTGACCATGAAGTGGGCTTCCATCTTAAATTGGGTTGGGCTCTTTCACCTTGTGTGATTGTCCAACTAAATTGGGCTTATGCTTCTTTTTTGATTTGTCCACATCCAGTTCTTGAGATAGAGGACTAGACTTTAATTTCTTTATTTCTGCCCAAATATGGAGCAAAGTAGGTATTAAAATGGACTTTTGTTCTTTTTATCTTTTTCTAGCCTTGCTGCAAAATAAAGAGGAAAGTAAGTTATTTATTTATTTGGATCAAAATAATTGCTCTAAAAATAGCCCAAAAAATATCTCTAAATATGAACTAAATTAGAGTTTATCATCCAACAACAAGAAGAAGTGGTGGATCAAAATACAAGTAAGAAGAGGAAGAGTAACAAGGGTAGACCAAAGAGAACGAAAACAAAGGTGCATGCCAAAGCTGCAACACAGTGTGTACCATTTGAGGAAGATAGTGATGATGGTGACCAACTAATTATTGGGCAAAAGAGAAAGAGGAAACCTACAGTCATTGATAGGGGTCTCTCCGATGAAGATTACTACAGTGAAGAACAAGAGACTGATGACTCCAAAGACTTATCTGATGAAGGTGGATTGAGAACCAAATATCCATCCTTTGTCATGCCAAAGAACATGGAGGATTTCAATTGGGTTAATGGTTGTCTTTTTTCCTCAAAGGCAGAATTCCAGATAGCAATTAGAACTTATGTTGTACACAATGGCAGGGATATCAAGTTTATCAAGAATGACACAAAGCGATGTAGAGCTGTATGTAAGGAAGGATGTGACTGGGTTGCTCTATGTTCCAAGATACCTACTGAAGACACATGGAAGCTTTGAACATTAATTGATATACACAAATGCAGCAGGGAGTATAGAGTGAAAGCATTGAAGTCTACTTGGTTGGGAAGTAAGCTATACAAAACAATTAGGGAGAGTCCTAATATCAAGTTACTAGATATTGTAGACAAGGTACATTCAAAGTGGACTGCTGGAATTAACAAGACAAAGGCGTTTAGGGCTAGGAAAATGGCTTATAATCTGGTTGATGGATCCTTTAAGGAACAATATAAGAGATTATATGAGTATGGTCATGAATTAATTCGATCCAACCCAAATAGCACAGTTAAGCCGAATGTCCAAGGTACTGTTGGAGGTGAAGGTGACGAGTATGTGGATAGGCCATTGTTGCCAAGTTTTCAAAGGCTGTACATGTGTCTTGAAGGTTGTAAACTAAGTTTTATGAGGTGTAGACCAATTATTGGTCTAGATGGTTGCTTCCTTAAGGGTTATTATGGTGGTCAGATTCTAGCAGTTGTGGGTAGAGACCCAAATGACCAGATGCTGCCTATTGCTATTGCTATAGTTGAAGGGGAGACTAAAGATTCTTGGTCATGGTTTTTGGATCTGCTTGTTAATGATCTGGGTGGTCGAGGGGTCTGTCAGAATTACACGTTTATTTCTGATCAACAAAAGGTATGTTTCATTTTAGTCCCTTATGTATTTAATTTGTTTCATTTTAGTCCCTCATCATTTTAAGTTGTTTCATTTTAATCCTTATGCAGGGATTGTTGCCAGCTATGGATGAGTTGCTCCCTGGCATTGAAAAAAGGTTTTGCGTAAGACACTTGTATAGCAACTTTAGAAAGAAGCATCCAGGAAAGTATCTTAAAGAGTTGATGTGGAAGGCAGCAAAGGCAACATACCCACAAGAATGGGAGAGGCACGTGTTGGAAATGAGGGTCCGAAATGAGGCAGCATACAAGGACTTAATTAAGATACCTCCTAGGTTTTGGAGTAAATCTAGATTTCCATTTACCTCAAAGTGTGATGTCCTTGTAAATAACATGTGTGAGACATTCAACAGTGTCATAGTTGGGCCAAGAGGAAAACCAATTGTGACTATGTTGGAAGAAATAAGGAATTACTTCATGGAAAGATGGGCCTCAAATAGGGTAATAATTGAGAACTACCAAGGAGATGTGTTGCCAAGAATAAAGATGAGGTTAGAAAAGGAGAAGGAACAGTCAAGATTCTGGTTGTGCAGGTATACTCTTTAAGTTTCACTTTGGTCCCTTTATGATCTTAATTGGTTTCACTTTGGTCCCTTATGATTTTAATTGGTTTCACTTTGGTCCCTCACTATTTTGGTACTTAATAGGTTTGCTGGTGTTGAAATATATGATGTGAGGCATGTAAACAATAGTGGGGACAAGTTTGTGGTCAACCTTACTCGGAGGGAGTGTTCTTGTCGAAAGTGGATGCTCACGGGGATTCCTTGTTGTCATGTGGTAACCGTTCGCAATGACAAACATCAAGATCCTGAGGAATTGATTCCTGTCTACTACAGAAAAGCCACTTATGAGGCATGCTACCATCCCATCATTTATCCAACAAACGGTCAAAATCTTTGGCAACAAACTCCATTCCTAGACATCCTCCCTCCTCCACACAAAAAACTACCAGGTACTGATGATGATTACTTGTACACTTCTTTCTGTTTTACTGTATTGTTCAAGAATAAATCCTAGGTAGTTAATATGTATTACTTTACAGGTAGACCAAAAAGGGCACGGAACAAAGATGGAGATGAAAGGCAAACTGCATCTAAAAATGTGACCAGAAAGGGATGGGGTGGTAAGTGTAGTAAATGCAAGCAGCCTGGGCACAACTCAAGATCTTGCCAAAATGCTCCAACTACATCTACCCACACACATACTGGAACATCACAAACTGCACCAACTGTTACACCACCCCAAACTGTATCAACACAAACTACCACTCAAACACAAACTGTACCAACTCAAACTACCACCCAATCACAAACTGTACCAACTCAGTCTACCACCAAAACACAAACTACACCTCAAGCTACAAGGGCAAAGAAAACACTTGGTGTAGCCAAAAGGAAAAAATCTACTGGAGCTGCTGCATCTTCATCCACCAAAGTCTTTTCTACCGGTGTTGCTGCTACTGTCCAAACAAAAACTTTTAGGCCAAAACTTCCAACATGGAAGAGGCAGTGAATGATTTAGTAATGCGTAGTGGGGTTTTAATCCTCTTTTTGTTGTTTTGAATGTGGATGTTTAGTGGGGTTTTAATCCTCTTTTTGTTGTTAAATTGGCTGGATGTTGTTTATTAATAGCCAATAGACCTGATGACAAGACATATTTGGTCACTTTTAATAGACATTAAGTTTGTATGCTATGTTTCATATTGGTCCTTCATGTTTATAATTTGGTTTCATTCCAGTCCTTTATCGTTTATATAATGGTTTCACTTTGGTCCTTCATTTTTAACTACTATATAAAGCAATAAAATAAGGTGTAGAAATTTGAAACACAACTTAAACAGAAGGCGAAATAGAAGGTCCAAAAACCATTAATTACACAACTTAAACATTACACAATTACACAGATTTTCCAGATTTGACAACAAGCATTACACAAGCTACTACCAAAAGGAAAATACTATACAATGCAATTTTCAACAAATTTTTTGTGGACTCTACATCCTTCTTCATCTCTTTAATAGTCTGTCTAAGATTGCCTATCTCCATTCCTTTTTTGCTACAATCTGCACATTTGGTCACTCCATGTCTCTGTCCACTGTGTCTCAACACATTCACTAATGGAAAAAAGGCTTTTTATATCGGTTAAAATTGACATTTCATATCGGTTCCTGAACCGATGCCGAAAAAGGAGATATAAAAAATAGGGACATTTCATATCGGTTCCTGAACCGTTATGAAAAGTTGTTTTTATATCGGTTGCCCCTAGAAACGATATGAAAAGTCTCTTTTTTTTTAAAAAAAAAAAGAGACTTTTCATATCGGTTCCCATAGAAAACCGATATGAAAAGTCTCTTTTTAAAAAAAAATGAATTGTAACATCGGTTTTCTATGGGAACCGATGTGAAAAGTCTCTTTTCTTTTAGAAAAAAAAGTGTGGTTGTCTTCCATCAACTCTAGATCCTTCTGTAATACATAGTTATACAATACATAGTTATACAATATGTATATGAACTTCAACAGGAGGTCCATCCAGCAGCAAGTTTGTCCCACAACACATAGTTATACAATAATAATATGAACTTCAATAGGATGCAGACAGTTACAGAAAATGACTATGTATAAGCTGCATCAACTGTTGCCACTCCCCATCAACTGCTTCCTTCCATAATATAACATTATTGTTATAAGTGCCCGTCCGCCAAACTGACCACCATCCTCCATATCTGTAATATGCAACCAGAGTAGACGACCACGAACCAGAGAAGACGACCACGAACCGGGACAAAGCGGTGGTTTGGTCTATTGTTCTCGAGTACAGCAGCTTTGTACATCCAAAAGTAAGGCCAACCACAGATTTAGTGTGGCCAGTTAGTGATGCAACCAATTCAAAAGGGGAATTGTCATCAGAGCTGCATCTCCATGCAGAAATTACACCATCCTGCAAATTAAATAATTAAATTATTCACAAACTCATATCATATGTACTAAATATCACAGTTATTACCCGAGTGGCGTGCATAAAAACTGTGATATTATATGTATTAAATATCACAGTTATTATATGTATATATATCTAGATGTATATTCTTCTCTTTCATTTCTGAAACCAACATATCAACTTTATCATATTCCTCAAGGTTCATATACAAAGTCATCATTAAATTAAACGGTAGCGAATGTATTAAATACCCCCTACTCCTCATTATGTCAAGTAAAGATTATGCCTTCTCTTTCAATCTAGAATGAACATATACATTCAAGAGGGCACCATGTGTCCTCTTGTCTTTCAAATCATTAGTCAGGTTCAGAAAATATCCTTCAGCAGTAGAAACTCCATGAACTTTTGCTATTAGATCTAACTGAATTGCAGCATCACTTGCTGACATTCTAAACCTCTCTGGCCTATTGTTCATCCAATCATATATCTGCAACATAACAGTTGCTCATTACTTTGATGAAATTTTTCATGCCTAATATTTGGGGAAAATAAGTCCATTTAGGTTTTACTATAGTATCATCATCTATTGAAATTGATCATGCATAATTGCAATATGTTAACTGTTAGCAAATGTATCATTAACATTATTCACTTAATTTCAATTGCATCTCATTAGTCCTCACAAATTTCAATGGAGTGATGATCCTGATTAACCTATGATATCATTTTGTAATATTGCTAATGTGAGAGACTAAATTGATGCAATTCTACAATCTCAAGGACCAAATCGAATAACTACGGTTCAATTTTTTACCTGAAGAGCTCTGTGATGTTTTCTGAACCCAGTTCAGGATCAGCCTGTCCAATATACAAACGAAAATTAATGTGTATATATTTCAGCATAAGAAAGCTGATATCATTATCATTATATCAAATTATTGAGAAATTTATTTTGTCTCTTGATGTTGTTTATCTTCACAGGTTTTCGTTATTGCATAACAGACGTGTCAAAAGTGGAAAGTGCACCTATATGGAGGGCAACATTGTGAAGCATGCAAATCAACTTGGATGAAAGGTTAGGGTAACTGGGTATGATGTCAGCCTCCTTTTGCATGGAAGCTGCAACCTGAAAGTTATGGTAGTCAAAGGAGACTTTCATCAGCAACACAAATACAGAAATAATAAGTCACGCTCATACAATCATGGTTTAAGAAACATACTTGCTCACTATGTCCTTGAGGGAAGTAAACCACAACACTTCCAGCAAGAGGCGATGAAACCAAAGGACCATCACAAGCATGCCATAACTCTGAATTGATGGTCTTCCTTTCCCCTATTTTCAAAACAAACATAATGTTAGTCCTTTGAGCAGAAATACACAAGTATACTTTTTCTTTCTTGTACTTTGTGGAAACAAAGAAAAAGACTGAAATTACAAGTATAGAATTAGATGCTACTTTTTCTTCAACTCTTTCACACAACACGAAACTACTAACAAACATGCTTGCACAAATGCACACCAATTACAAACAAGTAGTAGCATTAATCTAGCCTCAGTTACAAACAAACAGTAGGATTAATCTGGCCCCAACTTCATATTGTAAAATCAAAAGTGACTACCAAACTAATGCTTACAAGTTGCTGTCGAAGGGGGAAAATACCTAAAAGACATACTCACCTCTCAGAACAAACAAGATAAGAGAAGATCCAAACGGCTTCAAAACCTCAATCGCACCTAAATTCCCTTCTTTAGCGGAAAAAAGAAATCAAACCAGAGGTATAAGGTAAAACCCTAAATTTGTGAAGAATAAACCCTAAATTTCAAAATCAGTGGAAAAAGTGGAAAACCCTAAATCTGTGAAGAATAGGGGAAGATTCCGAAAGGGGGGCTTCAAAACCTCAAGCACAATAAACCCTAAATTTAAAAATCAGTGGAAAAAGTGGAAAACGAGAATCAACAAATAAAAGGTAAAACCAGAATCTGTGAAGAATGGGGGAAGATTCCGAAAAGGGGGAAAACATACCTCTTCTTATTTTGGAGACGCAAGAGGTACAGGAAAAGGGTAGTACGACGAATCTGCAGCTAGGGATGATTTGCAGTGCACAACTCTTCTTCTTTTTTGTTCAGAGACGCAAGAGTGAGAGCGAGAGGTTGAAGATGAAATTGGTTCAGAAACGCAAGAGAAGAGCGAGAGGTGAGCGAGGGAATTTATCAAAAAGCGAGGGAGATTGCGGATGTTGGTGAGAGATGGTGGTGTGACGAACAAGTTCGGTGGTCGTAAAGAGCGGCGAAGTAGACAACGATGGAGAGCAGATCAAACAACGCTAGGGAGAAGCTTGCAGTGAGTGATGCATATCGAAGTTGCAGAGAGCCATTGGGATCGAAATTGCAAAGAGCCATGGAGATCGAAGTTGCAGAGAGAGAAGTTACAGAGAGAGCAGCTCGGAGATAGCGACGTTGTAAAGGGCGATGGATGGGGAAGGGTCGTATGGCGGTGAGCAGAATAGTGGTGATTGAACGATTAGGGTTCCTGGTTGTAGAGGGCGATTAGGGAGAGAGCGAACAGAATGAGAGGAATGAGCGAACAGAATGAGAGGAATACAGAATGAGCGAACAGAATGTGAAAAGCCCAATTTTATTTTTTAGTTTCTATAACGGGTGGTGTTTTGACCCGTTATAGAAGCCTTGATTTTTTCACTTTCTATAACGGTTATTGTAACACCCTAAATATTTAATTAATTTATTTAATTAAGTATTTAGGTATTTAATTTATTTAGTTGATATAATTAGATTATTGAGAAATTATATTAATTAATTAAGTGGAGGTGTGGTATTAGGAAATTGGTGGCACCAACTAATTAAATTAGGGCTTAAGTGGAGAGAAAGCCCATGACCCATGACCCAACAAACATAAGCGCATATATAAACCAAGTTTTTGGGTTTTTAGCTCATTTGGTGAAAAACAAGGAAGAGAGCCGTGAGGGCTTAAGCTATGAGCGCCGCACCCATGAGAGAAGACAAGAAGGATTGCGCAAGTTCCATAGGGGAAAGGGAGGGATCTAGCTTGTTGCGGTGGTTCTTGGTGGTTCCAGTCAAGAGGGTTTTGTCTTCGGTAAATTAAGGTAAGGGGAGTTCTATCTTTCTATATAATAGATATTCATGATAGGTTGTAAGGGTGGGGTTCCTTTATCTAATGGGTTTATATGAAGGGGGTTATGTGGGAGTAGTAATTATAGTGCCATAAATCTGAAATTGATGTCGTGTTATGATGATTGGAATGAGCCCTTGCCATATGATGTCTTGTTGTTGAAGATTTGTGATTTGTATGCCAAGTGTTTGATTAATGTTGTGATAGTATTTTGATTGATGGTAATTGGAGATGACCGTGGTAATTTGATGTTCATATTGGTAATTGAATTTTGGTGTTGAATTAGTAATTTAATTGATGAGAAATAAGATTTTGTAACTCCTAGGCGCCTTGGGCGCCATATGTGTGCATTTCTGGACACTGTTCGGTTTTTCTAAAACTGGTATTGTTTTGTTAGTCCAAAAATTACGTGGCTGGTTGCTTTTGAAAATAGACTTAAAGCCGGTCGTTTTGGAACTGGTTTCGTTCAATTTGGAGTTGTGTAGCTCAAGTTATGGGTCTCCAAAGTTGAGACAAATTCTGGAATCAAACTGTGTCTAAGCTGCGCCAGTTTCTGGGCGCCGGATCCCCTCTCCTGGGCGCTGTGTTGCGCGCCAGTGCGTGTGTTGCTGCCCTGGGCGCATGGCGCCCGTGTGCGCGCCTGTTACCTGTGTTGCCAAATTCTGTGTTGCTGGGCGCCGGATCCCTGTGCCTGGGCGCCATTTTCAGGATGTTCCCGATTTTTTAATAAAAACTGTTTTCGCTATAACTTTTGACTCGGGCACCCGTTTTAAACGTTTCAAAAAGCGTTGGAAAGCTTTTTCGGTTGTCTACCTGTGTGTCATATTTTTAAAATAAAAACTTATCATTTTCTGGTGTTTTCTGGGCGCCCAAGAGGCTGTCCCCGGTAGTCATCCCATGACGTTGTGAAGCCGTGTTGAGTTTATTTTTGAAAATCCTTTTGCGCACAACCAGCAGTTTTAACGTTTTAGTATCAAAATGGATGATTATGACGATGATGCCCTTAGTGACTAGTTAATTTACGCTTTTGCCCTTAGTGACCAATATTTTTGATGATGATGTGATTGTGATGATTATGACGAGGATGCCCTTAGTGGCTAATTAAATGACGTTGTTGCCCTTAGTGGTCAATATTTTGATGATGATGTGATTACGACGAGGATGCCCTTAGTGGCTAATTGAATGACGTTGTTGCCCTTAGTGGTCCATATTTTGATGATGTTGTGATTATGATGATTTGTGGTTGCACATGTGTCCATAGTGTCTCATGGCATGTGCATTTTATGACGAATAGGCTTCGGCCTCTTAGTGACGATGTTCGCCCATAGTGGCAGTGACGAGTATGGTACCATCATGCATATGCCCTGGTGGGGGTTGCATCGCATATAGTCGCATGGCATTGTGATAAGTTGTTGTACTGACGTGATTGATGATTTGTGATGTGTTTACTCTAGTGCCGTGACTTGACTTACTGCTTATCATGTGATTTATTATATGGATTGAATTGAGCTCACCCTTCTGCTTGGAATGTTGCTCTATTGTGGCAACGCTGCAGGTAACCGCGAGTGAAGGACCTGCTGCCTTCCTTATTAGCTGTGGGATGTTGTCGAGTCGCTCTCTGATACTGTAGCACCTAGGGGGCGTGGCTGGAGTTTGATAGTTTAATTAATTTAACTGTTTAATGACTATGTGGAGTATATGCGACGTGTTCGAGAGGCTTAGCGAGTTATTATTTTTATTCCGCTGTGGCGTGTTGAATTTTTGTGAAGTTCAATTTTTATGACGATGTGGCACTTCTTTTCTATCAACTCAATTAACATTTTTGAAAACAATTTTATTTTACTCTGATAATGACGTGTAAACTAAGGGGTAGAAAAGGGGTGTTACAGTTATGAAATGGAACCGATATGAAAGATGGCTTTTACACTTTATATATCGTTTCCTGTGGAAACCGATATAAAAAGTGTAATTTTAATTACAAAACTGCCACCGCGTCACTTTTAACATCAGGCCGTTTTTAACCGATATAAATAGCAGTTATAAAAAGCTTTTTTTTCCACTAGTGATTGTGTTTCTCTTGGTGTCTGTGCCTGAGGAGGCCATGGATACTTGATCCATTTCATATATGAGCATCCAGGATCATCTTTAGACTGTGCAAACAAACAAAGATACATCAAACTCAGAATTGCATTTTTAAAAGAAACTGAGAGGGAGCAAATTGAAAACAAGATAAACAATGAGACGGACCAAAATGAAACCAAGGAAAAACAGAGAGGACTAAAATGAAACAAAGGAGCATCATCAGAGAACCCAGATCTGGAACTCAGATCTGCAACAACGGCGAAATAGAAGCTCCAAAAACCATTAATCTTACAACGAAATACCTACAGCCCCAGAACTTCATTCCCTTGTTTGTGGTTTCTTTCTTCACAATTCGAATAACACATTTCTCCCCACACAAACATTCAGGTGAAGCTTCACGTTCACGTTGGGTTGATAGACCAAATGATGGGTAGCTGTTCGAATTGGAAGATGCCATTAACTCAGTAGGGAGAAAGATGAAGATTACAGTTTCCAATTTACAGTTTAGGGTTCTCAAATGGGGGTGATGTGGTGAGGAAGATGAAGATAGGGTTTTATAAGGGGGTTATGTTGTTGCTGTTCTTGAAGCTGTTCTTGAGAAGGGAGAAGGAAGGTGGATTCTCAGATTTTCTTTTTAAGTTTTGTTCTTCAAGCTGTTATTGACAACGGAGAATGAAGATGAAGTTGTTCTTCATTTTGGATTTACAGTTTTTGTTTTATGTTTTATGTTTGTTTTATTATTTTATGTTTTATTTATATTAAAAAACGAGTAGCTGCTGTGGAACTGGCTTGTGCCACGTAATTTAATGAATAACGGACGCCACATCAGCAGTTAACTACCAGCGTGGCGTCTGTTACTCAAAACTAACGTCAGGGACCAAAATGAAACACAAATGAAACATGAGGGACCAAAACGGACCAAAAAAAAAGATAAAGGACCAAAGTGAAAACTAGAGAAAACATAAAGGACCAAAAGTGCTATTTAGCCTAAAATAAAGTTAGAAGTATTAAAATAGATTTTTTTATTGAAAAGAGACCAAAACTAAAAATAAACAAATATATGAAACAAAATGAATGAGTATATATGCATAAATTTAAAACTAATAATTAACGTTTAGTCGAGCAGTTTCTAGACGGAGGCGGGGCAGGTATTGACATCTCCAAACCCGCATCGCCTTTAGTCAAAGCGGGTTCCCCATCAAACTCGGTTTGGGGTTGGGGTCGGGTTTCGTTGTTATGCCTACATGCTTTAACCACACTAACGAAGTGCATATTTTCCACTAGATCAAATAAGGATCGTTCAATTATCATGCTCTTTTGTTGATAATTCTGATGTAAAATTAGATGTTGATGTCGATCTTCTTCTTGGATGTGGACCGTTGATTCCATTGAATCTTATTTCAAAATTCGATCTTGAAATCGATTCCGCTTACTCCACACACTCTTTCGGCGCACCTCCTCCACCGGATCCACCGCACCTTCTTCTTTTAGTTGTTGAGGTTCCGGGCCGGGTACATGATCGAGTTTAGTTGGCTTTTTATGTTCGATTTTTTCCTTCTCCGATAGCTCATCTTTTACATTGTCACCATCTAGTGGCCGGCGCTGATGGTTCATCTACTTTTTCTGGTTCACCTGATGACCTTTGTTTTTTCATTTGTCGTTGCTTCGTTGGGCTTTGATTCCTTCGTCTTCTACGATTGTGGCATTATGAGCACCTACGTAAAATGACAACGTTTCATTCCAAATCGGGTTTAAGTCATGAACCATGGTTCAATTCTTTCTCTATAGGCCATAGAAGCTAACTACTATACGTATGTACTTGAAGTATTGTGACCATCCTTGGTCATAATTTAATGTTGAGGCTGAGAACATGAAGCAAGAAATTGGTTCAATTATACCTTTGGAAGACTTAATGATTTAAAGAGGTCTGATAGAGACCATGTAACAAGAGCAGGATCATTAGTGATAAAAGTCCTTCTTTTTTGAGGATTTTAAGAGCTTCTTTGTAAATCAGAAGAGGTTTATTTTTCTCATGAATTCTTACCCCGGGACCATCATGAGGGTTATATCTTCTTCACGATGAAGAAGATGGTCTACGCGTCCCTTTATTTTTTTTTAGGAAGAATATCTCCCTTGGAAGTACCATCATCATGAATCCATCACTCACATCATGGATCAGACATAGTTGAATCTCCATCCCAGATGTAATGGTCGTCTATCTTGTTAGTATAGATAGACTCCTTCAGTAGTAACAACATGAATATGACACCGGTCTTCTTCAAGATTTGGTCTTATCATCATGGTTTGAAAATAGAAGAGGTTAAGTTTGATTCTTCGTCTAGTTTTCAAAAGATTGTTTTGACAGATCTTGATTTCTGAAAGTACCTTCTTGTGACTGTATTGATCTTTTGTCAAGATGAAGTTTCTCATAATTGGTTATCCATTCAAGAGGAATAAGTTGAGTTAATTCTTCTCTTGAAATTCTCCTTTGGATCTGCATAATTGAAGGTATATTTTCTTTTCTGTTGGTGACAACCAACAGCAAATCAGAAGAGCATTTGGAGACTGGAAAATCTATCGAATGACTTTGGAAACGATAGATTATTTGATGATGATGAGTAGCAGACAAGCCCTCGGGTGTGAATATCTTGTACTGCAGGTAACTTATATTGCAGGTTAGGTTTTGATGATGAAAAAGACAAAGCCATAGTGATGGCTAAGGTTGATGAAAGTGACAAAATATCAAAGTCACAATCCAATACAATCAAGACTAAAGAATCAATGTCTCAAGAAATAAGGGTAGTCCTTAGGGTTTAGGGATTGTCTTAGGAAAAAGTGTAAGCTCTTCCGAGGGTCAGCTCATCTTGCAGTCATCTCACAGCACTCACATATTTAAATCAATCTCTTGCATGCATAATTAAATAGGACATGCACGTAACATAAGAAAATGATTTTAGAAACAATACAATCGATTATGACAAGAGTACAATTGATTGTGGACTTGTTTTTAAAGTACATAATCGATTTTGACAAGAGCATAATCGATTTCATGCTTCCTTCTTTGAAACAAAAACAATCGATTAGTTACTTCCTTATTTAAACTCATAATCGATTTCCTTCCTTTTTAAAGAAGCACATAATCGATTTGCATATTCCTTGTTTCAAGCAAATAATCGATTTGCATCCTATTTATTCTTAAACACATAATCGATTTGCACCTTCCTTGTTTTAAGCACTTAATCGATTTTATCTTTTAAGGAAAGCACAAAATGGATTTCATCTGTTTTCAAACAAGCACATAATCGATTCCCTCATGGTTTAAATAAGCATATAATCTATTTGCACATCCCTTGTTTTAAGCACATAATCGATTTGCATCTTACTCATTCTCAAGCATATAATCGATTGTCAATTTCAGTTCATTCAGGCAAACAATCGATTCTCACATTTCCATAAATGTTTCAACGGTCATATTGTAACATCCCTTAATTAGCTGATTTAATTTATTTAAATTAGCGAAGAGGTTATGATAATTTATTGGCTAAATCGAATATTTAGCACAAGAGGTTTATTATGAGTTGATTAATTAGCATAAATTATTTAATTATGTGATGTTTGAAATGAATAAATTATAGTTGTGCATAATTGAAATATTATGTTAAGTTAGTGAGTTATGGGATTAGTGTGGTGTTAAGAGTAATTTAAGAGAATATTAGAGAATAGGGGTATTTTGGTCCTTTCACCTCATTAAATGAGGCTTCAGCTGAACCATAACACCTAAGGCAGCCCTCATTTCTCCAACTTCAGAATTTTCAGAAAAACAAGAGAGAAGAAAGAAAGAAGGGGTGCGAGGGAGAGAAGGAGAGGGAGGGAGAAACCCAAGGCTCTAGTGCATGTGTAATCTGGAACCATCACTCTTCCTCATTTTTCCTCCTCTATCCGTTGATACCATTTTCGTTACCTATCCTTTCCCCGACTCAGATTTTTGCCATAACCTCACCTTCAAGCTCCAAGCATAGAAATGGAGATATAACCCTTGCATGTCCTTGTTAGAGCCCATTATTCCGTACCAAGGCTCACCTTCAAGCCACAGTTGCTGTTTGAAGTTGTTTGGGTAGCTAGGATTCGGAATCAGCTGCTGTCCAAGCGATTTGGAGTAGCTGAGTTCGTTGTTGGAGCGAGTTCGAGGAGAGTTCGTGGTTTTTGGAGCGATTGAGTTCTCGGAGTCTCGGTGTTTTGCGATTTTCATCACTTCGGGTGAGTTCTATAACTCGCTTAGGGGATATGTGTGTTTTTCTGAGTCTCCACCTTTTCGAAAACTATGGTCACGCGTTTCTGATACCGAAAAGAAAATTATTCGAAAACTGTTTTCTCAAAAGGATTGTGATTTAAATCCTAAATTATTTGATTGATTGTTTGGGTGTACTGGATTGGATTGATTGGGATTGCTATAATATACTGTTTCAATGAGTGTTTGAGTTTGGGTCTCGATCGGAAGAGATTTTGGAATCGGAACGGAATGGAATAACTCATGAAAAGCCTGTTTTCTGGAAACTGATGGAGACGCACAAAATGGATTTCATCTGTTTTCAAACAAGCACATAATCGATTCCCTCATGGTTTAAATAAGCATATAATCGATTTGCACATCCCTTGTTTTAAGCACATAATCGATTTGCATCTTACTTATTCTCAAGCATATAATCGATTGTCAATTTCAGTTCATTCAGGCAAACAATCGATTCTCACATTTCCATAAATGTTTCAACGGTCATATTTTCTATACGCCTATAAATAGAGGCTTCACAATTCATTTTGAACAACAACCTATTTCACGAATCCAAAGTTCATTTTAGAAAAACTCTTCATATTTTATTTTTGCTCTTCTCGCACCGCTGGTCCGCCAGAGTTAGTTGGGGTTGCATTCTTCAAGTTGTATTATCTGCCTACATTAGAGGTATTTCGGTCTTTAAGTTTGTAATCGTTTATTGATTGTATTTTGTACAAGGGAGTGGGGTATCTCTCTAGGGTAGCTGTTTGTACTAGGAAGTGGGGTATCTTTCAGGGGAAGCTGGTTGAACAAGGGTGGGGTATCTCTTGTTGTATTGTGGTTAGATTTGAGGGCTCTTCAATAAGTGGGGTATCCTAGGTGAAGAGTGCCTGAGTCTGTAAAGGTTTTCCAAGGCACCTGTAAGCCTTGTTTTGTGTTAGTGGAAAATCTCACAAGGGTGTGAGGACTGGACATAGGTCACTAGGAGGTGACTGAACCAGGATAAATCTGTGTGATTTACTGCTTTATTTCTAATTCCTTCGCTTCCATTTAACCTGTGCGATAATTAATCTAAGTCATTGAAAAAGGGGAAAAAGTTTTCAAAAGATCTGAAAAGTTTTTAAATCTCAGTTCACCCCCCCCCCCCCTCTTGAGGCTGGAGCCACTTGGTAACAAGTGGTATCAGAGCTAGACTCTTGTATAAAGGTCCTAGCAGCTTCAAGAGAAATGGCTTCAGGTTGGTATACGCAAGAGGGTGCTTCTCTTACCCGTCCTCCGGGATTCAACGGGAAAGATTACGCATATTGGAAAGAAAGAATGAGAATATTTATTGAAGGGGTAGACTTAGATGTTTGGGATGCTGTGGAAAAAGGACCCTATGTCCCAACGCATATGGTAAATGGTATTCTTACAATTAAAGGGAGAAATGAATGGACTGATGAAGAAAAGAGAAAAGTGCAACACAACTTAAGGGCTAAAAATATTATTACTTCTGCTTTGAGTCCTGATGAATTTTTTAGAGTATCAAATTGTAAATCGGCTCAAGAAATGTGGGAAAATTTGCAAGTCACTCATGAGGGTACAAATGAAGTAAAAAGGGCTAGAACGAACACTCTGATCAGAGAATACGAGCTATTTAGAATGAATACAGGTGAACCTATACCAGAAATGCAAAAGAGGTTCACTCACATAGTGAATCAACTAATTCTACTGGGAAAGCCATTTCCTGCTGAAGATCTGATCAACAAAGTTCTAAGGTGTCTAACAGAGAATGGCAACCTAAAGTAACTGCTATAGCTGAATCTAGAAATTTGGCTACTATGTCACTTGCCATTCTATTCGGTAAGTTGCAAGAACATGAACTAGAACTCACACGTTTGGCTGAGCACGAAAATACAAACAAGAAAAAGAGAAGCTTGGCTCTGAAAGCGTCTAGTTCAAGTCAACTTGGTGAGAGTGACGCTTCAGAAAATGAGGATGATGAAAATGAGGAAAACATGGCTCTTATGGTTCGAAGGTTCAAACGGTTCATGAAACAGAAAAATTATTCTAAAAGGAACTTCAACCATAAAAGGAAAGAAAGCTCATCCGGTCCTCCTACTTGCTATGAATGTGGGAAACCCGGGCATATGAAGATGGAATGCCCTAATCTACAGAAAAAGGGATCCAAATTCGAAAAGAAGACATTCAAAGAAAACGAAAGAAGGAAAGCTTGCGTAGCGTGGGAAGACAATGACACAAGTAGTTCAGATAGCTCAGAAAGCGAAGAAGCTCATGTTGCTCTTATGGCCAACCACGAAAGTGAAGGTGAATCCGAAAATGAGGTAAGCTCTAACTCTGATTCTTTACAAGATGCATATGATGAACTGCATGAAGCATTTGTTGAATTGCATGATAATTCACTTAAACTAGCTAAGGCATTAAGTAAATCAAAGAAAACCATTGCTAACCTTCAAAATGAAGTTAATGCTTTAACTAAGGAAAAATTAGAGCTGAAAAGAAAATGATGATCTTGTTTATTTCAAGGAAAATTATGTATGTGATAAATGTATAGAACATGAAAAGAAAATCAATGAGCTTGAATGTACCATAGATAAAATGTCCAAACTACAACATGTACATCCTAGGGTTCCAAGAAATAATTTTGTGAAAAGTAATATGCATCATAGACCTAAGTTTACAACTAGACCCTATATTAGATGTTATTTATGTGCTAAAACTGGACATACAGCATCTGTTTGCAGGGCAAGAGATAAACAAAATATGAAAAAGGTGTGGGTTCCTAAAGGGACCATACCAAACACTAACCCACAAGGACCCAAAGATATTTGGGTACCTAGAACCCTGTTTTAAATCACTGCAGGTATGCTTCAAGGTAAGGGGGCAGATTGATACCTTGACAGCAAAAACTCAAAGCGCATGACCGGAGACGCAATAAAGTTATTAACACCCACCCCCGGAAAAAGCCGTCATGTGACTTGTGATAACAATAGAGGAAGAATCTCTGGTAAAGGTTAGATTGGTAAAGCATTATTCACCTCTACTGAAAATGTGCTTAAGAATAGTTTATTAAGTCAAATATGTGACTAGTGAAACAGAGACTGATTTCATGCATCATTAAGAACAATATTTATATGGCATGATTAGAATAACAGGAATCAACAAAGTATTCTGGTCAACCCTCTAAGACTGATCATATAGAAATTATACATCACCTTCTTAGAGGTTATGGTTAGAAAGGCGATAGTGTGATTGAGTTAGTTGAATCGTCAAAATCAGCTAGTTGATATTTTCACAAATCCATTGCAAAAGAAAACCTAGTTCTTCATTTATTCAAATGAGTTTTCAATTAAATGTTTTTCAAAGTGATTTTGTAAGGAAAAGTGAATTTAAGTGAAATTGTGACTTGTGAATTTCTGCAGTTGAAATGCTACTTTTTCTTGAAATCTATTTTACAATCAACTGCTAGCTCATATTCTTCGATAATACATGCTCACAATCGTTGTTTATCTAGAATTTTTTTCCAAAACTCTACTTCCCATATTCCGGCTGCCATCACCAACTTTCAAACTAAGCAGCATGAAATGTATGAAGCTTAAACAACTGCTTCACAGATTTTGAGACTCATGATTAGCTTTTACCTATTTTGATGAAATATTCTCTTCATGGTTTCAAAATATGATTTTCTTTTGGTTTTGATGATCACTTATAAATCTGCAACGGTTCTTCAAATAGCTGTGTCATTCGATTCGCAAACTTTATCATATGTCGACCCTTTTGATCATGACAAAAAGGGGGAGAGAAATATAGTGTTTAGTTAAGCATATTGAATAAGCATATAATATTGTCGTATTAAACATATAGGGGGAGAAATATTGTCACCTTGCATATAGTAAATGAAACAGGGGGAGCATCAAGTAAGGGGGAGTATAATCACATACATATGCATTATCCGTTTGATGAACTAACCTCCCACCTTAAGATGAGTAAAGTTTTGTCATCATCAAAAAGGGGGAGAATGTGGATATCTTGTACTGCAGGTAACTTATATTGTAGGTCAGGTTTTGATGATGAAAAAGACAAAGCCATAGTGATGGCCAAGATTGATGAAAGTGACAAATATCAAAGTCACAATCCAAGACAATCAAGACTAAAGAATCAATGTCTCAAGAAATAAGGGTAGTCCTTAGGGTTTGGGGATTGTCTTAGGAAAAAGTGTAAGCTCTTCCGAGGGTCAGCTCATCTTGCAGTCATCTCACAGCACTCACATATTTAAATCAATCTCATGCATGCATAATTAAATAGGACATGCACGTAACATAAGAAAATGATTTTAGAAACAATACAATCGATTATGACAAGAGTACAATTGATTGTGGACTTGTTTTTAAAGTACATAATCGATTTTGACAAGAGCATAATCGATTTCATGCTTCCTTCTTTGAAACAAAAACAATCGATTAGTTACTTCCTTATTTAAACTCATAATCGATTTCCTTCCTTTTTAAAGAAGCACATAATCGATTTGCATATTCCTTGTTTCAAGCAAATAATCGATTTGCATCCTATTTATTCTTAAACACATAATCGATTTGCACCTTCCTTGTTTTAAGCACATAATCGATTTTATCTTTTAAGGAAAGCACAAAATGGATTTCATCTGTTTTCAAACAAGCACATAATCGATTCCCTCATGGTTTAAATAAGCATATAATCGATTTGCACATCCCTTGTTTTAAGCACATAATCGATTTGCATCTTACTCATTCTCAAGCATATAATCGATTGTCAATTTCAGTTCATTCAGGCAAACAATCGATTCTCACATTTCCATAAATGTTTCAACGGTCATATTGTAACATCCCTTAATTAGCTGATTTAATTTATTTAAATTAGCGAAGAGGTTATGATAATTTATTGGCTAAATCGAATATTTAGCACAAGAGGTTTATTATGAGTTGATTAATTAGCATAAATTATTTAATTATGTGATGTTTGAAATGAATAAATTATAGTTGTGCATAATTGAAATATTATGTTAAGTTAGTGAGTTATGGGATTAGTGTGGTGTTAAGAGTAATTTAAGAGAATATTAGAGAATAGGGGTATTTTGGTCCTTTCACCTCATTAAATGAGGCTTCAGCTGAACCATAACACCTAAGGCAGCCCTCATTTCTCCAACTTCAGAATTTTCAGAAAAACAAGAGAGAAGAAAGAAAGAAGGGGTGCGAGGGAGAGAAGGAGAGGGAGGGAGAAACCCAAGGCTCTAGTGCATGTGTAATCTGGAACCATCACTCTTCCTCATTTTTCCTCCTCTATCCGTTGATACCATTTTCGTTACCTATCCTTTCCCCAACTCAGATTTTTGCCATAACCTCACCTTCAAGCTCCAAGCATAGAAATGGAGATATAACCCTTGCATGTCCTTGTTAGAGCCCATTATTCCGTACCAAGGCTCACCTTCAAGCCACAGTTGCTGTTTGAAGTTGTTTGGGTAGCTAGGATTCGGAATCAGCTGCTGTCCAAGCGATTTGGAGTAGCTGAGTTCATTGTTGGAGCGAGTTCGAGGAGAGTTCGTGGTTTTTGGAGCGATTGAGTTCTCGGAGTCTCGGTGTTTTGCGATGTTCATCATTTCGGGTGAGTTCTATAACTCGCTTAGGGGATATGTGTGTTTTTCTGAGTCTCCACCTTTTCGAAAACTATGGTCACGCGTTTCTGATACCGAAAAGAAAATTATTCGAAAACCGTTTTCTCAAAAGGATTGTGATTTAAATCCTAAATTATTTGATTGATTGTTTGGGTGTACTGGATTGGATTGATTGGGATTGCTATAATATACTGTTTCAATGAGTGTTTGAGTTTGGGTCTCGATCGGAAGAGATTTTGGAATCGGAACGGAATGGAATAACTCATGAAAAGCCTGTTTTCTGGAAACTGATGGAGACGCACGGATCGTGTGGCTCTGTGCACGGGTCGTGCGCCCCCATCTGATGTTATACGAGCTGAGTTTTCAAACCCACACGGATCGTGCGCTTAGTCGCACGGGTCGTGCGTATCTTTCTGGAAATCTTCTATCACTTTGTTCAACAGCGCACGGGTCGTGCGCCTACACGCACGGGTCGTGTGAGACCTTCTGACCCTCAAATTCAAAGTTCCTTTTTATCCATTCCGAATGATTCCAATCCCCTTCTAATCTATTCCCCAAGGTCCCCCAACAATGTAAAGATACCGATGTCATGAGATTGAACATGTTTGATAGAAAATTTGTGTATTATGAACAAAATGGAAAATTGTACTTAGAGAACGCGAGAGAACATATGTTAAGGAATAATTATACACGGTACTTGACTGATATTATACACGGTACTTGACTGATATGTTACACGGTACTTGACTGAAATGACTGACAGCCCATTGCGGGTACATGGATATATAATGTATAATAAATACAAGAGGAAAAAGGGTGACGACCCTTAGAGGTTATCGTACTAGGGGAGGGGAAGTCATGAGCCCCAAAACCTAGACTCAAGAATGTTTCGCCCACTAGAAATAGCGGGATGGGTTCACCAAAGTCAAAGAAGTGCCTATAAAATAGGTAGACTGAGGTGTTATGCTAAAAACATGGAACAAAAGATTGTATGCTGCATGTGTCGCTTAGGAGGGCCATGAGCATAAAGGTTACAGGAACTTAATGTATTTCCACGTGGTTGCTTTTAGGACCACGAGTTCAAAGTAAAGCATAATGAACCGCTAGAGTTAGTAAGGGGTCTCGATAGGACTCACTGAGATAATGTTTATCTCACCCTTCATATTTGTGGTTTTTTTTTACAGAGAAACAGGGGAAAGCAAAGGCGACGAAGCACGGTTAGCCGGTGCGACTCTTGGGGTCATTGAAGACCGGTTTTCATGTCTTAGACCTTTGTCCCATTTATTGTTTCTATGTTACCGATTGTATAACTTTCATTGGTTAAGTTGTAAAATCGTTTCCGCTACTTTATGTTTTGAGTATTGAACACCAGGATTTTGTACAAGTCTTAAGTTTTGAAACTTAAGCATTTTTTTCAGGAAGTTTATGAGGTTCAGAGAACCATTAATATGTATTATCGAAAGTTTTAGTTGTGTTCAATATTTCAATAACAGGAAGTTACTCTGATGTATGCCATTTAGTGCATTTCGGTGATTCTATATGTTAGAATTTATCGGGGTGTTACACATATTTTCTATACGCCTATAAATAGAGGCTTCACAATTCATTTTGAACAACAACCCATTTCACGAATCCAAAGTTCATTTTATAAAAACTCTTCATATTTTATTTTTACTCTTCTCGCACCGCTGGTCCGTCAGAGCTGATCTTTCGCAAGAGTTAGTTGGGGTTGCATTCTTCAAGTTGTATTATCTGCCTACATTAGAGGTATTTCGGTCTTTAAGTTTGTAATCGTTTATTGATTGTATTTTGTACAAGGGATTGGGGTATCTCTCTAGGGTAGCTGTTTGTACTAGGAAGTGGGGTATCTTTCTGGGGCAGCTGGTTGTAACAAGGGTGGGGTATCTCTTGTTGTATTGTGGTTAGATTTGAGGGCACTTCAATAAGTGGGGTATCCTAGGTGAAGAGTGCCTGAGTCTGTAAAGGTTTTCCAAGGCACCTGTAAGCCTTGTTTTGTGTTAGTGGAAAATCTCACAAGGGTGTGAGGACTGGACATAGGTCACTAGGAGGTGACCGAACCAGGATAAATCTCTGTGTGATTTACTGCTTTATTTCTAATTCCTTCGCTTCCATTTAACCTGTGCGATAATTAATCTAAGTCATTGAAAAAGGGGAAAAAGTTTTCAAAAGATCTGAAAAGTTTCTAAATCTCAATTCACCCCCCCCCCCTCTTGAGACTGAAGCCACTTGGTAACAAGTGGTATCAGAGCTAGACTCTTGTATAAAGGTCCTAGCAGCTTCAAGAGAAATGGCTTCAGGTTGGTATACGCAAGAGGGTGCTTCTCTTACCCGTCCTCCGGGATTCAACGGGAAAGATTACGCATATTGGAAAGAAAGAATGAGAATATTTATTGAAGGGGTAGACTTAGATGTTTGGGATGCTGTGGAAAAAGGACCCTATGTCCCAACGCATATGGTAAATGGTATTCTTACAATTAAAGGGAGAAATGAATGGACTGATGAAGAAAAGAGAAAAGTGCAACACAACTTAGGGGCTAAAAATATTATTACTTCTGCTTTGAGTCCTAATGAATTTTTTAGAGTATCAAATTGTAAATCTGCTCAAGAAATGTGGGAAAATTTGCAAGTCACTCATGAGGGTACAAATGAAGTAAAAAGGGCTAGAACGAACACTCTGATCAGAGAATACGAGCTATTTAGAATGAATACAGGTGAAACTATACCAGAAATGCAAAAGAGGTTCACTCACATAGTGAATCAACTAATTCTACTGGGAAAGCCATTTCCTGCTGAAGATCTGATCAACAAAGTTCTAAGGTGTCTAAACAGAGAATGGCAACCTAAAGTAACTGCTATAGCTGAATCTAGAAATTTGGCTACTATGTCACTTGCCACTCTATTCGGTAAGTTGCAAGAACATGAACTAGAACTCACACGTTTGGCTGAGCACGAAAATACAAACAAGAAAAAGAGAAGTTTGGCTCTGAAAGCGTCTAGTTCAAGTCAACTTGGTGAGAGTGACGCTTCAGAAAATGAGGATGATGAAAATGAGGAAAACATGGCTCTTATGGTTCGAAGGTTCAAACGGTTCATGAAACAGAAAAATTATTCTAAAAGGAACTTCAACCATAAAAGGAAAGAAAGCTCATCCGGTCCTCCTACTTGCTATGAATGTGGGAAACCCGGGCATATGAAGATGGAATGCCCTAATCTACAGAAAAAGGGATCCAAATTCGAAAAGAAGACATTCAAAGAAAACGAAAGAAGGAAAGCTTGCATAGCGTGGGAAGACAATGACACAAGTAGTTCAGATAGCTCAGAAAGCGAAGAAGCTCATGTTGCTCTTATGGCCAACCACGAAAGTGAAGGTGAATCCGAAAATGAGGTAAGCTCTAACTCTGATTCTTTACAAGATGCATATGATGAACTGCATGAAGCATTTGTTGAATTGCATGATAATTCACTTAAACTAGCTAAGGCATTAAGTAAATCAAAGAAAACCATTGCTAACCTTCAAAATGAATTAATGCTTTAACTAAGGAAAAATTAGAGCTGAAAAGAAAATGATGATCTTGTTTATTTCAAGGAAAATTATGTATGTGATAAATGTATAGAACATGAAAAGAAAATCAATGAGCTTGAATGTACCATAGACAAAATGTCCAAATTACAACATGTACATCCTAGGGTTCCAAGAAATAATTTTGTGAAAAGTAATATGCATCATAGACCTAAGTTTACAACTAGACCCTATATTAGATGTTATTTATGTGCTAAAACTAGACATACAGCATCTGTTTGTAGGGCAAGAGATAAACAAAATATGAAAAAGGTGTGGGTTCCTAAAGGGACCATACCAAACACTAACCCACAAGGACCCAAAGATATTTGGGTACCTAGAACCCTGTTTTAAATCACTGCAGGTATGCTTCAAGGTAAGGGGGCAGATTGATACCTTGACAGCAAAAACTCAAAGCGCATGACCGGAGACGCAATAAAGTTATTAACACTCACCCCCGGAAAAAGCCGTCATGTGACTTGTGATAACAATAGAGGAAGAATCTCTGGTAAAGGTTAGATTGGTAAAGCATTATTCACCTCTATTGAAAATGTGCTTAAGAATAGTTTATTAAGTTAAATATGTGACTAGTGAAACAGAGACTGATTTCATGCATCATTAAGAACAATATTTATATGGCATGATTAGAATAACAGGAATCAACAAAGTATTCTGGTCAACCCTCTAGGACTGATCATATAGAAATTATACATCACCTTCTTAGAGGTTATGGTTAGAAAGGCGATAGTGTGATTGAGTTAGTTGAATCGTCAAAATCAGCTAGTTGATATTTTCACAAATCCATTGCAAAAGAAAACCTAGTTCTTCATTTATTCAAATGAGTTTTCAATTAAATGTTTTTCAAAGTGATTTTGTAAAGAAAAGTGAATTTAAGTGAAATTGTGACTTGTGAATTTCTGCAGTTGAAATGCTACTTTTTATTGAAATCTATTTTACAATCAACTGCTAGCTCATATTCTTCGATAATACATGCTCACAATCGTTGTTTATCTAGAAATTTTTTCCAAAACTCTACTTCCCATATTCCGGCTGCCATCACCAACTTTCAAACTAAGCAGCATGAAATGTATGAAGCTTAAACAACTGCTTCACAGATTTTGAGACTCATGATTAGCTTTTACCTATTTTGATGAAATATTCTCTTCATGGTTTCAAAATATGATTTTCTTTTGGTTTTGATGATCACTTATAAATCTGCAACGGTTCTTCAAATAGCTGTGTCATTCGATTCGCAAACTTTATCATATGTCGACCCTTTTGATCATGACAAAAAGGGGGAGAGAAATATAGTGTTGAGTTAAGCATATTGAATAAGCATATAATATTGTCGTATTAAACATATAGGGGGAGAAATATTGTCACCTTGCATATAGTAAATGAAACAGGGGGAGCATCAAGTAAGGGGGAGTATAATCACATACATATGCATTATCCGTTTGATGAACTAACCTCCCACCTTAAGATGAGTAAAGTTTTGTCATCATCAAAAATGGGGAGAATGTGGATATCTTGTACTGCAGGTAACTTATATTGCAGGTCAGGTTTTGATGATGAAAAAGACAAAGCCATAGTGATGGCCAAGATTGATGAAAGTGACAATCCAAGACAATCAAGACTAAAGAATCAATGTCTCAAGAAAAAAGGGTAGTCCTTAGGGTTTGGGGATTGTCTTAGGAAAAAGTGTAAGCTCTTCCGAGGGTCAGCTCATCTTGCAGTCATCTCACAGCACTCACATATTTAAATCAATCTCATGCATGCATAATTAAATAGGACATGCACGTAACATAAGAAAATGATTCTGAAACAAAAACAATCGATTAGTTACTTCCTTATTTAAACTCATAATCGATTTCCTTCCTTTTTAAAGAAGCACATAATCGATTTGCATATTCCTTGTTTCAAATAAATAATCGATTTGCATTCTATTTATTCTTAAACACATAATCGATTTGCACCTTCCTTGTTTTAAGCACATAATCGATTTTATCTTTTAAGGAAAGCACAAAATGGATTTCATCTGTTTTCAAACAAGCACATAATCGATTCCCTCGTGGTTTAAATAAGCATATAATCGATTTGCACATCCCTTGTTTTAAGCACATAATCGATTTGCATCTTACTCATTCTCAAGCATATAATCGATTGTCAATTTTAGTTCATTCAGGCAAACAATCGATTCTCACATTTCCATAAATGTTTCAACGGTCATATTTTCTATACGCCTATAAATAGATGCTTCACAATTCGTTTTGAACAACAACCCATTTCACGAATCCAAAGTTCATTTTAGAAAAACTCTTCATATTTTATTTTTGTTCTTCTCGCACCGCTGGTCCGTCAGAGCTGATCTTTCGCAAGAGTTAGTTGGGGTTGCATTCTTCAAGTTGTATTATCTGCCTACATTAGCGGTATTTCGGTCTTTAAGTTTGTAATCGTTTATTGATTGTATTTTGTACTAGGGAGTGGGGTATCTCTCTAGGGTAGCTGTTTGTACTAGGAAGTGGGGTATCTTTATGGGGCAGCTGGTTGTAACAAGGGTGGGGTATCTCTTGTTGTATTGTGGTTAGATTTGAGGGCTCTTCAATAGGTGGGGTATCCTAGGTGAAGAGTGTCTGAGTCTGTAAAGGTTTTCCAAGGCACCTATAAGCCTTGTTTTGTGTTAGTGGAAAATCTCACAAGGGTGTGAGGACTGGACGTAGGTCACTAGGAGGTGACCAAACCAAGATAAATCTCTGTGTGCTTTACTGCTTTATTTCTAATTCCTTCGCTTACATTTAACCTGCGCGATAATTAATCTAAGTCATTGAAAAAGGGGAAAAAGTTTTCAAAAGATCTGAAAAGTTTTTAAATCTCAATCCACCCCCCCTCTTGAGACTGAAGCCACTTGGTAACATCGGGAACTTGATCAGCTCCAATAATCTAGATTTGAACTTTTAGTCTTGTAGTCAGAGTATTGTCATTAAGGCTTACATTGTAGTTTGGGAAAATGGTGAGAACAACATTCACTACAAAAAAACTGGTCATTAGCGAGGGAAATTTCCCTCGCAAAATGACCTAAATCCGTCGCTAATGGTCATTTGCGAGGGAATTTTAGTTCCCTCCTCGCTACTGGGATTAGCGAGGGAATTTTAATCCCTCGCTACTAAAGACACCCACGTGGTTAAATTCTGACAGCCACGCGTCCAATTTCCCTCGCTAATTCCCTCGCTAATTCCATCGCTAATGCTCAACTGATTGAATTTTTTTTGATAAACCTGCTTTTATACCTGTTTATTTTAATAATAAATAATAAAATCTAAAATACATAAAAAAGTTTAAAATAAAAATTCCGATAATAAAATTCTTCAATAACATAAAATTCGAATAAACAACACTTAATCTGAAATGTTGTAACAAAATATTGAATTGTCAAACTGATACAACAAATCCTAAAAGCTGTCGCCATCAGACTCCTCGGCCTCCCCAGCCTCTCCAGACTCCTCAACTTGCTCCTCATCTTGCTGCTCATGTTGCTGCATATTCTTAAAATACCTAAACATCAGCTCCTGCCTACGGGACACCTTCGCAAAGTCTTCCTGCATCTTTTTCATAGCCTCAGTAGAGTTCCTAACCTTCTGTTGAGTAGACTCCAGCTCCTGCTCCAGCTGCCTAATATGCTCTGTCTGCGCAGGAGTAGAAGCTGGTCGACTGCGTCTTCTGCTGCTCCCGGCCACAGACTGGCCCATACATGGAGCCAAGGTCCCCGTACCATACAGGCGACCCTTCGACCAACCTACTATCTTCTCCCAATTTTGGTTTGCCAGATCTATCATCTCAGGAGTAAGTTGGCCAAGTGATTCAGGGTCCCATCTCCCCTGAGTCAGCTGAGTCATGATCTAATTTATTTGCTCCTGTTTTGAATAACTGCAAATTAGCGCTCCATTTTGACAAAGCAACATTATATAATACAAATCAAGTTGTATATTTACCTGAGTCATCCTGGAGCGCTCATCAACATACTCGCTAGTGCCTTTCCTCACATGGGTAGCTCTATGCAGCTCAGGAGCAGTGATAGGGCATCCTGCCTTCTTACTCTGTAAAATGAAACACATTTTCAAAAATTGCTAACTAATTAACTAATGTAAAAAAACACACAGATTTTAAAAATAATTTACCAATCTAGAAGCATGCTGAGCCATCTGGTACTACAAAAAAGTTGGTTATTAGCGACGGAAATTTCCCTCACAAAATGACCAAAATCCGCTCTAATGACCGTTAGCGAGGGAATTAGCGAGGGACGTGTTGCGTCGCTAAATTTCTCCTCGGTAATGGGATTGGCAAGGGAATCTGAGTCCGTCGCTAATTAGCGACGGACCATTCCCTCGCTAATTCCCTCGCTAATGGCAGCCACGTGAGGAAATTCTGACAGCCACGCGTCCACTTTCCATCGCTAATTCCCTCGCTAATTCCTAGCCACGCGTCCAATTTCCCTCACTAATGCCTAGCAACGCGTCCAATTTCCCTCGCTAATTCCCTCGCTAATGCCCATCTGATTGTATTTTTTTTTATTAATCTGCTTTTATACCTGTTTATTTTATTAATAAATAATAAAGTCTAAAATACATAAAACAGTTTAAAATTAAAATTCTTCAATAAATAAAAATTACGAGAATAAAATTCTTCTATAACATAAAATTTGAATCCACAACACTTAATCTGAAATGTTATTACAAAAACGTTAATCAACAACACTAAAAGCTGCCACCATCAGACTCCTCAGCTTGCTCCTCATCTTGCTCATCATCTTCCTCCTCATCATGCTGCTGATCTTGCTGCTGATTTTGCTGCATATTCTTAAAATACTTTAACAGCATCGTCTGCCTACGGCTCACCTTCTCAAAGTTTTGCTGCATCTTTTTCATCGCCTCAGAAGAGGTCCTGACCTCCTGTCGAGTATCGTGCAGCTCCTGTCGAGTATCGTCCAGCTCTTGTCGAGTAGACTGCAGCTCCTGCTCCATCTGCCTCATATGCTTTGTCTCTGCAGGAGTAGAAGCTGGTCGACTGCGTCTTCTGCTGCTCCCGGCCCCAGACTGGCCCATACATGGAGCCAAGGGCCCTGTACCATACAGGCGACCCTTAGACCAACCAACTGTCTTCTCCCAATGTTGGTTTGCCAGAACTCCATCGACTCAAAAACTTCATTACGTGGAACACCAACACCAGAACTGCTTGAAGCCCCTACCTCAAAATTTTGACGTCGTTGTTCTCCATGGTCCACCTAAATCCAATAATTAGGCCTAAACCCCCAATGATACAAGTGCTCCCTGATTTTATTATCGGTCCTAATAGGTACACCGTCGCATTTTAAGCATGGACATCTAACCCCCTTTTCCCGTTTAGCCAACTCATGTCGCCACGCTACCACAAGAAACTGTTCAACCCCAATTACAAAAAAAATCCTTCAAACCCGCTCTTCTCGGATATAACCGATCATACACCCATTCACGATTAAATTCATACAAATTCATCTACACCCATTTAAGAAAACGTCTTAGATTCCCTTAACATTCCCAATAATCTATCAAGTTAGTGGCATCGATATAATCTCAGTGGAGATGATTTCGAGTCGAATATGGGGGTTAAGGACAGATCAGACAAAACCTTTTTCCAAATAAGTAGTGAAGGATCGAAGTTATTTCTAACTCCCAACCTTAAAATTGTTAGTATCGCCTCGCAATTATCTCAATGGAGATGATTTCGAGCAAAATATGGGGGTGAGGGACGACATCACCTCACCCTTTTCCATCAGCAACACACAGTCATCTAACCTAGGGTTCATGAAAACAACAATTAAACACTTTTCAACAAACAACTCTAAAATAATACACTTTTCAATAACACATTTCAATTAACATCTCTAATTAAGTCTTGCTCTAACAACATACACTTTTCAATTTCAATTTCAACAATTTAACACAATTAACAACATACACAATTTTCAATTTCAACAATTTTCAATCTAACTCTTCTCAACAATTTCAATTTAACAAATTCAAATTCACTTTTCAATTACTAACACTCAATTTAACTCACATTTGACAACAACACTTAATCCTTCTAACTCACATTTCACAACAACACTCAATTCTAACACACAACAACAACAACAACAACAATAAATTTATTTTGAAAACTAACTGTTATGAGATTGAGGTCCGGTGCGGTGGTTCGGTGACGGTGCGGTTGTGAGACTTCAAACACCAACAATTTCAATCCTAAACCATTTCAACTTCAATTTCAATAACTAACTTCAATTTCAACTATTAATTTCAATTTCAATAACTAACTTCAATTTCGACAAACAACAATTAAACACTTTTCAATTAACAACTCTAAAATGATACACTTTTCAATAACACATTTCAATAAAACCATTTCAATTTCAAGCAAAAAACATAAATCAATTCACTATTAATTTCAATTTCAATTTCAATAAAACAACTTCAATTTCAACAAACAATTTCAATTTCAAATTTTTATCCTACACAATTTCTATAAATCCTAAACCTAATCCTAAAACCTAAAACACAATTTCAATTTCTACCCAATTTCAATTTCTAATCCTAAACACAATTTCAATTTCTACCCAAACCTAAAACCCTACCCAAACCACAATCAACAATATCACAAAACCTAATCCTATTTTGTTCTTTCAAAACAACAATATCACAAAACTAAATTCACTAAAATTACCAAACAACAATATCAGAAAACTAATTTTACAAATCCTAACAAAACAATATCATAAAAAATAAAAATTAGTAAAAATCAAAACCTCCATAGGTAGAGCTCCGGTGGTGAAGAGGGAGAACTCCGGTGGTGGTGAAGAGGCGAGCTCCGGTGGTGGCAAAAAGGGAGAGCTCCGGTGAGAGAGAGGTTCGCGTAGGAGAAAGAGAGAGGAGAGACGGCGACAGTTGGTTGTGGTATTGTGGTGGTGTGGTGGTGTGGTGGTGGCGGTGTGGTGGTGGTGGAAATGAGAGAAGAGAGTTGGGGTTCGTGAGAGAGAAGAGTGAGGGAGTGAGGTAAAGAGTAAACAGAGAAAGAAAAATGAGGGATCTGATACAATTTAAGTGGGGTTAGCGATAGAATTTGCGAGGGACCGTTCCGTCGCTAATTCCTTCACGCTAACCAAGACTGGAACGGTCAAAATAGTTAGCGAGGGACCCTTATTTCCGTCGCTAATCCCTTCGGTTTCCGTGCTGTTTTAATTTCAGATTCCTTCCCAACAGTTAGCGACGGACCAGTCCGTCGCTAATGCCCACCATTACGTCGCTAATGATCAAAACAAACCAGGACCCTTATTCCCTCGCAAATTCCGTCGCTAATGTCAGTTTTAGCGAGGGAACAGAATTTCCTCGCTAATGTCCCTCGCAAATGACCTGTTTTTTTGTAGTGATTTCCCGCATGGAATGTAGTAAGAACAGTTCCAATTACAGCTTTTTCATAATGAAGATAGCTTGAATTCAGGAGAGTTATACAGGCCAAAATAGGCATGTTTTTTATGGTTGCGGTGTCTCCATGGTTAACTTGTTTCCTTTATTATTCACTCTCTTTATCATATTCATATCATATGCACCCTCCTCCCCCCTTTAAGAAAAAGGTGTATGGCTCTGATACCATATTTTCCTAGAGCCTTCCATATCAGAAGATTAGTTTGATTGAGAAGTCAAGTGAGACATATATTAGAAATTGATGTGAATCCACCACAAGGACGGATTAGTGTGAGGTGCTAGCTCAGTGGTAAAAGCATAGTCTTGTATCCTCAATGTGCTGAGTTCAAATTCCCTCGGGGACGGTTGTAAAATGGCCATTAGTGTCACTTTGATTAATAAAATTCCTCCTGTCCCCAATTTTTTTAAAAAAGTTAGTGTGAGTCACAAAATAATAGAAGGCGATGAAACGCGAGTGCCAAGAACTATACTAACCCCAAGGGGTTGGCCTAGTGAAACATGACATGATTTGTATTCGATGAGTCTTGGATTTAAGTCCCAACTAATCTCCTGGCTGTAACGTACGTAAATGTAATTCCTTTTGTAAGTGCGCAAAGAGTCCGGTGGTGTTCACTGTCTTAGACTAAGGTGTGGTTCCCTCACTCTAAAATTTTATTTATCCATAGGTTCGGTACTCCATCACCTCCAAATCCATCTCCCAAAGCCACGTGTCATCCGCTAATCGTCTCCTCAAATATTAACTAAGCTTTACTTAAACTAAATGTTTTACTTTTAATGCTCGAAGTTAAGATTAATTAAAACTTGATCACTACTAGAAAAGTTATTTTTAGAGAGGAATTTTTGAGATGGATAAGCATCTCTTACTATTAGTGAGGGATTTAGCTACGAAAATATGTAGTCATCGCTAATTTATTTTTGTGACGAATGTAGGGATGAAAAATATCCCTCTCTAAAGATTCCCTCTCTAAATTCGTCACAAAATATCAAAAAGGAGTTTAGAGACGGGTTTAGAGATGGAAAAGCATCCCTCACTAATAGCGAGGAATGACTAATCCGTCGCTGACTGAAAAATTTACTCAGCGCGCTCTCCAAGTCCATGTTTTTTGTTTTTCAAAAAGCTGGCTAGCGACTGGGCCTATACATAGGGGACGCTGTACTATTAAATCAGAGGGGTGCTGAAAGTAATCTGATCTAATTGATTTTTTAAAAAAATAATAACATTAAAAAAAGACTATATAAAAGTTGGAACCCTAATTCCTTTGTTTCCAACTCCAGCGTCGTTTCCACCTCTTCCTTTTGAGAGAGAGAAATTTTTGGGGAAAGAGAGATAAGCTTTTGGTCGGAGATAAAGAGAAAGAAGGAGAGAGAAAGAGAGAAAGGAAGGGAAAGAGAGAAGGAGTGCGACAGTGAGGGAGGACGCACCGGAGGAACCAGCCACAATGGGTACCGTGGTGGTGCCGGTGACACTGACGGTGGAGTAGGTGGTGAAACTGACTGGTGAGGACGAAGGGGGAAGCGACGGAGGAGATGACCACGGGGGTTTCGTGGCGGCGCTGGTTCACGGTGGTGTGCCGAAGTAGGGTGGCGCGATGGTGACAGTGGTTTACGGCGGTGGAGAGAGAGGAGTGTAATAGTGGTGGTGAGGGCTCTCTTTCTTCTTCCTTCGATTTTATCTCTACTTATATTTTGTGTCTATCTTTAAAAAGGGTTACTGTTGTTGTTGTTGGCTTGGGGTGGTTGAGTGGTTTCTGTTACTGCCTTGTGTTTTGATGAGGATTAAGATTTTAGTGGCAACAATGTTGTATTGTGGGGTGTTTTTGGGAGAGTGGTGTAGATATGGGATGAGAAAAGGAAGCCATGTGTGACTCTTACGGTTGGGTTGGAAGTGATTGTCACAAGGGGATTTTATTTGTTGACTCAATATTTACTTCCCTTCAAATTAATTTTTCCATCGCTTCCTCTCAGCCTTTTTTTGTTTCTCCCCCTCCTCATATTTATTGAGTGTGTTTGTGTTTGAAATTGTTTTCTTTGTACAGACTGGAATGCTTAGTATTGATACATCAATTTGAGTTGCAGTTTTTGTGCTTGAATGCTCTGATCTAAAAGTTTTACCTCCCCAATGTTCTGTTGCTTACACTAATTCAACCTTTTGCCTTGTTAGCCCTGATGCAGATGCTAGATGTTGCAGCTAGTCGCTGACATGGGCTGCACAGTTGTAGAGGTTTACTTTTGTGTAAAAATTTGGAGATAGTTAAAAGAGGTGTTGGAGTTGAGCTCTAAATGGAAGAGGGAAAGAATCTTGGCAACCTCACGAGAGAGGGAGAGAGAGAAGAATTGCAAGCTGTCTCTTGTTTTATTGTAAAAAAAGTAGGCATGGCAACGGGGCGGGTCGGGGCGGGTTTGGCATTCCCCGTCCTCGCCCCTACCTCTATCGAGGTCGGGTTTTGCATCCCCCAACCCCGTCCCAAACGGGGACGGGTTCCCCGCGGGTACCCGTTTCCGCCACAATTTATAAGAAAAATACAAAAAATATATTTATAATAATTAATAAAATAAAATAATAATAATTATACAATGATAAAATAAAGTTAAAAGTATTAAAATAGATTTTTCTATAGGAAATAGATCAAAATTAAAAATAAAAAAAAATTATGAAACAAAATGAATGAGTAAATATGCATATATAATAAAATAAAATAATTAATTTATGTTTGTCGAGCGGGTTCGGGGCGGGGACGGGGTGGGTATCGACATCCCCGAACCCAACCCCGTCCCCAGTCAAAGCGGGTTTTCCCCGTCAAACTCGGGGCGGGGTCGGGTGGGTACCCGCGGGTTCGGGTTATGTTGCCATGCCTAAAAGAAAGCTTTAACTTCAGATTTTGTATATTATTGTGTATTCTATTTTGTATTCCTAATTTTGTATTCTATTTTGTTTTTATTTTTAAAAATGACATGTGTAAATTGCAACATAAAAGAATGAATAAACACAAGTATCTTTTTTGGTTTTTTTTCTATTCTCAACTTTGTATTGTCTTTTCATAAGATAAAAATAAATATTAAATAAAGGCTTAAAAACTAAATTCAAAGATATTTGTATTGAAATTCCTCACTAATAGAGAGGAATACTGTTCCACACTGTTAGTGATGAAACATGTCTATCACTGTTAGTGAGGAAACATGTCTATCACTGTTAGAGACAGAATATATCCCTCTCTATTAGCGACGGAATGTATTCCTCTCTATTAGCTATGGATATTCGACTTTTACTTCTATTTTAGTGCTGCTTTTTAGTGACGGATTATGAGTTTTTGTCAGGGAAATATCCTTCTCTAATAGCGACGGATTTACGTATCCTTCGCTAATATTTTAGGGACGCCAACATTTGTTACGAATTTTGGTTCGTCACAAATTCCGTCGCTAAACTTATTAGTGACGGATTTTCCTTGTTTAGCGACGGATTTTTGCCGTCTACGCTGTGGATCATGTTTCAATTTGCATTTCTTAATATGCAAATACGTATATAGAATCAAAGATGTGAAAGCTTTAGTTTATATTCCTTTTTCAATTCACTCCAGAAAATTCAAAGTGATAGGTCCACAAACATAATAATGGTATAATAAATCCAACCTAAAAGAAGGAAAATGTTGAGCAAAAAAGTGCTTGATATATACAGTCTCAAATTTCCATAGGGTGGACACAAATATAAAAAAAGACATGTAGAAACCGATGTGATGCAACTGCCACGCCAATTAATCTCAATCTTCTTATCTCTTCATCTATTTGTCTTCCTTTCTCTCCCACCCAAAACACTACCTCTCTCCTAAATCTCAATCTCGTTAGCTATTATTATTTGTTCCCTTTCACTAACAAGATATGATTCTCATACTAATGACCAAAAGACCTTGTCATATAGACCTTAGTTATTCTCAACCACTTAAGAGCAAGAATCCTAGTGTTATGATGCATGTGGGGGATATTTTGGTAAGATGCATTGAGAGCAAAAATATCTTGATGTGGGTCTGCATGTGGTCATTTTCGATATGTCATGTGGTCTTAATATTAATGTTTCAACTTCGAGAGGACCAGCTATTTTGGTTGTTAGAACATTATAGGATTCATTTTCCATTCATGTGTATATAGGAAAAATTGAGGTGGCAATGTCAAGCCAAATAATGCTTGGCTAGCAAAAGATTAGTTTATTAATCGTGGAATTCACTCATGTGTTTTCTCCATCCTAATGCAAACCTTGTGTGGCATGAGTCTAGTAGCTACGTAGCTGCCATCCATGTATTGTGCCCCCACTCCCAAGTGCTCACACTAGTCTAATCTAATCTAATATCTATTTATACAAACTAAATTATCAATTTGGATCTCTTATTAACAAGACACATATTTAATTTAAGGGTAAAAATGTCATTACACTCTTTTTTTTCTTTTTTTTCTCTTTCTTCTTACACTCTCTTTCTTACTTTTCACTTTTCTCTTACACTCTCTTTCTTCCTTTTTTCTCTTTCTTCTAACACTATCTTTTCTCCTTTTCACTTTTCTCTTACACTCTCTTTCTTCCTTTTTTTCTTTTTACTTTACTTTTAATTTTTCCATAAATAATTATTCTCTTTCTTTTATCACTTCACTTTAATTTTTTTTAACTAAATTTCTAAATTTATACAAACACTACTCTATTCAAATTACCTATAAAAATGTAAATGAGTCACACTAAAAAACAAAACAAAACTATCACCTTAAAATTTTAATTTTTCTCTCCGAAATCTGTTTACACTCTTATTGATAATCTACTAACACCTCTTATTGATAATCTACTACCAATCTTTTAATATCTATTATAATCAACTAAAGAAATCAATTGAAACTACGAGATAACTGCAATGATATATAAAAATCACGGGATAACTGCACTGATATACAAAAAAACAAAAGATTAATATTTGTCATTGATAATTAATATTTTTGAAGACTACTATAAACCTACAATCTAAAAACAATAATATTTAAAGACTAATTAAACTACTGATTAATATTTAAAACAGATATTTCTTATTGATAATCTACTATCTCTCCTTTACTATCTACTACAATATACTAATCAACTAAAATAATCAATTGAAATTACGAAATAACTGCATTGATATATAAAAAAAACACGGGATAACTCCAGATATATGAAAAAAAACACGAGATTAATATTTGTCACTGATAATTAAATTTTTTGAAGACTACTACTACAAACCTACTATCTAAAAAATAAGAAGACTTAATGACTATGTAAATTAGTAATTAATATTTAAAACAAATATTTCTTATTGATAATCTAATATCTAACTTTTACTATCTACTATAATCTACTAATCAACTAAAATAATCAATCGAAACTATGAGATAACTGCACTGATATATAAAAAACACGGGATAACTGCAGTGTTATATAAAAAACACGATATTAATATTTACCATTGATAATTATAATTTTTGAAAACTACAATAAATCTACTATCTAAAAAAACAAGAAGGCTTAATGACTATTTAAACTGATTAATATTTAAAACTCACGTGACAATATTTGTCACTAATACCTAATTAAAAAAGGACAAATAATTGTTACTGATATATAAAAAAACATGGGATAGATATTTCTTATTGATAATCTACTATCTATCTTTTACTATCTACTATAATCTACTAATCAACTCAAATAATCAATTGAAACTACAGGATACCTGCAATGACATATAAAAAAACACGGGGATAACTGTACTGATATATATATATATATATATATATATATATATATATATATATATATATAAAACACAGCATTTATATTTGTCATTGATAATTAAAAATTTTGAAGACTACTATAAACCTACTATCTAAAAAACAATAATATTTAATGACTATTTCAACTACTGATTAATATTTAAGAAAAATATTTCTTATTGATAATCTACTATCTCTCTTTTACTATCTACTATAATCTACTAATCAACTAAAATAATCAATTGAAACTACGAGATAACTGCACTGATATATATAAAACACGGGATAACTGCACTAATATATGAAAAAAAACACGATATTAATATTTGTCATTGATAATTAAATTTTTTGAAGACTACTACTACAAACCTACTATCTAAAAAACAAGAAGACTAATTAATATTTAAAACAATTATTTCTTATTGATATCCTACTATCTAACAAAATTACTATCTACTATAATCTATTAATCAACTAAAATAATCACATGAAACTACCAGATAACTGCACTGATATATAGAAAACAAGGGATAACTGCAGTGATATATAAAAAACACGGGATTAATATTTGCCATTGATAATTATAATTTTTGAAAATTACTATGAACTTACTATCTAATAAAAGGAGAAGACTTAATTACTATTTAAACTGATTAATATTTAAAACAGATGGGACAAATATTTGTCACTAATACCAAAAGAAGGACAAATAATTGTTACTGATATATAAAAAAAACACGGGATAAATATTTCTTATTAATAATCTACTATCTATCTTTTACTATCTACTATAATCTACTAATCAACTCAAATAATCAATTGAAACTATGAGATAACTGCACTGATATATAAAAAACACGGGATAACTGCAGTGTTATATAAAAAACACGATATTAATATTTACCATTGATAATTATAATTTTTGAAAACTACAATAAATCTACTATCTAAAAAAACAAGAAGGCTTAATGACTATTTAAACTGATTAATATTTAAAACTCACGTGACAATATTTGTCACTAATACCTAATTAAAAAAGGACAAATAATTGTTACTGATATATAAAAAAACATGGGATAGATATTTCTTATTGATAATCTACTATCTATCTTTTACTATCTACTATAATCTACTAATCAACTCAAATAATCAATTGAAACTACGAGATAACTGCAATGACATATAAAAAAACACGGGGATAACTGTACTGATATATATATATATATATATATATATATATATATATATATATATATATATATATATATATATATATATATAAAAACACAGCATTTATATTTGTCATTGATAATTAAAAATTTTGAAGACTACTATAAACCTACTATCTAAAAAACAATAATATTTAATGACTATTTCAACTACTGATTAATATTTAAGAAAAATATTTCTTATTGATAATCTACTATCTCTCTTTTACTATCTACTATAATCTACTAATCAACTAAAATAATCAATTGAAACTACGAGATAACTGCACTGATATATATAAAACACGGGATAACTGCCTAATATATGAAAAAAAACACGATATTAATATTTGTCATTGATAATTAAATTTTTTGAAGACTACTACTACAAACCTACTATCTAAAAAACAAGAAGACTAATTAATATTTAAAACAATTATTTCTTATTGATATCCTACTATCTAACAAAATTACTATCTACTATAATCTATTAATCAACTAAAATAATCACATGAAACTACCAGATAACTGCACCGATATATCGAAAACAAGGGATAACTGCAGTGATATATAAAAAACACGGGATTAATATTTGCCATTGATAATTATAATTTTTGAAAATTACTATGAACTTACTATCTAATTTTTGAGAAGACTTAATGACTATTTAAACTGATTAATATTTAAAACACATGGGACAAATATTTGTCACTAATACCAAAAGAAGGACAAATAATTGTTACTGATATATAAAAAAAACACGGGATAAATATTTCTTATTAATAATCTACTATCTATCTTTTACTATCTACTATAATCTACTAATCAACTCAAATAATCAATTGAAACTATGAGATAACTGCACTGATACATAAAAAACACGAGATAACTGCACTGATATATAAAAAAATACGGGTATAACTGCAATGATATATATATATATATATATATATATATATATATATATATATATATATATATATATATATATATATATATATATATATATATATAAACACAGGATAGCTGCACTAATATATAAAAAAACACGGGATAACAACACTGATTTATAAAAGAACACTTCACTGATATATAAAAAACACGGGATAAATGCATGTATTGTTTTTAAATGATACTTTTACATTTTTAGATTTTAATATTTATCTATTTTTAATTTGAAACTCATTTTTTATCTACTTTAAATTTGTCTCTATTTTCACGGGGTAATGTTCAAACTATTTAAATACTGTCTAAGTTCATTCATAAAAATAACACGACAGCACCCGTGCGTATGCAAGGGTATCCTACTAGTTATTACAATAATAAGTCACCTATTTTTTATAATAGGGATAAATATCAGTTTGTCATTTTTCTCCGGGAGCTTCTACTGTACGGTTGAAGAGATATTATTTTAATATTATTTTTTATCAATGAGAATTGCTCTTATTTTAAATATGTTTTTTTAAAAAATATATAGTTTCACTATTATTCTTAATAAAAAATTAAAATTACTTTAAAATTTATTAGCTAAAACTTTCATATAAATTGAAGAATATAAACTTTCGACTTTTAAAAAATTTCTTTTTCATGTTACTAACATTTTTGACAACTTATAGATTCTTTATATAAAATTGCATTACAAAAAATAACTTATATATTATATATATTATATATTTTAATATATCAATTTAAATAATATCACAACCTTTACTAAAATATAACTTAGTTAATAATTTGTTTAAAAAATATTTGTACTGATACTCTCTAATTCTTCAACTGTATAGTAGTAATTTCCTTTTTTTTCCTATATAACTCAAACTCGCGACAAACTTTGTATACAGATAAAGTGTCTTAACACGCTTCGTTGTCAGAATATTCACAACTTTAGGAATAACTCTTATAAAATTACTCAGCTTATAAATTCTTTGTTGACATTATTTTTTATTGTTTTGACCATAAAATTAAAAAAAAATTGACTAAACTAAATTTACAAATTTGATAAAATTTTAAACATGTTGGATATTTTATCAAATAAAATTGATTGAATGTATGATATACCTTTTAAGATATATACCAAGTAAAACATAGACGATAAGATTGTACAGTGACGAATATACAATTTATCTAAAATTTGGTATGCATATATGACAATATTTAGTGGTTACATCGATGAAATTTTTAGTCTATAATTAAATAGTTAAGTAAGCAAAGTAATTCTTACAATAGTTACTCTTAGAGTAAGTTGATCCTGATTCCCGACCCCTTAGGTAATATATATTTGAACAATGTTATTAAATACACAAAAGATGTTGCTACAAATTAGTAACATTTATCAAGTGAAGTATATACAAAGTCTATGTCGCTAAAGGTTTTAATTTTTAACATGTAAAACAAGGTGTGCTCTATGACCACCTTGACATGTGGTCCACGTAGATCGGTTGTTGAAAAGTTATATGAAACTTTGACAAGATGCAACTCCATGTAAGCATAAGCTCACGCTCTTGCATGAGTCTTCATGATTGAGACGATCGTCTGATTGGTGTCAATTTGACAAAAAGCAAGACGAATATAAATTGAATTTTGGGACACTCGTATTTGTTTCAACTTGCTTTCGTTGAAACAACGCCAATCAAGTCATTGTCCAAGCCGTATGGACATGGAGAACCATGAGTTTATGCTTCTTGGGGGTTGTGGCAGCCATTGACAGAGTTTCGATGAAAAACTCAAGTAGTTGTCCACACAGTGAGAGAGCAAGAGAGTGAAACAATTAGAGAAAATATAAGGGAAAAACACAATAAGGTTTAGCTAAGAACTTTGTGATTGTTGAACAAGTTCTAGAGTGATCACAAAGTGTAATCTCTTTTCTTCATAGTGTATAATTCTCAGCTCTGACTCAGTCCCCCCAAACATAGGAGTTAATCTCTAAACTAGATTATCAAATTCTGGTATCCATCTTTCCTTATCTTCTGCTAAAAAAAATTCCTTATCTTTGTCAATTTTATTTGTATCGGTTTAATTTGTGCACTCTGCATTTCAATTGTTCTATGTGTTGCATTTTCTGTGTGTTTTGTTTCTATTGCATTTCAGGATCTTGGGCAACCTAATTGATCATTAGGTCACAACATATATATATCATATAAGTCCTGATGGACGCCTATCAAAAAATAAGGGTTTTGCTTTTCCCACACCCCCTCCTACTCTTTCACACCCCTTAACAAATTTTATTCCAAAAATAACCTCGCGTGAGACGCTGCGAGGACGTGTTTTATGACTGTTCGAACGACCTTGTTCGAACAGGTTCGCATGACCTCATGCGAACAGTTTAAAAACGCCCAAAAGGGTGTGAAGTCAAAATTTAACACACTCGAACGATGGCGTTCGAATGTGTTCGAACGAGGTCATGCGAACAGGTTCGCATGACCTCATGCGAACAGGTGAAAAACGTCCAAAAGGGTGTGAAGTCAAAATTTAACACACTCGAACGATGTCATTCGAACCTGTTCGAATGCCCGTGTTCGAACAGGTGAAAATTCGTGAAAAAAAATAGGTTTGGCCTGGCCTTTTGGTCTTTTCACACCCTTATGGGGTGTGTTTCGAGTAGGAGGGTGTGTGGGAAAAGCAATACCCAAAAATAAAGTCTGGATGGACAAAACTAAAACGTGGTGTGCCCAAGACAACAACTACTACTGAGTCGATAAAAATAAGGCTCGGACTTTTCCCACCCCCCTACTCACCACACACCCCCTCCCCCTATGAATTTACTAAAATAATCCTAACATTCTAAAAGATTTCCCCCCCTATCCTTGTTCTCTTTTCTTCTCCTCCAACTCCAACACACTCCCCTCAAACACCCACACCTCCCATCTCTCCACTCCAAACCCTATCCTCATCACCTTCATCATTAACCTTCTACTTAGGGTTGTTCATGGTTCAGTTCAGGAGGAGAACCGAACTAAACCGAGCTGAACCAGTTGAAACAGTTCGTCAAACCGAACCGAACCGCAATAACAGTTCGTCGAACCGAACTGATCTATACTAACAGTTCAGTTCACAGTTTTTTCCGAACTGAACTGTTTAAAATAAAAACACATTCTTGGATAATTCAAGTGCACCGCATAAATAAAAGATCAAGTGCACCGCATAAACATTCTTCAGAATAATTCATCAAAATCCACATCCGTACCGATAAGTTTCACCCACAACCACCTCTCTCTCTCTCTCTCTCCCTCTCCCCATCTGAATCAAAATCCCCAACGCCCCAGCCCCTCTACACCGCCCCAATCCCAAATTTGTTCATCCTAAAATCTGAAATCCAAAAACACAAACGTGTTCATCCAAATTCCAAACCCAGAAATAGGAAAAATAAAGAAAATAAAAAAAACAAAGAAGAAGGAGGCCCTCCACGCATCACCACCTGCACCACGGTCATCCACTCGTCGGCGTCTGCTATCTCCGCCTTGAACCACCGCAAAACCGTGCCTCAAGTTTTCACATATGGTTTTTAGGGTTCAATTTGCAACCTGTATAACTGATTAAAAATAGATCTGGTTGTGGTATTATTAGGGTTCCATGGTTGTGGTTAGAGGAAAAGGGGAAAGAACAGGTCGAAGGTGAAAGGAGAGGAGTGAAACGCAAGAATGGGGGAGGGAGGAGAATGGATGAATGCGGTGGAGGGTTGAAGCTGAGAGAGAGACAGATGCAGAAATAGGCGTGTGAATGGAGGAATGCGTGAAGAAGTTGAGAGAGATGAAGAAGCTGAGGGGTTCAAAGATGAACTGCGACAGCCATTGAAGATTGAAGATGAAGTTGATGTCACGCTGAGAAGTGAGACCTGAGAGTGAGACATTGAAGACTATGTTTGGAGTGAGAGTGAGACGCTGAGAACTGACAAAGGCTTTGGAAATTAAGTCTTTTAATTCCTTAACAGTTCAGTTCGGTTACTGAACCGAACTTACCTAACAGTTCGGTTACTAAACCGAACTTAAAATAACAGTTCGATTCTGAACTGTTTGTAATAGTTCGGTTAGTTTTGGTTCAGTTCAGTTCGTCAGTTCAGTTCAGTTTTTTGCTAACTATGAACAGCCCTACTTCTACTCAACTTCTCAACATTGCCAACCATAATAAGGTATCATCCCTACCAACCATTTTTCATTTTCATCGCTTATAGTTTCTGCATTTGTCTTTTTTTTTTCTGAAATTGTGCTCGGTTCGGCCCTCTTAAATCGTACAGGTTCCGCCAACCTGCGTCGTACCGTTTAAATTATGTGATTTGGTGGTGTTTATGCGAGGATATAGACACGACAATAATTTGCCGGACTGGTTCGACGATGTGTAACCATACCCATTAAAAAATACATGTACGGCGCCACAGAGTTGAACCGGTACGGCTCATTAGTGATCTGTATAACTGAACCTGTGATTTGAGAAATGATCTGTTGGACGAGCTTAGGCAATACAATGACTTCTACACTAATCTATATGGTGGTATTGAAAAATTAACTGTTTTGATGAAATTGTTGATGCAGAGTGCAGACACACAAAAATGGACAAGATAATTGGATGACTGTACCATATATAGGGTATCTGATAGCTAACAAATACAAAGTCATACTGACTTGTTGGTCTGTTAACGGGTCGTTCAAAATTTTCTCATTTCATATTGCACCATTCAGAAGTGTCCGTACGTTCAACATCTGCTATACAAAAAGACACTTTGTACAAGTATATCGACTTTTATTTAGAATTCATTTTTATATTGTGAAACGTTAGTCAATATTATTATGTTTGTTATCTTTGTAAGGTATTTATGAAGAATGGAAGTCCAATGCCCCCAGCCGATACGGTATGGAATGTTAACAGAGCACTCATTGAAAAGGATTGGGACATACAGTTTACGGGTCGGATGTAAAAGTGGAAGTCGTTGATAATAGAGACACAACCCCGGGCTTATATAGACTTTGCTAAAGATAATGAAGATATTGATTAGTTGCATATTTTGTTTTAATTTTATTTCGAAGTTGTATTAGAACGACACATTTTGTTGTATTCGAATATTTACCACGTTTATTTAATCAAAACTAGCTTTCGTTATTTATAACATAGTGGATCTGTAAGGAATATTGTCATAAACACATAAACTTCTGTTTCTGTTTGTTGCAATAATAGATGGGTTCGGTGGGAGTCAGCCGAACCGGTCCGGTGCTTCTAAACCAGACGTTTGTAAATGCAACACACCTCCCTTTTAACACATTCGGTGCATCCTAGCCGTACTCATTCGGTTGTCATGGGTCGAACCAATGAAATACTTAACACGGCAGAATTTGACTGGCCAGTTCGATGGTGCAACATCGTACCACTTGAAAACACAATGTACTTGCGTTTCCATGTGTGCTGCACGTGAGGGTAATATGGGAATATTTAGGGGAAGGGGGTGTGTATGGTGAGTAGGAGGAGTGGGAAAAGCATAGGCTTAAAAAATCTGATAAGAGCTATCAATTTTGGGCAAGCCCAACAGGCCGACGCGATGGCCCAGTTAAATAGAGGCCCAAAAGTGAATCAAGCCATTTTGGCCCAGCCTTGTTGGCCCATGGGCTAACTTCAACCTATTTTTATAATTTTTTAACATTTTATATGACTTCCTTTGTTAAAGTTAGACTGGCCTGCATTAACAATTGGACTGGCCAAACCCAACCCACTTTAATATTTTGGCCCAATGAGCTAGACTGGGCCAGCCTAAACGGCCCAGTTTTACGGCTCTAGACAAGAGCTTTACAATATAGAAGCAGAGACCAAGAGGAGGGAGGGAGATGAAAAAATAGATAGAAGGAGAGTATCCAAACCCACTCGCAGTAGACCATTGAAATTTCAAACTACGCCCTTCACTTAAAGCTTCATGAAGAGGTATCAATCCATACACCTCCAACAGATAGCTTGTTAATTAAAACTCCATCCAGCTACATTTTTGTGGCCTCCGATTTTTTGATTTGGACCATTGTTGACTAGGGAGTGTCCCAACACTTTATGTGATTCCCCAAAGTTTCCCTCTCTATAGTGAGCATGGAAATACTACAATTTATCAATGTTGTTCATAGATCGCTTAGCCTCCCTAATGCCGCTGTTGTTACAAATAGAATTTTGTTTGTGACCTTTTAGAAGGCCTTTTGGTCGAAAATCACACACACATACATACTGTATTGGATTGTAAAGCATGCCACAAATATCTCAACTCAATATAGCATCAACGGCCTGATTCAACATTTGAGGAAAGAATCACTTTATATGTATGAAATCAAAGATACAAGTAACTTTTTTTGAGGAAAAAAAGTAATGTTTTCGTTAATTGCTATTTTTCACTATTTAGAAAAAATAAATAAAATATCCTCCAACATCGTCTACTTCACTGGAAATTCTGCTCTAGTTGATTAAACTGTTTCATAGAGAACATCCACTTCATCTATTGAACACGCCGGTCTGAGCTAAATGAACTGACCTGCATATGCTCAAGTAAGCATTCTATTAGAATTTTGGAGAAAGCAAGTTACACAAACCCTCAAAAAGAAAAAAAAAAGGTCCAAGTAAAAGCTTCTAACCTTGATCTAAGGAAGAATCTACAGTCTAAGTACCAAGCTGGATAAAAACCACCGGTCAACAGGCCCATTGAAGACAGTTTCGAAAAAACCGGATTCCCTGAGTCATGGAATTTGATTATGTCAAAATCATTTAAGATTAATTACCAATACATATGCAATAAGTTAAGGAATGATAAAAATTAAATAATACAAGGGCTTAAGGAACTGAAAGAGTACCTGCAGTGCAAAAGTAATATCACCTTCGTCTACTTTGGGTGATACTCTTCTAAATTTAACCTCTCGGGATTGTCCTAGCTTAATAAGGCCCTGCAGTAATAATTAATGTTTCATCATTTTATGTATCAACACTTTTTGCTTGTTGATAAAGTAATCGAGTGTAAAAACTCATCCTGTGTCAAAAAGCTACTATATCAAGAAATTCATAATCAAATCAAGTACTGTTTTAGATACCTGATCACTTAGCACTCTCAACATGTTTGAAAACTCCGAGATTCCTGCTGGAGGAATCACTGATGATTTGCATATCTCCGAATAAGACTTGTATAACTGGCATCATTCTCACAATTTTAGAAATCGATATAAAGGTTAGAATGAGTCAAACCTTTACACACAGAGCTACAAAGCATACCTCCTCAAGGATTGCATCTTTCTTGGCACCACGGAAATGTTTCATTGAAGAGCATAATATAATCTGCAAACGGTACAGATGTAGAAAATAAGTTACACAAAATAGCTAGTACCTAGTATAAAAGGAGCATCTACACTTGGTTATGTTAGTTTCAGCACTCTGTTGAACAAGCAGAAAAAAAGTTGATTACATGTCCAGTACCTAGAGAATCCTTTAATAACAATCTACCTTAATATCTATCATATGATGTTGCATGTTTGTTTACCTACCTTACAATAACTTTCGGATTCTATCATAGTTAACTGTTATGATAATAACTAAGATTAAAAGAAATTTCTCCATAAAAATGATAGCATCTAGATAGATGATAAGTTGTGTCACTTTCAATTATATATTATCTTATTCTTGGCTCAGAACAGCTCATATTGCATCTTTATAGTTCAAGGCTACCTGTTGATGAAGTGGCAGAGATTGTATTGTGTCCACCACTGGTGATCTATATGTTTTTGACAAAGCAAGAGCCATGTGATCAATCCTCACCTGCAAACCATTTTGAGCATCTTAGACTTTAGCTACAAAAGGGAGAGGATGACAAAGGAACGCTACTTGTTTAGTAAAATTAAGTTATTGTATTTGTATTGGTGTTGAGATCTAACAATAACTTCATTCCAGACTGTTGAAAGAAATAGTTCATTGCACCCATAGCATTAGTTACACAGAATGCTATGATAGAACTAAGTTGCCTATACCTTGTATGACTAATAGTAATAAGTAAACCGTACTACAACTTCTAAGAGCAGCCAACTGAATTTTTGGAACTTAAAACACTAAACTTGAAGAAATGTATTCAGGCCTATTAGCAATGAATCAAAAGAGATGCATGATAAATACAAAATTGTACTCACTAATCACTATGTTTCATCCAAATGACCAAAAAAAATCACACTGTTTCATCCTTACAGCAAACTAGAGACATGTCATTGAGCACTTACCATATCAAGTTCTTGTTTTTTTGTAAAATCAGGAGCTGAAGCAAGATTATGTTCCGAGGAAGATTTCTCTTCCAAAGCATTCAAATTGCAGAGAGATTCTTTAATTTCCGCTTCTAGCATCTCTATTGCATGCCTGAAAAAATTACAACAAATAAATCTTTTGCTGGATTTTACTCAGGCTATTTTGTCAAATAAATTTGTATCAATTTAGAGCGAATGGCTGACCCAAGGCCTCTTCAGAACCAGTTTTTCAAGTATAGACCCACCGATTAATATAAGACTTAACAGCCAACAAACAATTAATAATAGTAACACCAAAATATGACAGACCTGCATATAGAAAGAGCATTTCGCATATCTCCAGAAGCTGCAGCTACTTTCTGCAATGTGCAATGCCAATTAGACTCTAGATATAGATTATTGAAAGATGAATTTTATCCCTCATTCCCTGTCTATGCTTCTCTTACCATCGCATTATTCATTAAATCAATTCTATATAGACTACTTTGGAATTTAATGCACTTCACTTCTTTCTCATTGTTCATCTAACCTCACTTTGTGGGACGGAGAAAGTGAGAAAAGAGTTAAAAATGCATTTCAAGTATGCAATCAGCCAACCGTACATTTGTATACTACTTCTGAGCTTGTAGATTTATATCTCAATCTCTCTTAAGGGTGGGACTGGAAGTGATAAAATCTGATAATATTTCTCATTTCTCTACCAAAGTTAAGGACACGCGGATACAATAGAAGACCTAAAAGTTCCACAATCTTTCGTACAAAAGAAAAATATATAGCTTATATTTGGTGCAAGATCCCCGGTAAAGACTGAACAGATAAGCAATATAAAGGTGTCTGGTTGGTGTGTTAAATGAGCAATATAAAGGTGTCTGGTTGGTGTGTTAAATGGCTTACCCTAGCACAAAGCTCCAATGCTTTCTGTTGGAAGACAGTGTTGTAAGGAAGTTCCTGATGGTGAGACAAAAAGCTATTAGTAAAAATATTCAAAATAGGAGAAATGTAAAATTTGGTTCTTTTTTTCTTGACTTGTGTCAATAGTTTTCAACAAAATGAGTTGCTATAATGATTGTCTTAGTAGTCATATTTCAAGCAAAAAGTGGCATCAGCATATCAATTATTTAACATCAATCTTACATTTAACCTTTCTTCGAGAATCCTAAGAACCTGATCTTTAGTGTATGCTCGAAAAGTTACAACAATAGGCTTGCCTGGAACAGAAAAATGGAAAAATTTAAAACAAAAAGGATAAATGACCAATGTTCACACGAGTAAAGTCGCCAAGACCGGTGTCTAAAGAGTTCAAAATGAAAAGGAAATTCCTCACATAGACTTGTTGACTTGATTTACTCACAATTTAATGATGTAAGCCTTGGAAGAAATCGATCAGCTAGGTCAATTGCATTTGCCACACCTACAAACGAGCACAATAAGTCCTCAACATTCCAAACTATTTTACAGTCAAGAGTATGATCAAAGCTAAGAACAATTTTATTTATGATAAACTTACCTATCAATATACATCTGGAAAATGGGAAAGTGGTAAGCATGAAAAGATCATGGATCACAGCTCTGTCTTTGGTTATTAGATAATCCAATTCATCGGCTATTATCAATCTGTCACATTGGTGACATATTAGTATTTGATGGCAGTCAAATTACAGAAACAAGCAATGGTAGAAAATCATCTATGGATGTCAAAAATTCAATTGTGCAAAAATGCATTATAGTGTGTGTCAAATCCAAGACAAGAACATGTATCTTACGTCATGTTCTTGATAGATGATTTCTGAGAATACATATGCTGAAGTTGCTCTAAGGGTGTGCCTGAAGCCTTCTTTCCAGGTGTTTTTTCTAAGCCAAGTATCTGCCAGCCAGAACAACAGATGGGTCAGTCAACTGAGTAGTGTTGACAGTTGACTTCAATAAAATGTGCTTAGGCATTCCTACCTTGGTGAAAATATCAGATGTTTTGACAAGGGATGTACAATTTATAGATAAAACATCCGGGTGTGAGAAACCAGCCTGCAAATGAGATCGCATCAATGTAAGAAACAAAAAGAGAAAACAAAATACAGTTTAGATGGTGTTTCTTCAGCAATTCAGCAAATTATAGTCATCCAATTAAAATTGAAGGGGGAACGAAAGCAACGCATTTCCCACTAGAGAATAACCATCAACATCTACGCAACACGTGCAGGAAAATCAATACATAAACGTATCACATCACATTTCACAAGTTTAATTAAGTATGACAATCAAATGATACCTCTTGTTAATTCAATCAATCATAATACTAAATTCTCCAACGAATTTCAATGTGAATTTCAATTTGTTTCATAGAATACAAAACCAATTAGATTATACCTCAGTAGCCCAGTTGAGTAAACGCCCTTTCACTTTCTCCATAGAGAGCGATTTCCCAGTTCCGGGACACCCACAAATATAGAGACTCCCAGCCTTTTGGTGCTCAATACGCCCCTTGCAGAATTCCAACACCACATTCTGCTCCTCCTCACGGCACACAACTGTAGACGGTGCAGTTGACACGTGTAATACCTCCTTCACCATTCTCAATTGCTCACCATCTGTTAATCACATCACACCACACCCAACCCAACAACAAATTAACTACCAATCAAGCAAAACAAATAATAAATAAATGATAATAATTAACTAATCGAACTCACCTTTGGGATTCCATTGGGGTTTTACGGCTGCGTGTTCACAGGATTCGGTTCTGTCCTCATCGGAATTGAATTTGTTTTCCTGCAGAGGATGATTAGCAATGAATAAGAAAAATTAGGGGGAAATGATTGTTTAAAATCATGTTAAGGGTGATTTTAAGACTTACGGTTGAGACGGAATTGGGAGATGCGGCGGTGCTCCGGCGAGGAGATTTTCGGCTGGGCGTGGGAGGGACGGGGAGGGGAGTCCCGGAAGATCTTAGTGTGCGTTTGGCGGCAATTGAAGGCATTGTGATGGCAAGAAATCTCACGAGAAAAGGAGATTTATGGATTTGATGAATTGAATGAGATTCAGATTGGAAATGGAGGATTGGAACATAGAGATCGAAGTTTTTGTAGTTGTTTTTCCGCGCGAAAAATGTTTTCGTTTTCCCGCGCCCGCTTTTTTTCAGTAAAAATGAAAATAACATTTGAAGCTCATTTAATAGGATTTTATTTTCTGTTGTGTAAAAAAATGATTTTACGTGGTTTCTTTTTCAGCGTCTTTTATGGGTTTAATTGCCATTTAGTGAAAAAATTTATACTAACAATCAATCAAAAATCATAGATACCGATAAAAAAATCAAAAATCATGGAAAGGATAACTTATAGGTAGTTAAGAAAAAGTCAAATATCTTTTATAACGTGTTATTTGTGATTGACTAACGTAAAAAATCTCTTACGCCGAAGATATATATAAATTAAATCCTTCTTTTATAAATCTCAAAAAAAATCCTTCTTTTATAGGGTTTAATTGGTGCACACCCTTGTCAAAAAAATGGCCCACACCATCTATTTACTGGACATTTTATGAATTTGTCATTTGTCTAATTATTGGGCTATTTTTGTCAATTAGCTGCAAAATGACAAAAAAATGTAAGTTTTTTTCAGCTTTTGCAGTTTCTTATTTTTGCATCTCTCTACTTCCACTTTTTGTAGCTTTTGTCATGTCACTTTGCTTTTTGCAGCCACGTCTGCAAACCAATCAAGTCACTTACTTTTAATATTTTTTTTAAAATCTCAAAACCTAAGTAGGACTTACTTCTGCAAACCAACATGACTTACTTTTAATATTTTTTTTTTAAAATTTCAAAATCAACCAGATTCTCACTTACTTTTGCAGCACATTCACATACTTTTAGCAAAATGCACTCACTTGTTTTAACATTTACTATTTACTTTTAATATTTATTGTAACATTTATTTTCTTTCAAAATAATTATTTTTTTATTTTTAAATATGTTTGTTTTGTTATTCATATAACAAAAAATACTGAATTTTTTAAACTTTATGCAATGGGGCGGCAACGGAGCAGCAACAAGAACGGGAGCGACAACGGGGCAGCAACGGGAGCAACAACAAGAGCGACAACGGGAGCAACAATATGAAGAACATACTTACATTTCTCCAACTTTCTGCAACACAAACTTTTTTAAACAGGTTAAAATATAACTTTTTTATCGAGTTTTGCCTTTTATTTTATTTAATTTTACAATTTTCAAAATATTTATGGATTCATAAAAAAACTGTAACAAATTTAGTATCACCTATTCGGATGTACGGGTAAAGTTACCACCATCCTAAGGCCCACATAGGCTCCAAGCCCATAAAGCCCATGTGGGCCCATCCCATACGCCCTAAATATTTATTTTGCAAAAAATGACCAACTCAACTTTGTTGGCCTAGTTCAGCCCATGGGCCTTTTTAAAAAAACTGAAAAAGTGGTGGTGGTGGTGGTGGTGGTGGTGGTGGTGGTGAGTGTGAGATAGTGATGGTGGTGGTGGTGGTGGTGGTGGTTGTGGTGAGAGGGAGAAAGAAGTGGTGGTGAGTGAGGGAGGGAGAAGAGGAAGGGGGTGAAAGAATGATGCGCATATTCTGATGTTTCATTTAGTAACAAGTATCATTTTAATATAACAATTACAAACAAATAGTGGTCAATGTTGTTGGCTTTTTAAGCAAAAACTCTAAAAACTCTAACAGCTATTTTTTCAAAACAGAAAATAGCCGTTGGAAGTTACAAGGTCCCTGTTTACAGTTTTTTGTACAAGCTGTGAAAGTTAGTTACTAACTAACTACTAGTTTGTTAAACTGTTTAACAAACTGAGTTTGTTAGCTACAACAAACTTTATCTAACAGCTATGTTGACCAGAGAAAGCTATAAATACATATGTACATACAGAGAAATAATATACAGTTTTACAGTTTAATTACATTCTGTTTTTCTCTTCTCTGCGTGTTTTTCTTCTTTCCCTTCTGTGTATGTGTAGTCCTCTAAGGTCCTTGTGTATGATTGGTCTTCAACAAGTGGTTGAAGACTGATTCTCACAAAGAAATAAAGGAATACAAGTCAGAAAAGGGTTTTAGTGACTGAAACTCATAATCAAGAAACAAAATCAGAGAGAGAGTGACGGGAGAGTTTATACCTTTTGTGCTTGTAAGTCATTGGCCATTGAAGATAGCCGCAAGAAACTTAAGATTGAAGAAAAGAACAAACAAGAGGTTCAAAAGTATCTGAGAGGGGCAAAGGAAGAACTAAAACGATGCAACCTGAAAATGAACCATGTGAACATCCAATTTTAACCGACAGTTACTCGTTACTTTCAAAAAAGAGTCCCAAAAAAATAAAAAAATAAAAAATAATAGTTTACGCGTGTCATGCCTAAACCGTACGCATGTCCTACTATCGGGGGCATTGTGTGCGTATTCGGATCGCGTACGCGTTCCTAGTCTTAACGCGAGCGCGTGTTGGTTGCGAGTCGTGTGTGAGTAGTTGCGTCGGTGCACGTTATTTTACCGCTTTTTTTAGAAAAGTGAGGATAAAATAAAATCGGTTTTAATAACTTATGCGTGTGCGCATTAAGTCAGGTACGCGTTCATAGTCTTAACGCGAGCGCGTGTTGGTTGCGAGTCGTGTGTGGGTAGTTGCGTCGGTGCGCGTTATTTTACCGCTTTTTTAGAAAAGTGAGGATAAAATAAAATCGGTTTTGAAAACTTACGTGTGTGCGCATTAAGTCAGGAATGCGTTCATAGTCTTAACGCGAGCGCGTGTTGGTTGCGAGTCGTGTGTGAGTAGTTGCGTCGGTGCGCGTTATTTTGCCACTTTTTTTAGAAAAGTGAGGATAAAATAAAATCGGTTTTAATAACTTACGCGTGTGCGCATTAAGTCAGGTACGCATTCATAGTCTTAACGCGAGTGCGCGTTGGTTGCGACTCGTGTGCGAGTGATTGCGTCGGTACGTGTTATTTTTTACCGCTTCTTTTAAGTATTATTAGTAACAAAAAAAATAGTAATAGTAAAATAAAATCAGTTTTAATTAGCTGTCCTTTTATTTAATTGGTTACATATATAGACAAAAAAATTAAAAAAAAGCAGAATAGTACAAAAAAGGGAATGAAGTCAACTCTTTTTTTACATATATGAACAAAAAAATTAAAAAAAATAGTACAAAAAATTAAAAAAGGCAGGGCACAGTCTGCTGTAAGTTGGAACAGAAAATGGTATTTTGAGAATGGGGCTCAAGCACCCTTCTCCTTGTTCCTTGGCCTTTCACACTTTAGGCAGGAACATGCCAGCCCCATCCTTGCTGCTCCACTGTGTCACTGCTGCAAACAGCTTGGTCTCCTGGGGATTTTGATCCCCTGCTCCCACACCACACCTACACCATAAGTTTTTGACTATAAATACAAGGAATAGTAACAACAAAGGGAGGGGACAGAGAAAAAAAACACAACACATATAACATTGATATTATCGGAAAAAAAATTAGTTCAATAAAGAAGAGTTGAGAAGCGGATTCGGAGGTTCAAAGAAAGAGTTCCAAGCAGTACAGAGAAAGGTTGATTCTAATCTTTATCTGTTTATTCAAAACAGTATGGTTTAAATTTTTTTTTACGCATAATAGAATAATGGATTTACTTCTTGTTTCCTTTTGAAGTTTGTCAACAAAATATGAGCATCAGAATCTTTAATTAAGTTCTTTAAACCTCCTACATAATTTTGGAGTATCACTTTTATGCCTCTGTATTTTTTTTTTTAATGAAAATGATAGTAGTCTCAAGGAAATGGGTGAAAGGAAAGAAAAAGTAACAAAAAAACTGATGAGAAACAGAATCGGACTTACCTCACCGGAATACCAGTTGCCGCTGCGTCGCGTTCGCGTCGCCGCCGTAGCCTCGCCGGAAAACTCCATGACCACCACGAAAAACGCACTCCACTGTTTGTCACCAAACAGCCATCAAAACCGTTCCCTCACCGCTGTCCCCCACCATCATCTCTCCTCACTCTCACGGCCCCCCACCCAAAAGAGACCACCACCACTGGCCAAAAAAAAACGCTGCCACCAACCGCACCACACCCACAACAACAACTGTCGCGTCCCCCCTCCTCGCGCCAAACAGTCATCAAATCACTACCTCACGGCCACCACCACCTCACGGTCACGATCCAAACAACCATCACCGCGTGACCGCTGTCAAAACCACCACGTCGCCACCAAAAACAACACCACGGCCCATTTTCGCCATTAGCGGCGGTGAGGAGGTAGAAAGCGAGATGAGGGTTGATGGAGAGATGGAGAAGAAGACTAGGGTGAGGAGAGGAGAGTGAAAATGGAGGAGAAAGGGCGAGATCAGAGTGAGAGGAAAAGGGAGTGAGGCTACGGTGGGGGTGAGACGGCGCAAGGAGAGAGAGAAAAAAAATTTAGGTTTTGAGCATTTGGGGGAGGGTGAGGCGCCGTGAGAGGAGAGAAGGGAATTAGGGTTTCCATTTTACAGAAACAACCTGGGCTCACTGTTCGCACCCCTTTTTAAAGATACAACCTCTGTTGCTACCCATACCTCCCCAGTTTTAATAATACAACCCCCCCCCCCCCCCCGAGTGGTTAACTGCACCCCTACTTATTTATTTCACCCCCTTGTTTTATTTATACCTCTATTTCTTTATTTCACCCCCTTTTATATATACCCCTATTTATTTGTTTCACCCCCATTTTACTATTTCATCCTCTTTTCGTTTTATTTATTTATTTCTTCTCAAAATAATTTCCTTCTACAAGAAAAAAAAACTCTATAAAGATTATAAAAATGGGTTTGGCCGAGATGTACATATTGTCAATCCCGGTTTAAGAGACTTGAGCTGTACGACTTTGATCTTAAACCCCTTTCAAAAATTAAAATCAGTCAACACACAAATATTTTCAAGAAGAACTACGTAGCATTTGATTCTCCGCTTCGGAGATACGTAAGAGCGGGGCTTCCCCGTCAAGCTAAATTAATTTTTTCCAATAAATAATCATTTTTTTCTTTAACACCTATTTTCCAAAAAAAACTAAAAATGAGCTTGATTGAGATGTACATCTTGTCAACCTCGCAATCCTGGTTTAAGACGCCTGAGTTGTACAGCTTGGTGATCTTAAACCCCTTCAAAAAAATAAAATCAACCCACCAACAAAACTTTTTAGGAAGAACTACGTGACTGTTGAGTTCCTCATTGCACCTGAGGACACGTAGGAGCGGGGCTTCCCCGTCAAGTCAAAATTAAATTTTCTTAAATCGGTCCCTATTTTATTTAGTTCTAAATAATTCTTTTTACTTAATTTTGGGGTAAACAAATGACTAAGTAATTTATTAATACTTGCACAATCAGATTTAGGGTAACTGTCTTAGGACAGATGTATTAGGGGTGTAGTGGAATTAAGTTTTTGCCCTTCCCTATGCATAATCGACTCCCGAATCCAACTTAGTTTACGCAGACCAATAACTTCTAGTTAGGTTTTTCTCAATTTTTCCTATTAAATAAATTGGGTGGCGACTCCTAAAATAATCGATTTTTGGGCCGTTTACGCCGGGACCCCGGTCACGACATATGGCGACTCCGCTGGGGACTGTGAGAGTCAAGCCTGTTTAATTTGGTTGTGCTAAATATTTATGAGTTAGTTTATCCTTTGCTCTGCTAATTATGTATGTTTGATTTATATTATGCTTAACACAAACCCTAGGTTAGAAGACATTTATTATTACCGCTCGGTCGTTTCTTTTGTTTATTTTGCAGGATTTATTTTAGGGGGGGTTTTGTCTTTTTGAGGATTCAAGGTTTGTATGCTCCCTTCACACACTACACATACACTGTGAGCACACACTGAGAGTTGAGCTCATACCGGAGCCGCAAAAACACATAAGTTAGAACGAGGATAGTGGGACTCATTTTGGACGTACGTCCTGTGTGACTTCCATGAATTCCTCATCTAGAGTACGATTCTTCTGTGCGGATATCCACAATTTGGATGTACTTCCTGTTGTGGTCCATCTTCCAGAAGAATACTTGACTCTAGAGACCTTGAAACCCGCTAGGTTACAATAACCCACCCTATGTGAGCATTCACAGTAGAAAGACATTAGACCCATAGGTCCCAAACCCACATAGCGTGGGCAACCCAATCATAGGCCACAAAGGGAGATACTCCACCTTCTATCCCATTATTGCTGAAAACTTTTTCTCATAGCATTTTTTTGAAAATCGTTTACATTTTTTTCCTCAAAAAGCAGAAAAAGAAAATATATTTTGTGCATGCATCATCCATTTTTATGTCGTTCTAACATTTGTTCATTCGGAATCAGGTATGAGTATCTCAATCATGTTTTTTTAAAAAAAAAGGATAAACAAAAGTGAGACATGGAATTAGGGAACGAGAAAACGTTGTCATCCACAAGGAAAATCCAGTTGTTTTGTTCGTTCCTAATTCCACGTCCATATTTTGCTAAATCACTAAAATCGAAATTAAAAGATACTCGCGCCAGGTTCCGAAAACAATTGTCAACGATCCTTTGACAAACGAAATGATAGTTTTATTTCTTATTTGAATAAATTTTCCCTCTTGGTAACCATTGCGCGTGCTAAGAAAAAGACCAATCAAACCAGAGTGTACTTCACCAGATCCCGAGCAAGAATGGCAGAGCAAGAGGAAATGCATGGAAGGAATCTGAGCCAGGAGGTGGACGAAGTCAAGGGGAAAATGGAAGAAATGGTCGCGACCCAGTCACGAATGGAAGATGCCTTGCTAGCCATAAAGGACACAGTCACTTTCCTGTCTGCGAGAGTAGTTGGTATGGTCGGCAACGAAGGTGGGGATTTCAAAATCCGAACAATGGCAACCATGGGCCATCTGATATCCCCGTCGGAATGGGATATGAAGCCGCGGGTCACCATGAGGGAGAGTATTCATACCCTACAGGTAGGCCAGGAGTGGCATTCCACGCGGAGAACGTGATGGACGAGGGTCATGCGTCAATACAGAAGGATAAGGTGAGACAGCAATGGATGGATAAGATGGAGGAAAAGATCAAGGCGATACAAGGATCTAGCACTTTTGGGTCATTGGGCTTGGATGAGCTTTGTCCCACTACTGACGTCGTAATTCCACGAGACTTTAAAAAGCCCGACTTCACCAAATATGACGGGAGCACCAACCCTCTTCTGCACCTAAGGACCTATTGCACCAAAATGTCAATTTGGTCCAAGGACGAGAAATTCCTCATTAGCTTTTTCCATGAAAGTTTGACCGGGCCAGCTTTAGAGGGATCTATTCAGATGGACCACTCTAAGATTGATAGTTGGAAGGACCTCGCTGACGTCTTTATGAACCAGTATAGGTTTAATATGGACATGGCTCCAACACGTGAGAAGTTGGGAATACTACAAAAGAAGAATGATGAGGCATTTAAACAGTCCGCCCAGAGATGGAAAACTCTTGCTGCACAAGTCCAACTACCACTCACTATATCAAAGATGTGCTCTTACTTCTTGGGGACGTTAGGATTCCCCTATGTGGCCGCAATGGCCGGAGCTGCCTACAGAGACTTCGCAGACCTGATAGCCGCCGGTGAAAGAATTGAGATGTTGGCAAGAGCCGGAAAGCTTCCCATGGAACAGATGGAGAACAGGCAACCAAAAAAGAGCTTCCCTCAGAAAAAGAAAGACCCAGAAGTCAGCTTCATTCGAGCCACACCAAACCATATTCCTCAACAGCCAAGATATAGCCAACCACACCCAAATATACCCCTTACCCGATGAACCAAAACACTAACCCACCATCTTTCCCTAGAAACAATGTCCAAAACACGCAATCTCAACCACGTCCAAACTACCAAACAGCCCGCCAATCCTACCGCCAACCCCCTCCCAACTTTCCCCCATTTCCTAAACTTTCTATCACCAATGCTGAATTGTTCCAACAATTACACGACGTCCACTTTGTAACACCCATTTCTACCCGGTAATTTATTAGCGTAAAATCAGAGTTTTCAACAATGAAACGGATGTCACACTTTTCGACTTAAAAAAAACCTTAAACGGATACATAACACTCATCACTCGGATGAACCGGCAAACAGCATTTTTAGTCTTAAAAAAAAATAAATCAACTCTTACTCATTCACGCAGCGGAAAATCATAAGGGTTCAACTAAAACAAACGTAGTGACCATGTAAGATTTATAACATCAAAATCCACAAAATAACATAAACAATATAAATAGTGTTCATCCCCCGAGTGCTACGTATCAGAGCGACGACACGACCGAACTAGTGAAGTACAACAGCCTTCACTCGTGGATACCTGCACGTTACCAACATAGGGGTAACATTCAAACAGAAGGGGTGAGATATCACACAGTATAAAGAATCGTATGAAAGACCGTATATCTAGGTCAGAAAGTTAGATAATCATAACAGACAACAGGTCAACAACAGCATAGACATAACAGTCAATATCAGCACAACGGTCAACATCGGCACAACATACAAATATCATCTCAACAGTCAAATATCGACCCAACAGTCAATATATAACAACAACAGTCAATATACAACAACAGTCAATATACAACAACAACAACAACAACAACAGTTCACCACAGTCAGTGACTTCAAACATGCGGTATGAATGCAGGATGCTCAACAGAAGGCCGACTACCCTATAATGCATGTGGTACCGGGTCCAGCCAAATGAGGCTTCCAACAAAAATCCATGCCAAAAGAGGCAATCCAACGAGACTAGCTCCGGGGCCAACTACCCCATATGCAAATGATATGCATGCGACACAATGATGCAACACGGACAATCAACAACAAGCAACATATCTTAGCACACAATGACACAAGACTCAACACTGGCCATAGGCCCACAACACAAAATCAACAATGGCCACCGGCCTACAACATAAAATCCATGCCTAAAGAGGCAATCCAACATTGGCCACCGGCCTACAACAACGAATCAACGAGACAACATGGCGCTAAGGCCACCAACAAGGCAACAACAACGAATCAACAAGACAACAGGGTGCTAAGGCCACCAACAAGGCAACAATAAACGAATCAACAAGACAACAGGGCGCTAAGGCCACCAACAAGCCAACAACACTAGGGAACAATACTAGGCGCTAAGGCGCCAAAGGGCAACCCACAAAAATAGGAACAACTCGCAAAAATAGGAACGATTCGCAAAAATAGGAATAGTGCCCAAATATAGGAGCAACAACAGTAATTTTCGAAAACAGTAACAGCAATTTTCGGGAACAGTTTTCAGAAACAGCAACAATTTTCGGAAACAGTTTTCAGAACCAGCAACAATTTTCGGAAACAGTTTTCAGAAACAGCAACAATTTTCGGAAACAGCAACAATAATTTTCAGCAAACATACCTCTACTTCGGTGAATTAATTAACCTATAAAACGGTATCGAAACTTAGCAAAGGACCCCTCTATGGAAAGCTAAGAATGTCTAGTTCCTGACTATACTTTTTATTTTGCAAATAATGGTCAAATTCGTACAGTTTCAGTAAATAAGCAACAAGGTTCAGAAAACAGGACAGCTACCATGACCTAGCTTGTGACACCTCTAAAATTATCAAAACTCAGTCAAATGACATGGGACTTGAGCCTAACCCAAAACAAATTGAGTGTAGTTTTCAATGAATCAAGAATCATTCAAAAAGGAGTTCAAACGAAAACCTTATACACGAAATACTGAACCTATATTCAGATTGTTTCCAGAATTTTAACCTAACTTATGACACCTATAACTCGAGCTATACAACTCCAAATGCAACCAAACTAGTGCCAAATTAACAAGCATTAAGTCTAGTTTCTGAAAAGGTAAACCACATAATTTTTGGACCACTAGATTGTTCCCAGTTACTATATAACCGAACCTATACCCAGTTTTCTTTGCGGATTAAAAACCCCAAATTGATTTCCAACCTCCACAACATATTCAAACGTCAACAAGTGATCTCAAACATCAACAAATAGGTTCAATCATCAACAATTGGTTCAACAAGGCAACACAAACATATAATCATACATGTGATAAATCATCATACCCTAACCCCCACATGCAGTCATCAAACATAGTATTAGGGCATGGGAACATCAATTACATGACAAAATCAACCAATATAGCATTCAAAGCATTTTATCAAACAAATAATAAACATGATACACATATGATGACTACCAAACCCTAACCCACATACAACCCTTCATACCAACCCTTATAAAGCATGAACCTCACCCTTACCTTAGCTTTTAGAATCGAAACCCTAGCCTTTGGAAGTACCACAAAATCTAGCTTTCCTTCTCTCTCCTTGTGCTACGCCTCTCTCTCTCTCGTGCCTTGTGAATTCACGCCTTCTTCTCTTCTTTTCTCTCTAGCCGTCGCCCTCTCCTCTTCTCTTCTCACTTTCTAATTGTGTTTTGTTTCTAATTATGAGAGAAACCCTAACCTAATTCCCTTAAGTAGACTCATCACCCATAATGGGCTATTTTCCTTAGCCCTATTCGCATACCCTATTGGGCTAGTTCCCTCCACTTAGTTATTTCCAATCCTAATATGCACCAACACACTAAAATAATTAACTTACATTTCTATTATTATATCTATCACATAAAATTAATATAATTAATTAAATAAATAAATCAATAAATATTTAATTAATTTTGGGGCGTTACACACTTGATCGCAGGGATGCCAGTAAAGGATTGGGAACCTCCATTCCCATCTTGGTACAACCCAAACCTGGCCTGCAAATTTCACATGGGAGCTGCCGGCCATTCAATTGAGGATTGTGAGGCTTTCAAGAATGTTGTAAGGAGGTTGATCGCTCATAAGAAATTAGACATCCAAGAAGAGTCGGGACCGAATATCACTAATGACCCTCTCCATAAGCACAAGGGGAATGCATCAGTGGGTATGATAGAAAACGACGGTACGCCTATCAAAAAGGTGTTGAAACTCCGAACCTCTATGATGAAGATATGGGAGGGATTGCAAAAGGCTGGTTACGAAGTAGTGGCACCCACCAAAGAAGTCGTGAGATATGCTATGAAGGACGAAGAAAAGAGGTGCGTGTACCATCATGGTTGTGTTGGCCATGATGTGGAAGGTTGTTGGGATTTCAAAGCCCGTGTGCAAAGCCTAATGACATTGGGGATTGTCCAGGCTAAGGAAACTATGGCTTAGGAGGAGGTCAATGTCTTGGAGCGCTTCGTGCTCAAGGTCCCGCCCCTCAATAAACCTTCGGTATCAGAAAAGGTTACAGTAATTGTGAAAAAACCCACACCTTTTGCTTGTGACAATACTCATGCGGTTCCCTGGAATTATGGGACCCAGGTCAAAGTTATAGGCGGTCCGTCAAAGTGCAAAGTGGGTAAGAAACAAGGAGTCGAGGAGTCTATTGATAATATTGTAAGTGTGGGAGGAATAACCCGGAGCGGGCGATATTTTGGACCTGAAGAGCCTGAAAAGAATAAGAAGGGGAAAGAGGTAGATGGAGGAGAACAGTCGGAAGAAGAGTTTCTGAAAATCATGAAATAGAGTGAATATGATGTGACGGAGCAGCTCAAGAAGACTCATGCCCGTATTTCACTGTTATCTCTCATCCTCTCTTCGGAAGTCTATAGGAAGGCTTTGTTGAAAACCCTGGAGGAAGCCTTCGTAAAGCCTGACAAAACACCCCAGAATCTGGTGAGTATGGTGGACCCGATGCAGCGATACAACCTAATCACCTTTGCGGAAAATGAGATAGCCGTTCCAGCTAGAGGGGAACACCGAGCCTTGCACATCACATTGAAATGTCGGGGATTCGTGGTGGCCAAAGTCTTAATCGATGGTGGATCAGCTCTTAACATCATGCCTATGTCCACGTTGGACGCATTAGGCTTGGAGGAGAGAGACCTGACGTCACAGACTTTAATGGTCCGAGCTTTCGACGGATCCAAAAGGAGCGTGTTGGGTGAAATAACTCTTCCATTGGAAATTGGTCCGAGTGTTTTCCGTGTGTTGTTCCAGGTCATGGCGATCGATTCAGCATACACCATGCTATTAGGTCGACCATGGATTCATGATGCTGGGGCAGTACCTTCTACTCTTCATCAGCGGGTCAAGTTTATTGATAACAGAAGCATTATCACGATCCGTGGAGAAGAAAAGATGTTAGTCTCAAAACCCATGTCTCTCCCATACGTGGATAACACTGAAGAGGAAGTAACGAATATGTGTCATAGCTTCGAGGTGGAGAAGAGGAAGACTATTGAATGAGGTTCATCGAAGCTCAGTGTGAACCAGGTAGTGGCTCGGATAATGACAAAAAGTGTCTACGAGGAAGGAAAAGGCTTGGGTCGGCACCTTCAAGGGGTTTGTGCTCCTATACCAGCAAAAGAGAAGTCGGATACGTTCGGAATCGGATATGAAGGGAACCTCGACACAAAGTTCAAAGCCCTGGGAATAGGTAAGGAGAAGGCTCGATCAATCCGGCATTTAAGTGACACTTTCCCGGCGCCTGCAGAGATAATCTCGCCCTCGGAGGCGGTCGACGTTGTGCATCGCATTGTGATCAACATGCTGGATAAAGGGGCTCGAGAGCAAGGGGTGCTGTTATCCTTGACACCAATCAAGAGCTTCTGAGCAATTGGGACTCTGAACCTGTTGTTGATGTTGTTACTTTCATGTAATCGTCTTTTATTATGCTAAGACTATAAGACTTATGTTATTTTGCTTGAGACAAGAATTAAATGAATTAAATGAATTTCCATGCATTTTTATCCCTCTGTGTTATCTTTTTTTTTCTCGGTCTCTTATTATTCTGTTTTTTTCCTTTTTTTTCTTTTGTCCCTTATCGTTGCTTTCTCTCGTGTTATTTCTCATCGTTTATCGTCATTATTCCCCCCGCCAATTTCGTTTATTGACTCTCCAGGAGCCATAATTTCACGAAAACTTTGCCTCATTACGGGGAAGTTGAGAACCCATTATTCGACTCCCACGCAATTCTGGATGAAGACTACTCTGAACCGGAAGAGGGTGAGGAAGAAATTAACAGATTTACTGAACTTCTGGGGCACACTGAAAGGGAATTTAGTCCGAATGATGAAGTGGTGGAAATCATCAATATGGGGTCTGAAGAAGAAAGAAAAGACTTGAAATTGGTAGACAATCCTGAACGGGAGGAGATGATCATCTTGTTCAGAGAGTACTTAGATGTTTTCGCATGGTCTTACAAAGATATGTCTGGCATTGATCCAAAAATAGCAGCACATAGAATCCCTCTCTTGCCAGATGTAAAACCAAAGAAGCAAAAGTTGAGGAGGATGCACCCTGACATGTCTTTGAAAATCAAAGAAGAGGTGACCAAACAATGGGATGCCGGATTTTTAGAGGTCTCAGTACACCCGTAATGGGTAGCCAACATCTTCCCTGTACCCAAGAAGGACGGGAAGGTTAGGATGTGTGTGGATTATCAGGATCTCAACCAGGCCAGTCCAAAAGAACGACTTTCCTCTTCCACATATCGACTTGTTAGTTGATAATACTGCCAAAAATCATAGGTTTTCGTTCATGGATGGTTACTCAGGATATAATCAAATCCTCATGAATGCAGAAGATAAGGAAAAGACCACGTTTATCACTCCTTGGGGAACATTCTGTTACAAAGTGATGCCCTTTGGTTTGAAGAACGCTGGAGCTACTTACCAGCGTGCCATGGTCACGCTTTTCCATGATATGATGCATAAAGAAATCGAGGTGTATGTGGATGACATGGTAGCAAAGTCGCGAGAAAACGAAAGTCATGTAGGAGTGCTTCGAAAACTATTCAAAAGGCTCGGGAAGTATAGGGTGCGACTGAATCCCAACAAGTGTGTTTTCGGCGCGTCATCAGGGAAGCTCCTGGGTTTCATCGTGAAGTAAGAAGCTTTTTGGGAAGACTCAATTACATTGCTAGATTCGACCAGCACATGTGAACCCATATTCAAGCTACTAAGAAAGAACCAACCAGGGAAGTGGGATGAGAAGTGTCAAGATGCTTTTGATAAAATAAAGAGTTACTTGTCAAATCCTCCTATCCTGGCTCCCCCAACACCCGGTCGGCCACTAATTTTGTACTTAACTGTGTTGTCATCATCTGTTGGGGCAATGCTAGGACAACACGATGCATCAGGAAAAGATCAGACAGTCTACTACTTGAGTAAGAAGTTCAACGACTGCGAGACTCGCTACGCAGCAATTGAAAAGACGTGTTGTGCCCTAGTCTGGACCTCTAGAAGACTCCGTCAATACATGTTGTACTATACTACATGTTTGATTTCACGGTTTGACCCACTGAAATATATCTTTGAAAGCCCTCATGTCTCCTTAAGGGTGTCAAAATGGCAAGTGATCTTATCAGAATATGACATCAAATATGTGTCACAGAAGTCAATCAAGGGGAGCATCATCGTCGACCATTTGGCTGAAAACCCTCTTGAAGAAGGACAATCATTAGATCCAGACGATGGGGAAAGAGGAATAATGAATGCCGATGAGGGTGAAGAAACAAGCAACGTGTGGAAGATGTACTTTGACGGAGCAGTTAACATGTATGGGAATGGCATTGGGGCAGTTGTAATCTCACCAAAGGGTAAACAATACCCAGTAGCCATCAAGCTAAGCTTTGAATGCACTAACAACATCGCAGAGTACGAGGCCTGCGTGAGTGGTCTTCAAGTCGCGATTGACCTTGGTGTGAAAAGATTAAAGGTGTTTGGAGACTCAGCACTTATCATTTACCAAGTAAAAGGCGAGTGGCAAACAAAGGACAAAAAATTAATTCCTTACCAGAAGCATCTGACTCAGCTGATTACGAATTTTGAAGAAGTGACATTCGCCCACCTAGCACGAGATAAAAACAAGTTTACTGATGCCTTGGCTACTCTAGCCGCGATGTTTAAATTAAATGTCAACGCAGAGATCCAACCTATCCGCATAAAGGTCAGGGATGAACCAGCATGTTGTGCTGATGTAGAAGAAGAGCCAGACAACGAACCATGGTTCTATGATATAAAGCGGTAGATTCAAGTCGGAGAATACCCCGCCGGCGTGAATGACGTAGACAAAAAGACGATTAGAAAGCTGGCGATGACTTTCTTTTTGACTGGAGAAATACTTTATAAGAGAAGTCAAGATGGTACCTTGTTGAGGTGCGTAGATGCTAAGGAAGCTAAGAGAGTTATGATGGAAGTGCATGAGGGGATCTGTGGGACACATGCAAACGGCCATATGATGGCTCGTAAAATCATGAGAAGTGGCTTTTACTGGTCTACCATGGAGGCTGATTGCATAGCACATGTAAGGAAGTGACTCAAATGTCAGTTGTACGCCAATAGAATCAATGCACCTCCTTTTCCTCTACACAACATGACGAGCCCTTGGCCGTTTTCCATGTGGGGAATAGATGTTATCGGGCCAATTAATCCCAAAGCGTCAAATGGGAACCGATTCATATTAGTGGCAATCGATTATTTCACTAAGTGGGTAGAAGCTTCCTTGTATGCCAGTATTTCCCAAAAGGTGTTCGCCAAATTCCTGAAGAAGGACGTCATATGCCGGTATGGGATTCCTGAAAGAATAATTACAGACAATACTCCTAACCTCAATGGTACAGAAATACAGAGGCTATGCGAAAACTTCAAAATCAAGCATCACAACTCAACTCCCTACAGGCCCCAGATAAATGGCGCCGTGGAAGCAGCTAATAAGAACATGAAAAGGATCATTGCCAAGATGGTGGTTAATTACAAAGATTGGCATGAGATGTTGCCATATGCTCTACATGCGTACCGTACTAATATACGATCTAGCACTGGGGCAACACCATTTTCTTTGGTATACGGGATGGAGGCAGTATCCCCCATCGAAGTTGAGATACCATCCCTAAGAGTGTTGATGGAAGCAGGGTTGGAAGAGTCAGAATGGGTGAAGGCCCGATATGAGCAGTTAAACATGATCGATGAGAAGAGACTGACAGCTATTTGTCATGGGCAGTTGTACTAGAGTAGGATGGCCAGGGCCTTTAATAAGAAAGTCCGCCCAAGAGAATTTCATCCTGGGGACTTGGTATTAAAGAAGCTGCTACCCCATCAAGAGGATGCTCGCGGCAAATGGGCACCCAACTATGAGGGTCCTTATGTGGTTAAATATGCGTTTCCTTGTGGAGCCTTGATTCTCTCGGACATGGAGGGACAGGAACTATCAAAGTCAATAAATTCAGACGCTGTCAAGAAATTCTATGCCTAAAAGAATATATATATATATATATATATATATATATATATATATATATATATATATATAAAAAGAAAAAAAATGACAAGGGCCCGCTAGAGCGAAAACCCGAAAGGGCGGTCTAGGCAAAAGTTAGGGTCGACAAATGCCCGCTAGACTGAAAACCCGAAAGGGCGGTCTAGGCAAAAATTAGGGCCAGTGAAAGGGACATAGATATAAAAATGGGCATGAGGATCTTCGGGAAAGTTCACACCAGGACGATTGGATCCCACAACCGGCAAGAGTCAGCTTTTACATCTTCAATTGCAAAAAAGGGTCGATGAACGGACGATCAAACAACTCGTAGTGGGGCAAAAATCATGTGAAAGTTTTGCGTGTAGCTATCATTTCCTTTCTTGTTATCATTTTCTTGTTATTGCAGTTTTCTAGAATACTTGTACCACTAAATTCCTATCTTAAATCATTTTTGTCTTGTTCTTCAGATATCCTTGCATCTATGTTCAATTCATTTAATTTACGTCTCAAGTAAAATGATTCAAAATTTAGCAAACTTCAAGACGAAGCGTGTTAGTAACATCTCAACAGTCGAAAAAGAGGGCTCAATTGGCTGTTGAAGAGAAAGTGGAAACTGGTGCACCCTCTCGCCAAATTAAAAGAGAAAAGGCAAGGGAACTCAATAGTCTCAAAGCTACCTTAAGGGCCCCACGTAACACCTCAAAGGGTTCCGAAAGTATAACTGATAAGGAAAATAAAAAGGGTTAATAGGGTTGGCGAAAGAAAAGGGGTAAAAGGTTTGATTGGTCGAAGATCGAGAGTTCGGCGCAATGGTTCAAGTTCTAAAAATTGACCTTTTATAGAAGAACATTCGTTGCATTTTACTGTCAGCTCTGACATTGCATTTTCTCATCATCAAAATTATTTTCGTGCTATCGGTTACGCCCTGGCACTGCATGCTATCGGTTACGCCCTGGCATCACATTTTAAATTTTGTGCTATCGGTTACGCCCTGGAACTGCATGCTATCGGTTATGCCCTAGCATCGCATTTTTAAGTTTTGTGCTATCGGTCACGCCCTAGCACTGCATGCTATCGGTTACGCCCTGGCATCGCATTTTTACGTTTCATGCTATCGGTTACGCCCTGGCATCGCATTTTTAAGTTTTGTGCTATCGGTCACGCCCTGGCACTGCATGCTATCGGTTACGCCCTGGCATCGCGTTTTTAAGTTTTGTGCTATCGGTTACGCCCTGGCACTGCACGCTATCGGTTACGCCCTGGCATCGCATTTTTAAGTTTTGTGCTATCGGTTACGCCCTGGCACTGCATGCTACCGGTTACGCCCTGGCATCGCATTTTTAAGTTTTGTGCTATCGGTCACGCCCTGGCACTGCATGCTATCGGTTACGCCCTGGCATCGCATTTTTAAGTTTTGTGCTATTTGTTACGCTCTGGCACTGCATGCTATCGGTTACGCCCTGTCATCGCATTTTTAAGTTTTGTGCTATCGGTTACGCTCTGGCATCGGGGTTTTGAATCTCGTGCTATCGGTTACGCCCTGGCACTGCGTGCTATCGGTTACGCCCTGGCATCGCATTTTTAATTTTTAAGGTTATCGGTCTCACCCTGACATTGTCTTTAATTTTGTGCTATCGGTCTTGCCCTGGCATTGTCTTTAATTTCCCTTTTATGTTATTTCATTTTATCGCGTCATGAGTCACTGGTTAAAATTGGTGTTCATATCTGTACTTATTTCTTACCAAGATGACAAGAAAGATTAGTTCAGCGTGTTATCCAGTAAAAAATAAGTACAGAGGGGCAACTGTGGACATCCAATTTTAACCGACAGTTACTCGTTACTTTCAAAAAAAGTCCCAAAAAAATAAAAAAATAATAAATAATAGTTTACGCGTGTCATACCTAAACCGTACGCATGTCCTACTATCGAGGGCATTGTGTGCGTATTCGGATCGCGTACGCGTTCCTAGTCTTAACCCGAGCGCGTGTTGGTTGCGAGTCGTGTGTGAGTAGCTGCGTCGGTGCGCGTTATTTTACCGCTTTGTTTAGAAAAGTGAGGATAAAATAAAATCGGTTTTAATAACTTACGCGTGTGCGCATTAAGTCAGGTACGCATTCATAGTCTTAACGCGAGCGCGTGTTGGTTGCGAGTCGTGTGTGAGTAGTTGCGTCGGTGCGCGTTCTTTTTCCGCTTCTTTTTAGAAAAGTGAGGATAAAATAAAATCGGTTTTAATAAATTTCGCGTGTGTGCATTAAGTCAGGTACGCGTTCATAGTCTTAACGCGAGCGCGTGTTGTTTGCGAGTCGTGTGTGAGTAGTTGCGTCGGTGCGCGTTATTTTACCACTTTTTTTTAGAAAAGTGGGGATAAAATAAAACCAGTTTTAATAACTTACGCGTGTGCGCATTAAGTCAGGTACGCATTCATAGTCTTAACGCGAGCGCGCGTTGGATGCGACTCGTGCGCGAGTGGTTGCGTCGGTACATGTTATTTTTTACCGCTTCTTTTAAGTATTATTAGTAACAAATAAATAGTAATAGTAAAATAAAATCAGTTTTAATTAGCTGTCCTTTTATTTAATTGGTTATATATATAGACAAAAAAAAATTAAAAAAAAAAAGCAGAATCTACTATCTACTATAGATTTATACAAATTCACCACATATGATTTTACCAATACCCCCATTCTATCTAAAAGACACCTCAAATTTTTTAGGGTAAAAATGTCATTACACTCTATTTCTTCTTTTTTTCTCTTTATTCTTACACTCTCTTTCTTACTTTTCACTTTTCTCTTACACTCTCTTTATTCTTTTTTTCTCTTTCTTCTTACACTAAACTTTCCTCATTTTCACTTTTCTTTTACACTCTCTTTCTTCCTTTTTTTTCTTTTTACTTTACTTTTCCTATAAATAATTATTCTCTTTCTCTTATCACTTCACTTTAATTCTTTTAACTAAATTTCTAAATTTATACAAACACTACTTTAATTAAAAATTTTGAAGACTACTACTATAAATTAGTAATTAATATTTAAATTAGTAATTAATATTTAAAACAAATATCTCTTATTGATAATCTAATATCTAACTTTTATTATCTACTATAATCTACTAATCAACTAAAATAATCAATTGAAACTACGAGATAACTGCACTGATAAATAAAAAACACGGGATAACTGCAAGATATATAAAAAAAACACGGGATTAATATTTACCATTAATATTTATAATTTTTTTGACAATTTATAATTAATATTTACCATTGATAATTATAATTTTGAAAAACTACTATAAAACTACTATCTAAAAAAACACGTGATAACTGCAATAATCTACTATAATCTACTATAATCTACTAATCAACTCAAATAATCTAATATAAAAATACGGGATAACTGCAATAATCTACTAATCAACTCAAATAATCAATTGAAACTATGAGATAACTGCAATGATATATGAAAACACACGGGATAACTACACAAATATTTAAAAAGACAAAGGATTAATATTTGCCATTGATAATTAAATTTTTGGAAGACTACTATAAACCTACTATCTAAAAAACAATAATATTTAATGACTATTTAAACTACTGATTAATATTTAAAATAAATATTTCTTATTGATAATCTACTATCTCTCTTTTACTACTTACTATAATCTACTAATCAACTAAAATAATTAATTGAAACTACGAGATAACTGCACTGATATAAAAAAAACACGAGATTAATATTTGTGTAAGTAGGCTTAATGACTATTTAAATTACTAATTAATATTTAAAACAATTATTTCTTATTGATAATCTACTATCTAACAAATTTACTATCTAACAATTGAAACTACCAGATAACTGCACGGATATATAAAAAACACGGGGATAACTGCAGTGATATATAAAAAAACACGGAATTAATATTTGCCATTGATAATTATAGTTTTTGAAAACTACTATCTAAAAGAACAAGAAAGCTTAATGACTATTTAAACTGATTAATATTTAAAACACACGCGACAAATATTTGTCACTAATACCTAAAAAAGGACAAATAATTGTTACTGATATATAAAAAAACACGGGATAAATATTTGTTATTGATAATCTACTATCTATCTTTCACTATCTATAATAATCTACTAATCAACTCAAATAATCAATTGAAACTATGAGATAACTGCATTGATACATAAAAAAAACACTGGACAACTGCACTGATATAAAAAAATACGGGGATAATTGCAATGATATATATAAAAACACGGGATAGTTGCACTGATATTTAAAAAAAACATGGGATAACAACACTGATATATAAAAAAACACTGCACGGATATATAAAAACACACGGAATAAATGCACATATTGTTTTTAAATGATACTTTTACATTTTTAGTTTTAATATTTATCAATTTTTTTATTTGAAACTCTTTTTTTATCTACTTTAAATTTTTCTTTATTTTCACGGGGTAATGTTCAGACTATTTAAATACTGTCTAAATTCATTCCTAAAAAGAACACGACAGCACATGTCCGTATGCAAGTCATCCTCTATATTTTACAATTGATTTTAGATTAATGAGATTTCAAACTAACGTTTCTATTTGAGGTAATCGTATGACGTAACGCGATCGGCCCGTGCGGATGCACGGGTATAGTACTAGTAGTACAAAAAAGGGAATGAAGTCAACTCTTTTTTTACATATATGAACAAAAAAATAAAAAAAAAGCAGAAAATTTAAAGGTATTTTGAGAATGGGGCTCAAGCACCCTTCTCCTTGTTCATTGGCCTTTCACACTTTAGGCAGGAACATGCCAGCCCCATCCTTGTTGCTCCCTTGCTGCTCCACTGTGTCACTCCTGCAAACAGCTTAGTCTCCTGGGGATTTTGATCCCCTACTCCCACACCACACCTACACCATAAGTTTTTGACTATAAATACAGGGAATAGTAACAACAAAGGGAGGGGACAGAGAAAAAAAAACACAGCAACACATATAATTGATATTACCGTAAAAACTTTTTAGTTCAGTAAAGAAGAGTTGAGAAGCGGATTCGGAGGTTCAAAGAAAGAGTTCCCAGCAGTAGAGAGAAAGGTTGATTCTAATCTTCATCTGTTTATTCAAAACAGCATGCTTTAAATTTTTTTTTTTATGCATAATAGAATGATGGATTTACTTCTTGTTTCCTTTTGAAGTTTGTCAATAAAATATGAGCATCAGAATCTTTAATTAAGTTCTTTAAACCTCCTACATAATTTTGGAGTATCACATTTATGCCTCTGTATTTTTTTTAATGAAAATGATAGTAGTCTCAAGGAAATGGGTGAAAGGAAAGAAAAAGTAACAAAAAAAATGATGAGAAACAGAATCGGACTTACCTCACCGGAATACCAGTCGCCGCCGCGTCGCTACCGCGTCGCCGCCGTAACCTCGCTGGAAAACTCCATGACCACCACGAAAAACGCACTCCACCGTTTTTCACCAAACAACCATCAAAACCGTTCCCTCACCGCCGTCCCCCACCATCATCTCTCCTCACTCTCACGGCCCCCACCCCAAAGAGACCATCACCACTATCCAAAAAAAAACGCCGCCACCAACCGCACCATGTAACGCCCTAAAATAATTTAATTAATTAATTAAGTTATTTGAGGGATTACAATATTATTGAGTGGAATGATTAAATTAAAATTTGTTTTATTTCAGGAGGTGAAATGAATTAAGAAGGGTGGTGCAAAGTGGGCCCAAGTCAAATTCGTGACCCAAGCCCATTCCTAAAACCCCAAAACCCTATGGAGGGGTCTCATTGCGCATTCCACAAAAGAAAGAAAAGAAACGGATCAGAGAGGGAGAGAGGAAAGAAGTTCGCGACGGCTAGCAAGGAGGGAGAGAAGGAGATTTGTTCATCTTGGCTTTAGGTAATGTGCTTCTTTGATCCTTCTCTTCGATTTTTCTTTCTCTTGCAAGTGTTGTAGTTTCAATTCTTCATTACCTATTGTTGCTGCTCCTCCATGGCTTTAGTGAGGCCACGGTTTGCGTAAGAGGAGAGGAGGGAGCTGCTGCGATTTTTGGTGACTTTGGCTCGTTGTGTTGCGGGGTTTTGTACGTGACTCCTTCATCGTTGTTTCGGGTCATACAAATTCGAGGTAAGGGTGAGCGTTTCAATTAAATATAATTGGGTATATGGTGGGTTGTATGGGGTTTAGATGTTGTGATGATTTTAGGGATGTGTATGTTACGATGGATGAAAGATTTGATTGTTGGTATTGATATGCGAATTTGCCATAGGATATGATGCGGTAAATTTCGATTTTTGGTTGTGATGATTTAAAGATGTGTATGTTATGATGGATGAAAGATTTGATTTGTTGGTAGTGATATGCGAATTTGCCATAGGATATTATTTTGATGATTTGTTGGTGTGGGCAATGTGAATTGTCATGTGATAGGATGAGGCAAATTTCGATTTTAGTGAAATGTGGTGTAGTTAATCCAGAATTAAAAATGTTGCTGTTAACTATTTAAATGTGTTGCTGTTTGCTGTTTTTGTCAAATAAAATGATGCTGATTTTCAGAACTAAAAATGTTGCTGTTAACCATTTAAATATGTTGCTGTCTTGCTGTTTTCTAAAATAAAAATGCTGCTGTTTTATAAAAAAAAAATAAAGCGCTATTTTATGTGTAATACTTGTTGTATTTTGCTGCTGTTTGCGCTAAAAGGCTACTGTCCTACTGCTGTTTCTCTCGATTTAATTGTGATGTTTCTTAGGCATGAGAATGAGATGGTTGTCCAAAATTTTAAACAAGTTGTACTCGAATTTTGTTTTCATAGGCTGTCACTTAAATTTTAACGTATTGTTATTTAATACTTAAGGACGTTGTTACTCCAATTTTGAATGGATGTTTATGAGAAAGTGGTGATATTATTATGGTGATTTTGACGAGTACACTATATTAGTGTTTAGTGACGACAATGACGAGTACTCCGGGTGAGTTGAAATTGGTGATTGCACATGTGTCCATAGTGTCTCATAGCATGTGCATATTATGACGAATAGGCTTCGGCCTCTTATTGACGAAAACCAGTGACGATGTGCCCAAGTGGCTATTTATGACGAGTATGGTACCATCATGCATATGCCCAGGTGTGGGTTGCATTTTCATGCGCATACATTTTTTTTATGACTGGTGATGTGATTATGACTTTGGTTTTGTGTGTAATGACGATGAAGTTGATGATAATGATGATGTTGTGTGATAGGTTGCTCATATTACTCTACTGTGTGCTTAATTATGTTTTGTTGAAATTTCTCACCCCTTCTGCTTGGAATGTTGTTCTATTGTGGCAACGCTGCAGGTAACTGCGAGTGAAGGACATGCTGCCTTCCTTTATAGCTATTGGGATGTCTGTTGAGTCGCTCTCTGATACTGTGACACCTAGGGGGGCGTGGTTGACATTGTTAATTAAATAATAAATTGTTTCATATTTTTGTTGATGGCGTGAGACGTGTTTGAGTGGTATTTAGTGAGTGTTGTTTAATTCCGCTGTGACGTAACTCTTGGAGTTTAATTTTTTATGACGGGTGATGGTGGAAATTTTGATAAGGATGATTGCACAAACTTAATGAATACAAGTAGACGTTCTTTTTGTTAATAACGACGTGGCATTTCCTTTCTATCAGTCAATTTAAATTTTGCGAAAAAGTTTTACTCTGATAAGTGACGTGTAAATTAGAAGGTAGAAAGGGGGTGTTACATGAATGGGCTTGGGTCACGAATTTGACTTGGGCCCACTTTGCACCACCCTTCTTAATTCATTTCACCTCCTGAAATAAAACAAATTTTAATTTAATCATTCCACTCAATAATATTGTAATCCCTCAAATAACTTAATTAATTAATTAAATTATTTTAGGGCGTTACCCACCACACCCACAACAGCAACTGTCGCGTCCCCCCTCCTCGCGCCAAAGAGTCATCAAATCACTACCTCACGGCCACCACCCCCAAAACACCAAGCTATCATCGACACCACCACCTCACGGTCACGATCTAAACAACAATCACCGCGTGACCGCCGTCGAAACCACCACGTCGCCACCAAAAACAACACCACGGCCCATTTTCGCCATAAGCGGCGGTGAGGAGGTAGAAAGCGAGATGAGGGTTGATGGAGAGATGGAGAAGAAGACTAGGGTGAGGAGAGGAGAGTGAAAACGGAGGAGAAAGGGCGAGATCAGAGTGATAGGAAGAGGGAGTGAGGCTACGGTGGGGGTGGGACGGCGCAAGGAGAGAGAGTAAAAAAATTTAGGTTTTGAGCATTTGGGGGAGGGTGAGGCGCCGTGAGAGGAGATAAGGGAATTAGGGTTTCCATTTTAGGTTTAGGCTTTTATATTATGAACTCAAGGTCAATTTTGTCATTTCACCTTTTATTAATTCAGATCCCTATTCGCACCCATTTGTTTTACTTAGCGCGCCCGCCCCATTTACGGCCCATTTCTTCTTTTCGTTAAAAAAAACGCAGCCCAGCTTACAGAAACAAGCTGGGCTCACTGTTCGCACCCCCTTTTAATGATACAGCCTCTGTTGCTACCCATACCTCCCCAGTTTTAATAATACAACCCCCTGTGGTTAACTGCACCCCTACTTATTTATTTCACCCCCTTGTTTTATTTATACCCCTATTTCTTTATTTCACCCCCTTGTTTTATTTATACCCCTATTTCTTTATTTCACCCCCTTTTATTTATACCGCTATTTATTTGTTTCAACCCCATTTTACTATTTCACCCTCTTTTCGTTTTTTTATTTATTTCTTCTCAAAATAATTTCCTTCTACAAGAAAAAAAACCCTATAAAGATTATAAAAATGGGTTTGGCTGAGATGTACATCTTGTCAATCCCGGTTTAAGAGACTTTAGCTGTACGGCTTTGATCTTAAACCCCTTTCAAAAATTAAAATCAGTCAACACACAAATATTTTCAAGAAGAACTACGTAGCCTTTGATTCTCCGCTTCGGAGATACGTAGGAGCGGGGCTTCCCCGTCAAGCTAAATTAATTTTTTCCAATAAATAATCATTTTTTTCTTTAACACCTATTTTCCAAAAAAACTAAAAATGAGCTTGATTGAGATGTACATCTTGTCAACCTCGCAATCCTGGTTTAAGACGCCTGAGTTGTACAACTTGGTGATCTTAAACCCCTCCAAAAAAATAAAATCAACCCACTAACAAAACTTTTTCAGGAAGAACTACGTGACTGTTGAGTTCCTCATTGCACCTGAGGATACGTAGGAGCGGGGCTTCCCCGTCAAGTCAAAATTAAATTTTCTTAAATCGGTCCCTATTTTATTTAGTTCTAAATAATTCTTTTTACTTAATTTTGGGGTAAACAAATGACTAAGTAATTTATTAATACTTACACAATCAGATTTAGGGTAACTGTCTTAGGACAGATGTATTAGGGGTGTAGTGGAATTAAGTTTTTTCCCTTCCCTATGCATAATCGACTCCCGAATCCAACTCAGTTTACGCAGACCAATAACTTCTAGTTAGGTTTTTCTCAATTT